>SJYQ01092599.1:61568-100788 GCA_006410935.1 Redunca redunca | reverse complement strand
TGGGGACACCTGGTTTCTAGTCCCTGCCAGGCTCCCAGCTATTGTGAGCCACTTGGAAGTCACTCCGGTCTTTCGGAGCCTCCGTGTCCTCCCTCTGCGGGAGACGTCAGGATCCCGTGTTGGAGGCAGCGCTGTGCAAATGCAGCTGTTACTACTTGCATTTAAATAGAAGACTGTCAAAGTCCACAGAAAGCGTAAAGAGGATGGGAGGGGTGTCCAGAAATATCTGGAGGTGGGGGTTCCAGTTGTGCTAGAAGGCAGCCCCTTTAGAAGGACGAGATAGCCTCGCACCAGGCTCTGGGACCTGCCCTCCGCTACACCAGACTCCCCACCCGGAACTCTCTGATTCACAGGCCTGGTTCAGGCTCCCAGTTGGTGGCATAGGGAAGGGAGCCAGCAAAATCCTGCAAAGCTGGGGGAAACCCCAGTCAGGGGAGGCGGCCTCAAAAAGGTGCATTGCCAGAGCATAAGCAGGGGCCAGATGGAGGTGGAGCATTATAAATGTATTTCCCTTACAGAGTCTTTCTCCATATTACACACAGAGGGTGAGGAAGGGTTCGTGGGGAATGGGAATGGCGGGGGCGGGGGGAGGGGGGCGGCAGGCAAATGAGAAATAGAGAACTAAGAGAGGTCCAGGCACAGGAGGCTAAGACTGGGCGAGGGAGGAGCGCGAGGCAAGCTCTGAGGGCATGAGAAAGATGGGGAGGAAGAAAAATAGTATGAATTGGGCGGTTGAGCTGTCGGCTGGGCGCTGGGCGTTGCGTTGCGCACACTTCTGCCAGCTTCCCTCCACGAGGGGGCAGAAGGGAGAAGCCGGAAAGGGCAAAGTACATTCCTAGGCCCGGGCACCGACTGGGAAAGGCTCTGAAGGGGTAAGGAACTCATTCTTTGGCCGGGAAAGAGGATGGGTGGACAGTAGCAGTAAGTGGCTCCCCCAGACTCGGCGGTTCAGATCAAGGTGTGGGCAACTGCGTTTGGGGGCGCTAGAGTTCAGGCAGAGAGGTAAGGGGAAAAGGGAAGGGAGGAACAGACCGCGCGCGGGTAAGTGTAGGTGTCAGAGCGAGGAAGAATTGATGCTTTTGAACTGTGGTGTCAGAGAAGACTCCTGAGAGTCTCCTGGACTGCAAGGAGATCCAACCAGTCAATCCTAAAGGAAAGTAATCTTGAATGTTCATTGGAAGGACTGATGCTGAAGCTGAAGCTCCAATACTTTGGCCACCTGATGCTCAGGGCCGACCCACTGGAAAAGACCCTGATTCTGGGAAGATTGAAGGTAGGAGGAGAAGGGGACGACAGAGGACATGATGGTTGGATGGCAAAACCGACTCCCTGGACATGAATATGAGCAAGCTTGGGGAGATGGTGATGGACAGGGAAACCTGGCGAGCTGCAGCCCATGGGGTCGCCAAGAGTCGGACACGACTGAGCGACTGAACAACAGACTGAGGACCAAGAGCAGGGCGGAACTTGAAAACAGTAGGGGCAGGGCTTGGGGGCGGTGCGGGGATCCTCGAGAGGAGGCGGGTCTAATTCTCTCCAGCTCAACTGGAGAGGCCTTAGTTGTCGGCTTCCAGCAAGTACTGTTCAGTGTAACCCTTGACCAGAGCGAGCCCCCAGCCAGCCTGGTGGAAGTCAGCCACCTGTGACCACAACTGGGGCGCCGGGAAGAGTTGGCACACGATGTTGAGGCTGAAATGGGCTCTGGAGCTGCAGATGCTACAGAAGCTGGCTCTGCCTTTGCTCACCGTCCTGCTGAAGGCGTCGATGCGGAGGTAGCGCCACGTGCTGTCGCTGCGGTGCGGGATGCGAAAAGGGCGCTTGCCCAGCGTGAGCACCGCGGGCGCGGCTGTCCACGCTCCAGTCCAGGCCTTTGGCCTGCAGGAGGCACAGGTTACTCTGGCTCGGCCAGTAGAGCGGCCACTCCTGGGATGGTTTCTCCTGTGGCGCTGCAAGGAGGCGGCAGCAGGAGGGAGGCATGCCGGGTCGCCGCCAGCCTTCCATACGGCCTCCCCGGGCAGCTGCGAGAAGCCGCCGGAGGCCTAGCAGCGCCTACGAGTTGAACTGGACCAAAAGGATGCCCTGCGTGGGGCACGAGCGAGCACGGCTCTGGGCGGCGGGAGAGCTGAGAGCCTGGCGCCTCTCGGCATCTTCACTTCCGCAGTCACACCCATGGGCTCCCATCTGGGCCCCGGGGGAGGGCCAACGGTGCGAGGCTGGGTGGGGTAAGGTAGGTGAGGGCATGGAGGAACCAGGGGCAAGGCCTCCGAATACCTGGCTCCCTGAGGAAAGCGGGGATCGACGTGGAGTAGTCGGGGAACTGGGTATGTGGGCCTCAACAGTGGAATCAGGGGAAGCTGATCGCAGGAGGCCCCTGATCGCGGTAGGATGGGGGAGGCGGAGGTAAAGGACAAAGGCTCAGATTAGGATGCTTTGGTCCCTGGACCGAGGCGGGATCCATGTAGGGGGGGCAGGGTCACGAAGCCTGGACGCCTGGGCTCCAGCCTCCCAGAGTAAGGATCGAGGGTTTAAAGACTGGAAGTGGAAGCTGTTTGATTTTCCCTGGGCAACAAGGCCTGGGTAAGGACTGGGATTCCCAGGGCACGGCTCATAGGCGCCTCCACTGGGCAGAGCGGGCCGCGAAAGAAAGGCGGTGACTGACTGCAGGAGAGGGGACAAAGCCCGAAGGCCCCTTGAGGAGAGACCCGGCCCTCCGAGCTCCTTTGTTCTGCTTGGTGATTAGGCGGGATTTCTTCAGCTCCTGGGGCCCCAGCTGATCGTCCCTGGTGAGTCGTGCCAGTTTGATCCCCCGGGTGCTGTCTCTTACCAGCTGCGAACAGAAGTGCTCTAGCAGCCGGGCTACCCTCTTGCCGCGCTCCGGGGACACCACTGCGCAGTCCCTCCGCCAGCGCCGTCTCTCCGGCGTCGATCCCGTGTGGCGTCGATCCAGTGTACCGACTCCCTCTCGATCTGCGACCGAGGCCATTGTGTGGTGGGGGGGTGGGGGTTGCTCTCCGACGGGGCTCTCCGTTCAAAGGACTCGCCGCTGAGCACTCCGTTGTCATTCCCCCGGGGCGCCAGGCCAGACCCGTGACCTGCCCAAGGAGCTCTCCTCAGCACCCGGGTCTCGGATTCGAGAGCCTGCAGAAAGATCATTCCCGGGCGTCTCTTCCACCGCTTGAGATGCTCCAGACCCCTGCCCGTTCGCCACGCCCCCTCGCATTGGCTCCACCCCGGCGCTTGCCACGCCCCGCTGCCTCTTAGCCCCGCCCCCAGCCCAGCTCTGAGCCAGCCCTGTATCCAGGCTCTCTTTCTGGGAGAGTTCAGTCTACTCAGGGGTCCGGACCCCATTCTAGCTGTTTCCATCCCCAGACTCCTCCTTCTTGACTGCTCCCCCTTTTCTGTGTTCTTACCTCCAGAAACTCCTCAAAAGAATCCTAAAATACTGAAGCTGTCATCCTTCTCTCGGGTTCTTCCGCCATTCCAAGCTCTACACACCCCCTACCCACCCTCACTGACCAGGCCCCTGGATTCACACGCCCTACTCTTTGGTTCCAAAAGCCGATTCTATTTCCTCAGCAACTGGACCAGGGCCAAGGAGAGGCTCCACTCGTCCTCTCCCAAGACTCATGCACCCAAATCCCTTTTCACTTGCCTCCCGAACCCTCGGCTCTCACCTGTTCCTCCTAGAGCCAGCTGTGGAATCGGCTGGGAAGGTAGTCAAGGTCACCGTCGATTCCCGCCCCTCCCCCCGCCCCCAACACACACAGACACCCGAGGTGGCCAACACCTCTTCAAATTCCCTTTCTGTGGCCACTCCGTGGTGGTTCAGAGGTTAAAGCATCTGCCTCCAATGGGGAGACCTGGGTCCGATCCCTGGGTCAGGAAGATCCCCTGGAGAAGGAAATGGTAACCCACTACAGTATTTTTGCCTGGAGAATCCCATGGCTGTAGAAGCCTGGTAGGCTACAGTCCACGGGGTCGGCACAGTCCACGCGGTCGCAAAGAGTCGGACACGACTGAGCGAAACTCCTCATGAAGTCCAAAGGGCCGGCCTCAGCCTCATTCCCCGATCCAGAACTGGGCTTGGACCCAGGGACTTGGCCTTGGCCTCAGGTCCTGATCGGTCCCTAGCCTGGGAGCTTGAACTCAGCCTCAAGCCCTGAGCTGGGATTGGACTCGGCCCTGGCCTCCTGGGATCTTGGAGCATACCTCTGCATCTGGCTCCATGTCTTTTTCCGGCCTAGAAACCGCTGAGGTGGCTCCATCACTGCTGGCTTCCAGCGTCATGATCCTGCAGAAAAGAGAGAACCCAGCGCGGGGGTCCACAGCACGCCCCCTCCATGCGGTCCACACAAGCCCTTCCTATACACACCCCTCCTCTTCTCACAGACCCTGGGAATAGAGGGCCGTCACTCCCCTCCCACCACCAGCTCCTAAAGCTCCCAATCTTGCGTTGTTCCACCCTCTGGGACGCTCTTCACACACTCAGGACCCCTTGAATTCCTTCATCCCTGATCACCCTGGCCACCCCCAGAACTGAGATTAAGAACAGAAGGCCCATGGGGGGATAACAGAGGGACCCCACCCCCCTTCAAGGGCCGCACCACCTCTCTGCAGAACAAGTGAAGAAATTCCCGTCACCTCCACTCCCTCCAGGACTCCTCCCAGAGCCCCCTTTCCCCGATGGCAGAAAGAGGGGAAAGAGAGTGTTCAACTGCCCAACTCCCACTACTGCTCATTCCAGAGCAAAGAGTGGGGGTGTAGACATCAGATCTCTCCATATTGCTGCCCCAGTGCCCTCCACCCCACGTATTCAAACATAAACTAAGGAGTGGACAGATGGACAGTTCTATTAGAAAATGTCAAGCCGTTCCTCTCAGGGTAATCAAAACCGCCCTTTCCTTCCTCTTTGAGTCTGTTCCCTCCTTTTCCAGAGGGAGACTTGGCTCCATTCCAGGGCTAGGTGATTATTTTGAAAAGAGCTCTGTTGGAGCTTCAGCAAACAAATATCCGCCAAGATTACCTATGCTCCCTCCCCACTGACTTCACCTGTAGAGATGCAGTCCCTTCCCTTCTCTCTCTCTTCTATTTTGGAAATTTCTTCCTGTGATCCTTGCTTCATGTCCCACTCAGGCTGCCCCTGCTCTTTCCATTCCTCCAAGTCTCCTTTTTGGGTCAGTACCTTGTGTATCTGCTACCCCTTTGGCATCCAGTTCTTTCCCCCTGCTGCTCAGAGGCAGGGCCAAAGAGAAAGCTCCCTGCCCAAGCCCAGATGACTCCTCATTTCTAGACCTCTCTTCTCCAGACCAACAAAATAAACCAATCAAATCCCCTCCTCTCTCTTTCAGCCAGGTAGAATTGCTCTCTCATGTAACCTACATAAGCCTCAGTAACCAACATCCCAGGGGACACACATGCCAGCTACTTTGTGGGGGGCGATATTAATTTGAGATTGAGAGAATGAATACAAGGATGATAAGGAAAATGCTGCCCCCTTTCCTGGAACCTGGCCCAAGGGGTGCTTGAACTACATCTCCCATAGTGCCCTGGGGCACAGGGCTGCCTCAGCCTTATAGAACATGACATGGGTTTGGGAGATGGGACCAGCAAGGGCAGCAAGGGGTGGCTTAAGGATGATTTCCTGGTGGCTCAGCTGGTAAAGAATCTGCCTGCAATTCAGGAGACCTGGGTTCGATCCTTGGGTTGGGAAGATCCCCTGCGGCTACCCACTCCAGGTATTCTGGCATGGAGAATTCCCTGGACTGCATAGTCCATGGGCTCACAAAGAGGTGGACATGACTGAGCGACTTTCACTTTCAGTCTAGTTTCCATATCACAAACATGGCTTATGTAAACACAATGTGCTTCCTATACCAGCAAGTTTCAAACAAGGGCTCCATCTCCTTTTTTTCCTTTTTTTCTTTCAGTCTAATGTTGATGCTCAAGGCTCTGCCACATAAGCTGGGGTGAGGTCAGATAGCTCAGGCCAGTATCATAAGATGGGGAGGGGAAGCACAGGCTCAGAGGATCTTAGGATCTTAGGGCCATCAGGGGCCATCTGGCTCCATCCTTTCATGGAGATAAAATCAATCGAGGCCCAAGATGGTTAAGATCCTGCCTAAGGTGACTCAGCTTGGGCAAAGTCAGGCAAAAAGTTCCATTTGCCTGGCTCTGAGGCCAGTGGGGAGATCTCTGACACCAGCCTGAAGAGCAAGGATAGGAATGACTGGGTCCTTGGCAGGAGTCAAAGGTTCCAAGTGCTAAGGGCTAAGCTGACTCAGAACGAGAGATGAGCTTTCGAGAGGAACCCCCACTGCCATCTCTCCACTGTCAGCAATTTCTATGCCAAAAATAAGTTCAGTCAGACTCCTCATGCCAGGCTCTAGGAATGACGGGTCCCAGAGATAAGTAGGTTAGCTTGAGGCTCCCATTTGGATTTCCAGACAACCTCACCAGCAGTTCCTGAATCCCTGGAAGATAGAAGCTGGCAGTTCAGTGATAACTCCAACAATTCTCCACTGCTGCCCAAAGCAGAATGTGAGCAACCTGAAGACTGCCACGCATGCAACTAGATGTCGGTTTCCCTCTCTCTTTTAAGATGGGGAGACTGTTTCCAAAGAGTGTGTCTACATCTCAGATATGGATATGTATAGGGGGAGGGGATTCCCAGGGCCACAGGAAAGAAGAGGGAGCTTGCCAATTCACCCAGCACTCTCTACTCCTATTCCCTTTGCAGGAGATGGAAAGGTTCCAAGGTCTGTAAGCCTTGGGGGAGGTGGGTGCTGAGATCAAGGTACCTTAGGGATTCCAGGCCAAGCCAAAACAACCAGCTGGCCCCCACAACCCTTGTTACACACTCTGATCCATTCTCACCCTCCGACCTGGCTCCTTGAATTATAACTTCCATTAGGTGTGGAGGCAGAGGCGGAGGCAGCCCTATGCCCCAGGGCACTATGGGAGATGTAGTCCAAGCACCCCCCTGGGCCAGGTTCCAGGAAAGGGGGCAGCATTTTCTTTATCATCCTTGTATCCTTTCTCTCAGTCTCATAGATATGAATGATCCACTCTGGTGAGAGGATATCTGTAGTCATCCCTGGGCATGCCGGGAGCCCAACCCCCTCTCCCCTCCTCCTTCACCCCACACACCTGAAATATTAATGCCCCTGAGGTTGCAGCTTCTCTGAGCTGGAAGACAAACGGAGAGAGGAAAGGCAGGGACAAAGAGACGGCGGCTACACGAAGCGCCCAAGAAGAGAGAGACAAGGATCAGAATTGAGGCAGAAAGGAGACAAAGGCCATCAAGAGAGGATCTGGGGGGCACGGATAATAAGTCACAGACATGACGCCTGGTGATTCAGAGCCCAGTAGACGCCAACACCACCACCACCAAAACCTTCCTAGCTTGCACCCCCTCCCCAAGGAGACCAGAAACAGAAAGCAGAGTGACACACCCCCTTTTCCCAGCGGGTGTGTGGTGGGGAAAGGGGTCAAGGAAGGGGTGACAAGGTGAAGTGGGACAGAGGCGAAGGAGGGAAGACTCCCGCGGGCAGAGGCAGGGGATGAGGAAGACCGTGGAGCTGGGGAAGGGGGGTTCCCGGGGCCCCAGAGGGCCAGAATCATGGAGAGGGGGTGCTGTACTGGAGGGTCGTCCCGGTCTGTTGGGGAAGCAGGAGGCAGGGAGATCCAAAGAAAGCTGTCTACTTGGCAAGGGTTCCCCCGGACACTGCCAGACTCTGGGGAACGATGGGAGCCAAATGATGATGGGGTGGAGGAGGAAAGGCGCCTCTGAACATCTGAACAAAGTCGGGTCTCAAGTTACTATCATCCCCGGGACTAGAAGGGGTTGGGCAGTAGGGGGCGCGGCGGCTTGCTTCTCCTGGGGGGGCGTGGCCTTTCGCTGTCCCCATCCCGCGGGGGAGGAGCACGCCAGCCTCCCGCCCCCAGGCCCCGCTGCATCCCCCTACCTCTCCCGAGCTAGGGCCAGGGCCGGGATGCCGAGAAGCCGATCGAGGCCTGCCGCGCAGAGAGGGGTCACCTCGGAGCTCCGAGGGTCGAATTCCGATGAGGCGCGGGGACCCGGCCGCGCCGTCCGGTCCCGACTCGGAGTTCTGATAGAAGGCGGAGTCAGTACCGCCGCTCAGACCGGCTCGCGGGCTCGGGCTCCCAGCGCTTTGGGATTCGGGGGGTGAGAGCGGCACCCGCCGCTACGCGCCAGCTCGGCCCTGGCGGCGGCGCTCGGAGGGGCGGAGACCCCAGCGATGCGAAGGAAACCCGGCGCGGATCTGGAGCGGACTGTGCTGCGGCCGGGGGCTGGCTGGAGCGCGGGCCAGGAGATGGGGTGGCGGGGCGCGGGGGAAAGCGGAGCTGCCCTGGGCGGTGAGGTGAGCGCAGCTGGGTGGCCTCTAGCGTTGCAGATGAGACCCCCTCCCCTGGTCCCCGGTGGGGAGCGGGACTGAGGGTGGGGAGGTGTTAAGTTTTGGTGGAGTGGAGTGACAGAGTTATCGCATTGTGCCCGCAGCATCTTTAAGTTCGGTCCCGGGAGTTCGCCCCGTCGCTCAGTTCCCCTTCTCCAGGGCCCCCAGCAAAGTCAGCCAGGCTCTTGGATCTCTGGCCGCCAGATTAGTAAGAGCAGCTGGAAAGGGGACACGGAGCCAAACACCCTGCCCGAGTCGGAGAAACTGATAGGGGAAACGGGAAACCCAAGACGGTTGGGAGGGGAGGAGACCCCAAGAGGCAGAAGCGGGACACTGAAAGGAGCAGAGCGAGGCCTGCTCTGGGCCAGATGACCCCCGCGCCCCGGGGTCGCCGAGCAGCCTCGCCCAGCTCCGCTCAGCCGCCGGGCATCTCACCCGCCGTCAGGCCGCAAGGCCCCAACGGGGCAGCACGAGTGCACGGGGCCGTACACCTGTGGACTTCCAGGAACACCTGTGGGCATCCGAGTACACGAACACAGACCTCTGTGCACATGGCCAGGCTCCTGTGCTGACCCCGGTGGGTGGAAGGAAGCGCCCAGCGAGCCGATCGGAACTGGAGGGACTGCAGGGCCGCTAACAAGCTAGTGGCCCAGACTCTTAACTCCTGGTGGGGGCTCCCCACCCCCATGAAGTGAGGTAAAATACCTGCAGTTGTACCTGCAAGGAGCCAGGAAAGTGATGGATGTGAATGTCCTTTAAAACCCGCAAAGTGCTACTGAGGCTGGGACACCCTCCCTTGTCCCTCCTCCCACCTCCTGCCCAGCTCCCATGCTCCCTCTTCCCACCAAAGCTGACTTCTCACCTGCCTCTTTCTAGTTTTACACTTTCCAAGGTGTTTGCTCTTCAACCTGGTAATCGGATCCCATTCCCTGAGCTAATGTGACAAGGTGGAGGTTTGAAGGAATTCCTGGACTCCCACAAGCAAAGCCACCCCAAGAGTTAAAGGGATCAGAGTCATCTCTTCAGTTCAAAGCCAAGCAAGCCAATAGGTAAGTCTCCCCCATTTCTGATTTTTGAAACTGCTAACACACTATGCATCTCATAAAGCTGCGGTTATGGTGGAATATGTTCATTAATGCGAAAGGACCTCAAAAAGCTAAAAGATGGAGGAAAAAGTCACCAGTGGCCGAAAGGAGAGGCCACTCTCATTCCTCGCCTTTCTCCCGAAGCCTCCCCTCTGTGATCAGAAACGCTTGGATTGGTCCAACTTTCACCCACCTCCAGTTCTCTCAACCAATCAGAATGGAAAGTTTCCCAAAGTTCAGTTCTTTCCTGTCCAATCTATAGGGGTTGCATGCTTCTATGCTGCTGCCAAGTTGCTTCAGTCGTGTCCGACTCTGTGCGACCCCATAGACTGCAGCCCACCAAGCTCCCCCGTCCCTGGGATTCTCCAGGTAAGAACACTGGAGTGGGTTGCCATGTCCTTCTCCAATGCATGAAAGTGAAAAGTGAAAGGGAAGTGGCTCAGCCGTGTCCGACTCTTAGCGACCCCATGGACTGCAGCCCACCAAGCTCCTCCATCGGTGGGATTTTCCAGGCAAGAGTACTGGAGTGGGGTGCCATTGCCTTCTCCAGCATTCTTCTATAAAAGGCTCAAATATGGTTGCATTATTGGAATTTTCTCAGATATGAATGCTCAAGATTTAAATCCAATCAGTTGTTAGGGGCTGCAAAATAGTGATATTCTTGTTCTTTCTTTTTTTTCTCTTTTTTCCTCTCTAACTGGAATATGCCTATAAAAGGAAACTTGTTCTCTTTTACTATGATTACTCTCAGAGATAGTTTGTGATGGAAAGACAGGATAAATGCTTGAATTTCCCCCTTTATTTGTTATTTTTAAATAATTTGATGGTTCCCCAGCATCCTTCAATGGTGATCAATTATTAACTTTCAGGACCATTATGAACTCACGGATTTTGAACAAGCTTAATGTAATGCATTAGGGCTTCCTAGGTGGCTTAATGGTAAAGAATCCACCTGTCCATGCAGGAGATATGGGTTTGATCCCTGGCTCGGGAAGATCCCCTGGAGTAGGAAATGGCAAACCCACTCCAGTATTCTTGCCTGGGAAATCCCAAGAACAGAGGAACCTGGTGGGCTACAGTCCATGGGGTTGCAAAGAGTCAGACGTGACTTAGTGACTATAACACAAAATAATGTGATGCAATCCAACGCAGTTACTGTTCTTCTTAACGCTGAAGCTATTCAACTCTTTTGATAAATTGATATTTTAAAGCGACATAGAAGACAGTGCTAGATCTTCAGGAAGCGCAGCGTGGATGCAGAGGGGAAGGTGTCCTGGACCAGCTTGGCAGGTTGGCAGGTAAAAGGATATATGCTGGAAGTGAGACCCAAACTGAAACTCAAAAATTCCTCACCAGATAACAAAGAAGGGCAGGGTCCCTCTTGCGGGAGGGGAAACCTGAGCTAAGCCCAGAGCTGAGAAACAGCCTGCTTTGCATCCAGCACCAGTGAGTGAGGACAATGACACAAGGAAAGCAGTGTTTTAAGAAAAGCCATCTCTCATCTTGCCAGCATAAGTTAGATGGGAGATGAGAGGCAAGACCTCTGCTCACTGAAGCGTGGTCACAGAGGAAGTCCGAGGGAGGGATGGGGGCCTGGAGTAAGAGAAGCTATGAAGCACACAGAAGGAAGCCAGGAGGCCAGGAAGTGTGACAAGCAATGCTGGGTTGCACCCATCCTGTAGACTGGGACTGGCCAGTCAGCCAATGGCTTTAAGCAGCAAAGTGACGGATCTGCCTTGTGAGTAGAGGTTGCCCTCTGGTGGCTACACGAAGAATGTCAGGGAAGGAAGACGTCCTGCCAAGAGGCTGTGCTTACAAGGCAAGGAGATCAAACCAGTCAATCCTAAAGGAAATCAACCCTGAATATTCATTGAAAGGAATGATGCTGAAGCTGAAGCTCCAATACTTTGGCCACCTGATGCAAAGAGCCAGCTCACTGGAAAAGACACTGATGCTGGGAGAGACTGAAGGCAAAAGGAGAAGGGGACGGCAGAGGATGAGATAGATGGTTAGATAGCATCACAGGGTCAATGGACATGAATTTGAGCAAACTCTGGGAGGCAGTGGAGGACAGAGGAGCTTGGCATCCTCCACGTAGGACACAGAGGATATGGACTGGCGTGCTGTAGCCCACGGGGTTGCAAAGAGGCGGACATGACTTAGTGACAGTACAACAGCAATAAGGCTTAGATTCGTAAGTTAGACTCTTCCAGATCAGAGGAGAACTCGCAGAGTTCAGGGAGTCATTACTGAGATACATGGGAGGAGAAATGGTGCAGGGAAGCTCCTTAATGGCTCTGAGAATAGATCCTTTAGGAAGTCTAGTGATCCATCTTCTCTCCATGCACCTGGCATGTACATTTCCCCAAAGAAATGCTCACACAGCAAATGTTTGTTATTGCCCAGGAAATTCCTTTTCTAGTTTGCACAAAGACCGCCTGTCAGTGGATGTAACCCCAGACACAGGCAGACAGTACTTTTGTGTGTCTGGGCTGGGCTATGTTGGTGGAGTGTCTCAAATGCTGTGCTGAGGAGTTCATACCTTCTAACAGTGAGCATCCAGCACCGGTGAGTGGGGACAATGACACGAGGAAAGCAGTGTTTTAAGAAAAGCCATCTCTCATCTTGCCAGCGTGAGAAGTTAGATGGGAGATGAGAGGCAAGACCTCTCTGCTCACTGAAGCGTGGTCACAGAGGGAGTCCTCGGGAGGGATGGGGGCCTGGAGTAAGAGAAGCTATGAAGCACACAGAAGGAAGCCAGGAGGCCAGGAAGTGTGACTGTGGTTCTGGAAGGTGCGGAGAGAGGAAGGAGGTGAAGGTGATTCTGGCATCCCCAACATGGAACCAGGGAGTGATGTTGTCTGATGTTGTCTGTTGTCGGATATTGAATGATGGCAGCAGGCAGTGCAGGATATAGAGCTCACTGGATACAAAGATTCTAGGCTTTGCCGGTAGATAGGTTGGCTTTTTCGGCTTCCCTGATGGCTCAGATGGTAAAGAATCTGCCTGCAATGCAGGAGACCAGGTTCCATCCCTGGGTCAGGAAGATCCCCTGGAGAAGAGAATGGCAACCCACTCCGGTATTCTTGCCTGGAGAATTCCCCAGAGGAGACTGGCAGGCTACAGTCCTTAGTATCACAAAGAGTTGAACATGACTGAGCGACTAACACACACACGCCACACACACAGGTTGGCTTTTCGGGGCCAGAGGGATGAGCGGCTGGGGAGGACACACAGGGCTAGAGCTCAGGAGAAAGGACCAGTGGGAGAAGTGGGGAGAAGCCCACATCGGGGCTCACATGTGCAGCGGTTGAGTGGGCATGGCGCCGGGCGCAGGGCTGAAGTCTGACCCAGCGGGATACTCTCTGGGGCTGGAGCTTCCCAAACAGTTGTAAAGATGCTCTAATCTCCCTTAACCTCCTCCAGCCTCCTGGGTCAACTCCTCTACCATTTCTAAAGGCTCCGCTCCAGGCAAGCCCTTCCCCGTGCTGACCCGTCTCTGCTTTCTCTCAAATGGCTTTCAGATGTTTGTTCCTGGCTCCCTGCTGGGTGAGTGGGCAAGCACCCAGCAGAGAAATCCAAGGGTTGTGTAGCGGGGGAGCCAGTGGGTGACAGTTCTCCTCAATCCACACACAAAGACCCCAGAGCTGCTGTCCCAGAAGCTTGAGTGCATCTCGTGCACTTCCCAGGACCATCCTGTGTAAGTTCAGTTGATGAAAAACTCGACTAGTGCCCTTGTGACTCGGGTCATAAGGTCTCCCTGGTGAGGGGCTTCCTTGATGGATCAGATGGTTAAAAAAAAAAAACAACCCCGCGTGTAATGCAGGAGACCCAGGTTCGATCCCTCAGTTGGAAAGATCCTTTGGAGAAGAGAATGGCTATCCACTCCAGTATCTTGCCTGGAGAATTCCATGGACAGAGGAGGCCTGGCGGGCTACAGTCCATGGGGTTGCAAAGAGCTGGACATGACCGAGGGCACTTTCACTTCACTGTGTTATATTGCAGTAAAAAGTTTACAGATCCCACAACTCTGAAGTAAGCAGCTCCACGGTACCAGGGGAAAACTGAGGCTCGGAAGGTTAGGTGACCTGGCCAAGGTCACGGTCAGTTGCTGGTGCCAGGTCTGTGGGGCTCGCTGCTGGGTGCTGTTTCTGTGCTGACCTCTCAGTGGCCCTCTCTCCCTGGTGCTTCCCCATCGGTGCTGAGATGGTCCGTGGACCACTCTGGGTCCACAAACCCAGGTTCTTTGTCAAGCCTCTCCTTGGAAATATATGTCATCCAACTCTGTCCTATTTCTGCTCCCCCAAAATGATCAGTGTCACAGCACCAGGGCAGCCACGTGGCACACTTTTCTTCGAAGACCCCGGACCTGGAGGCTGGAACCAGAAGGAACAGGCTGCCTCCTCTGAGGCCTGGGCTCAAACTTGTCCTGTTTCATCTCGATTCCTGTGAGGGCCTGGGCCTGGGTCTGAATCCATCGGCCAGGCTGACAGTTGAGTTGAGGGGCTTTAGTTCCAAGTTTGGAATCCACACGATAGCACCTGCTGGGACTGATGTGCAAAACGCCATTCTGGGCACTCTCCTGGTGGTCTAGTGGTGAAGAAGGCACTGTGCAATACAGGGGACACAAGCTGGACCCCTGGATGGGGATCTAAGATCCCACGTGCTGCAGAGCAGCTAAGCCCACACAACTCCTGAGGCTTGCAACTCTGGCCTGGCAGAGCTCGCGTGTCACAGTTGGAGAGCTTGAGTGACAGAACTGCTGAAATCGACATGCTGCAACTAAGATCCTACACAGCCAAATAAACAAATAAACATGCATATTTTTTTAAGAAGACAGTGAGCACATCCATCACTCCCCAAAGTGTTCTAAAAAGAAAGGCCATTTGAAATGATTTGCCTGGTACCTCGGTCCAGCGGGCTGTGCCCCTTGCGCAGATGTGGTCTGTGGTCTGCATGGACCAGTGGGAGGCTGTGCCAGGGCCCTGCCCCCGGGACTCCCTACCCTTCTCCATGCCAGGCTGCAGCTCCTTAGACCAAGTCTCACCCAAGACAGATGTCTGCTGTGGGAGGGCTAGAAAGCCAGATGACAGGAGGGAAAAGGGAGTGAGGGGACATTTCCTGTATCCTTAGAGAGGCTGGGGTCAGAGCATGGCCACAGAGCTTGCCTGGGGAGGCTCACCAATGGGTGAGAAGCATGGCCCATGGCTTCCTCCCAGTTTTGGATGGCTTCCTGGGGAGAAGTGCACCCTTAGAAGGGGGATGGTGGTGGGGGAGGCAGCCTGTGGCTGGTCACATGGGACAGGAAGGATGCCAAGCTGACAAGCCATCAGCAAGTGGCATTTACCTGACTCAAGTGGCCCTGGAGGGACATTAATGGGAGTGGCACACCTGTCGTGTTTCCAAGTTTCGCTACCCAGCTCACTTCCCACAACCCTCAGCAGTAACAACACATCCTCTTTGGCCCACTCACCTCTGGATGCCAAGTCTCCCTTCCAGACCCAGAAGCCTGACCCTGACCTTCCTGCGCTTTTCTGCTTCATGTGGTGGCCCCTCCCCGACCCAGATGCTTTCCATGGAGGGTCATGTCCCCTTCAGACTCTTGTCTCTCCATTGCGATCAAATCTGGCCTCTTTTCTAAGAAACCTGCTCAACTGGCATCACAAGTCTTGGGAACACTTTTCCCCTTTGATTGCATCTCTGCCTCCGGGGCTTGTCTCACTTTCTCACTGGACTCCTTGAGTTCTTCTACTCTTCTCCAGACTCGGGCCATCCCCCCGCTACCCCCGCAACTCCAGTTTTGTTGGTCTTGGATTTCAGACAAAGAACTGATGGGAGATGAAGTCCCCTCCTTCCTCCTCAACCCACTCCTATACAAAGGTCTTGTTACTCACCTATGACCCGGAACAACCCCACGGCTTCAGAGAAAGGCATCTACTGCTCACAGGGAAGAAGGGCAGGGGGCTTCTTGGAGGAAGATCTGACCCTCGCACCCCAGCTCTTGGTAGCTAGTTCTCACTGAAGAGAGTCCATTTTCCCCTCAGGGTAAGAATCCAGGGGAAAACACATACAATGCTGATCTTGAAGTCTGGGCTCTTCATGAACATACAGTAACTAGGTCCTGTTTCCAAAAAGGGCCAGACCAGATCACAGTCAGTGTTTTCCAAGCCAGTGGTTGAGAAAGCAACTCTTGAGCCCCTTCCCCATCATAAGATCAGAATTGGGAGAAGAAAGAGAAAGGGGTTTGGGGAGGACTTTTACAGCCCTACCTGCAAAGGGGAAGTCAACCAGGTTGGTGGTGAAAGGCTTCAAGACTCAAAGGACCTGGGGATGTTCCCAGTGTTTAGGGGCTGTGCTTGTGCAAGAAATGGAGTGGCTGACTGTATATGCCCATCCAAGAAAGAAGGGTGGACCAGTGGATGCCCTCCAAGTGTATCCAGGCCAAGGATGCCCAAGGCTAGAGCTGTTTCTTTTTTTCCCCCCTATCCCTCTCTCCCATCTCTCTCCTCATCCTCTGACCTGGGAGAGTGATGGAGTTTCTACAGGGAAACCTACATGGAATCCATGGGCAGAAAACCAGGGCCCAATGCTGAAGTACGGAAGTTCCCAGGGGACCTTAAGGGAAAACTCCAAAGAAGCCATGAGAAGACTCACAAGGAAAAGAAATTAGCTTCAAAGACCTGGAACCCAGAGAACACATTGCTTCCTTAGGACAGCGCAATCAAGAACTTGGGGGCTCCCTTTTCACTGGCTAGCAAGGGGGTTGCACAACATCCCTCCAATGCCTCTATTTCTGGCCAAGCAGGCGCCACCCCCCACTCCCACCCCCTGCTTGTAGCCAACTCACTTTCACTCTAGGTGGGAAATTTCTGTCCTTGATGAAGATCGAAGTGTTGATTGCTAATCCCACTGAGCTTTTCTAGGTACCAATACTAGTGAATGTAGAACTCCTCTATCACCTGAGAAGGGCCCAGATAAGTTACAGGACTGCCAAGATTTTTATCTAGTGACAAAAGAAAAATTCTTCCACTGAATAAACTCTCAGATGGCAGAAGACAGAATTGCACTCAGTTGCATTCAAACAAGTTCTCGTTTAAGTTATGGATCCAGACAAAGCCAATCAGCAAATAGGATGGACACAAGTCAAAGGAGGCTATTACCTCGTAAGGTTGCTCAGACTGTTTCAATTGGCCATCTCCTTTCCTTCATGCCCTGACTGTGATGATGAAGGTGATGACTGTAGTAAATTCATTGGCTCATATAACCAACCTCTGTACTAAGTCCTTAAATCTTAATAATTTAATCCTCACAACAGTTCTCTCTGTTTGAGCAAATGATTTCACGTGGACCTAAGGCTAGGCTTAAGGACCTAAGGAGTGGTGGCTGCGTGGGTGCAGGAGGGCCGAGAGGAGCTACTCCACGTTCAAGGTCAGGAGGAGCAGCCGTGAGGAGATACCCCTCGTCCAAGGTAAGAGAAACGCAAGTAAGACGGTAGGTATTGCGAGAGGGCATCAGAGGGCAGACACACTGAAATCATACTCACAGAAAACTAGTCAATCTAATCACACAGACCACAGCCTTGTCGGACTCAATGAAACTAAGCCATGCCCTGTGGGGCCACCCAAGACACACGGGTCATGGTGGAGAGGTCTGACAGAATGTGGTCCACTGGAGAAGGGAATGGCAAACCACTTCAGTATTCTTGCCTTGAGAACCCCGTGAACAATATGAAAAGGGAAAATGATAGGATACTGAAAGAGGGAACTCCCCAGGTCAGTAGGTGCCCAACATGCTACTGGAGATCAGTGGAGAAATAACTCCAGAAAGAATGAAGGGATGGAGCCAAAGCAAAAACAATACCCAGCTGTGGATGTGACTGGTGATAGAAGCTAGGTCCGATGCTGTAAAGAGCAATGTTGCATAGGAACCTGGAATGTCAGGTCCCTGAATCAAGGCAAATTGGAAGTGGTCAAACAGGAGATGGCAAGTGAACATCGACATTCTAGGAATCAGCGAACTAAAATGGACTGGAATGGGTGAATTTAACTCAGATGACCATTATATCTACTACTGTGGGCAGGAATCCCTTAGAAGAAATGGAGTAGCCATCATGGTCAACAAAAGAGTCTGAAATGCAGTACTTGGATGCAATCTCAAAAATGACAGAATGATCTCTGTTCATCTCCAAGGCAAACCATTCAATATCACGGTAATCCAAGTCTATGCCCCAACCAGTAATGCTGAAGAAGCTGAAGTTGAACTGTTCTATGAAGACCTACAAGACCTTTTAGAACTAACACCCAGAAAAGATGTCCTTTTCATTATAGGGGACTGGCATGCAAAAGTAGGAAATCAAGAACCACCTGGAGTAACAGGCAAATTTGGCCTTGGAATACGGAATGAAGCAGGGCAAAGGCTAATAGAGTTTTCCCAAGAGAACACACTGATCATAGCGAACACCCTCTTCCAACAACACAAGAGAAGACTCTACACATGGTCATCACCAGATGGTCAACACCGAAATCAGATTGATTATATTCTTTGCAGCCTAAGATGGAGAAGCTCTATACAGCCAGCAAAAACAAGACCAGGAACTGACTGTGGCTCAGATCATGAACTCCTTATTGCCAAATTCAGACTTAAATTGAAGAAAGTAGGGAAAACCACTAGACTATTCAGGTATGACCTAAATCAAATCCCTTATGATTATACAGTGGAAGTGAGAAATAGATTTAAGGGACTAGATCTGATAGATAGAGTGCCTGATGAACTATGCATGGAGGTTCGTGACATTGTACAGGAGACAGAGATCAAGACCATCTCCATGGAAAAGAAATGCAAAAAAGCAAAATGGCTGTCTGGGGAAGCCTTACGAATAGTTGTGAAAAGAAGAGAAGTGAAAAGCAAAGCAGAAAAGGAAAGATATAAGCATCTGAATGCAGAGTTCCAAAGAATAGCAAGACGAGATAAGAAAGCCTTCCTCAGCGATCAATGCAAAGAAATAGAGAAAAACAAAAGAATGGGAGAGACTAGAGATCTCTTCAAGAAAATTAGAGATACCAAGGGAACATTTCATGCAAAGATGGGCTCAGTAAAGGACAGAAATGGTATGGACCTAACNAGTTCCAGAAAAACATCTATTTCTGCTTTATTGACTATGCCAAAGCCTTTGACTGTGTGGATCACAATAAACTGTGGAAAATTCTGAAAGAGATGGGAATACCAGACCACCTGACCTGCCTCTTGGGAACCTATAAGCAGGTCAGGAAGCAACAGTTAGAACTGGACATGGACCAACAGACTGGTTCCAAATAGGAAAAGGAGTATGTCAAGGCTGTATATTGTCACCCTGCTTATTTAACTTCTATGCAGAGTACATCATGAGGAACGCTGGGCTGCAAGAAACACAAGCTGGAATCAAGATTGCCAGGAGAAATATCAATAACCTCAGATATGTAGATGACACCACCCTTATGGCAGAAAGTGAAGAGGAACTAAAAAGCCTCCTGATGAAAGTGAAAGAGGAGAGTGAAAAAGTTGGCTTAAAGCTCAACATTCAGAAAACGAAGATCATGGCATCTGGTCCCATCACTTCATGGCAAACAGATGGGGAAACAGTGGATACAGTGTCAGACTATTTTGGGGGGCTCCAAAATCACTGCAGATGGTGATTGCGGCCATGAAATTAAAAGATGCTTACTTCTTGGAAGGAAAGTTATGACCAACCTAGATAGCATATTCAAAAGCAGAGATATCACTTTGCCAACAAAGGTCCATCTAGCCAAGGCTATGGTTTTCCCAGTGGACATGTAAGGATGTGAGAGTTGGACTGTGAAGAAAGCTGAGCACTGAAGAATTGATGCTTTTGAACTGTGGTGTTGGAGAAGACTCTTGAGAGTCCCTTGGACTGCAAGGAGATCCAACCAGTCCATTCTGAACGAGACCAGTCCTCGGTGTTCATTGGAAGAACTGATGCTGAAGCTGAAACTCCAATATTTTGGCTACCTCATGCGAAGAGTTGACTCATTGGAAAAGACTCTGATGCTGGGAGGGATTGGGGGCAGGAGGAGAAGGGGACGACTGAGGATGAGATGGCTGGATGGCATCACCGACTCGATGGAGGTGAGTTTGAGTGAACTCCGGGAGTTGGTGATGGACAGGGAGGCCTGGCATGCTGCGATTCATGGTGTCGCAAAGTGTCAAGAGACGACAGCGACTGAACTGAACTGAACTGAGCTAAAGGCTAGGCTTGCAGTAGGGCTGCATGCTGGTGAAATAAATCCCTACTTCATCTGGTCTTCCATCCCCCAGGGAAAATGAAGGATGGGAAGAGATGCAGAACTAAGCTATGTACTTAACTCTATCTTTCTCTCACGGGGCTTCGGTCCAACCCTCCCTACAGTCAGGCACCCCTGACCTTTATCAGCTTTTGTTCATAGTATTTCACCATCTACCCTATTGACTCTTCCTACCTAACCTTGTTCACTCTTAAAAGCCAAGCCTTCTGGGGAGCTTCCCTCCCTGACAGCTCTTAGCTAAGTACATGCCTTTATTTACAGAGGGAGAAGGGACCCTGCCAAAGGAAGAGACTTAAGCAAACTCATGCGGCAGAATTAAGTTCCTGGGAGCACAACGTATGGATCTGATTCTCGGTCAAAGGCAGAAACTGTATCCGTTAGGATGGAGGTGGATTACATGTGGGCATGCTCACACGCAGAGGGAGAGCCTGAGTTCTGCAGGCATCTGACTCTACCAAGCAGTGGAGAGAGAACTGGCTCTTATTGGCACAGTAGCATGGCCGTCGGTGGGGGTCTCAGGCACTGGGATCAGGGGCTGGGGGTGCTGTGAGGTGGGGAGGGGTGAGGCCAGGGCTAGATGAAGGTGAGGCGAGTAGAAGCCGGGAGGCCACAGCTCTCCTTGTGTTGCTCCAGAGCCTTCATTTAGAGCGTGTGATAGTGTCCACCTGCTCCTCGGTGGGCTGCGGGCACTGGGGCACCGGGATGGGGCGGCCCACTGCAGGGACAGGGGGACACGGGTCGGGGAGGGGCCTCGGCTGCACGCATAGCTGATGGTGGCCTTCTTCCTTGCACACGGGCACTCACCCACAATGGTGATGGGTCTGGCGAGGGGCACCAGGCTCCAGGACTTGGCTGAGAAGAGACCACGGCCCCAGAAGATGCAAGGAGAGCAGCTCAGGAACTTCTTGATGGTGGCCTGGAGCAGATGCTGCCAGGAGTCTGGGGCAAAAGCCTTGACTCTGAAGATGTCATTCTCCCCAGAGGAGTACACGGGCACCAGGGAGGCGCTGGGAAGGGAGGGAAATAAGAGAGAAGAGGGCTGGTCAGGTCAGGGGCTCTAGGAGTGCCCCCACATTCCTTCCCCACAGGTTCCCACTTCCCAAGGCCACCTGAAGCAATGACAGGGCCTATGAAGAATAATCTGGAAGAAGGGACTTACATTTCTTAAGAGGAATGTGTACTGGGCAGTCCTATATACATTTTCTCATACAGTCTCAACAAGGTGCCAAAGTGAATATTAACTGTTTAGCAAGTAAAGGAGCATGCAAGGTCTTGCCTGTGAGCGGGCGTCATAAAAGAGTGTGAGCGGAGAGCGTCTGAGTCCCAGGGTCCAGCGATTCGCACTGTGATCTTGTCTCCCTGTGTGGGAGGAAGCCTGGGGAAGGGGCTCAGGGCTGAGCTCAGAGCACGCACTGAAGGGCTACCCATAGCGCCCCCTAGAGGCGGTCATGGTGTAAGCTCTGAGGACACAGTCCAGTCCAGGGGGCAGGTGTGTAGGGATAGAGTGCAGATCCCCAGAGACACTGTGAGGTTCTGACCACTGAAGGCAGCCCTGGCTGGGCCCCCACTCATCCATGCCTCAGTGTCAGGTGGACAAAGCCTTTACGATTCCGGAGAGCGAGGCCGTGCTCCCCTGGGATGGCATGCAGGGCCTCGTGGGCTCCGCAGACCAGAATGAACAGCCTGGCCCAGCTGGGGCTGGGACAGGATAAAATCCAGGCTCTGGTGGTTTTCAGAACATAGTCCTGTGGACAAAAGAGGGTGCATGGACAGTCAGTATCTGCTCCTTGGCTCCCTAGTGCCTCACCCCACCCTTTAGCACACAAAGTAGTAGACATCATCCCTTTCTTCCCAAACTCCCCACCCCTGTCCCTCTGTCCATGTGCCTTCCAGCACCTCTCCCAGCAAGAATACAGGACACTTGCTCCAAAGCCACTCCCTGACCCCCACTTGACGAGCGTTCAAGCCAAGTGCCTGTGATGGGTGGAGAGTGGGTGCCACTCAGGCCAGGGTGGGGTTGAGTTGCCTCCTGTCACTCAGCTAAAGAGTCACCACAGGACATAACATGGTCTCGATAGCCTGGGAGGTGGGTCGGGCCATTCAACCCGGCCACTAAGAACCCAAGCCCTGGAAACTCCTGAGAGATGCCAGTGCTCTCCGTGGCAATGGTACAGAAGCATCTGATGCCCTCGATCCTGTGTGGATGGGTGGCTAGCACACAGTTCCACTCTGGGGACAGCTGTTTTCACCAGCTGTGGGGGCAGGAAACAGCAGTGTCGGATACCAGGATACCAGCTGAAAAGACTTCCCTCCTGAGCAACAGACTTCAGAGTTCAGGATCTAAGGTGGGGTCAAGGGCACAAGGGTCCAGAGGGGTCTGGAACACCAACCTACTCCCTCCCCCATTGCTTGAACTTAAGAAGTGAGTGGTCAAAATTCATCATAGGGAGGGGTGAGTGTGTGGACAGGGAGGAATGGAGCATCCCTTGGAGGATGACCTGTTGCCTTAATGGGGAAATAATACCTTCAGTGTTTCCAAACCTGCCAGCTCCTCACCCACTCATTACACCTTCCTACCTGGGCAGAGTAATAATGGTGGAAGAATTCCTGGAGATAAGCATTTGTCACCTCTCACTACCTGGACTCTTTAGCACTCACCTTGCTGGGGTGTGTCCCAGTCCAGAAATAACCATACCAAGTAGAGAATAGAGAAACACCAGAGTGAGGTGCAGAGGAGAAAGACACCAGCAAGGGAAAAGAAAGTGCCTGGAAGAAAGATGAGAAAGAAAAATGATTTACATCTTGAAACCACAACAACTGCTCCTTTCCTTCTCAATGAGATCCTCTTGGTCCTCTCCCAGTTGGACCTCTGGCCCTTCCCTCCTTTTGCCCTGGTGTCCAAGTAAGTGGGGCTCCTGCCTCCCACCCCCAAGTCTCTCCCCTCCCTCCTTCCCTAGAGGACCCCTGCCCAGCTCCCCTCACCCATGAGAGGAAACAGCACGTATTGGAGATGATCAGTACTTCTAGCCATTGTTTCTTCAGGGTTTCCACGCTGTGGGAGGGTGGAGGGGTGGTGGAGACTTTCCACTGCTCCCCTTCTGCCAGCAGGGCTCCAGGACTCGGGGGAGGGGGGGGAGGATGAAGGTTAGAGTAGGAGCCCAGGAAGCCTTTCTGGTCTGAGTGGAAAACCCCTTGGGCCTCCTGGGATGGCTTGTAGGGGGCTGTGTGTAGGCAGAGACTCTTGATCGGGAGCCCCAGAAGTCTTCAGCCTCCTCACACGCTCATCACTGAACCTCTCCCCTGAATGGGGCTGGGCGGTGGGTTGGGGGCTTGCCACCGAGATGGTCCTGAGGTGCATTAAGAATCTTATGGAGGAGGGGTTCCTGAAGGAGACAGAGAGCCCACCTCCGGGGTCCCAGGCGAGACCATGTGATCTGGTGTGTGGCCAACTGATTGTGGACGCGAGCCCTGGGTCTGTTTTCAGATCTCTCGGAGTATCTAGGCTACTGGGAGGTGCCTAGACACTTGGACCTCACCTCCAAGCACAGACACATCAATACAACATATCCGTTCCCACCTTTAATTTCAGTCCCCTCCATAGTCATCGACGGGGCTGGTGGCAACCTAGGTGAGAAGGAGGTGCCTGCTGGAGACCCTGTAGTGAGCCTCATGCTCTTCAAACAGCTGCGTGAGCCGCTCCACCTGGACAGCGTGCAGTGCGCCCACCCGCCCTGGAGCAGACTATCTGATTCCTTGTACCAGAAGTGGGGCCCCACTGTACAGGAATAGGAGATAAGGGGTGTGGTTGCCGTTTTTGTTGTTCAGTCAATAAAAACTAAGTCGTGTCCGACTCTTTGCAGCCCCATGGACAGCAGCATGCCAGGCCTCCCTGTCCTTCACCATCTCCGAGAGTTTGCTCAAACTCAGGTCCATTGAGTTGGTCATGGCATCCAACCATCTCATCCTTTGTCACCGCTTTCTCCTCCTGTCATCAATCTTTCCCCAAATCAGGGTCAGCCTTTTGCATCAGGTGGCTAGAGTACTGGAGTTTCAGCCTCAGCATCAGTCCTTCCAATGAATATTCAAATTGATTTCCTGTAGGACTGACTGGGTTTGATCTCCTTGCAGTCCAAGGGACTCTCAAGAGTCTTCTCCAATCCACAGTTCAAAAGCATCAATTCTTTGGTGCACAGCCTTCGTTATGGTCCAACTCTTGCATCTGTACATGACTACTGGAAAAAACTATAGCTTTGACTACATAGCCCTTTGTTGGCAAAGTAACGTCTCTGTTTCTGAATACACTGTCTAGGTTCGTCACGCCTTTCTTTCCAAGGAGGAAGTGTCTTTTAATTTCATGGCTGCAGTCATGGTCCGCAGTCATTATGGAGACCAGGCTCCCTTCCTCCCAGCAGATAAGCTGGGACAGAGTTCATGGCTGGCACCTTAGCCAAACGCCAGCCAGGGCTTGAGGGCTGCAGCAAGGATTTCAGGCCCCAACTGTGGACCTTCACCTCTTGATGAGTGGAGGATGCAGGGCATCTTGAGCCCATTGTAGCGGGCAGGCAAGTGGGCTGGGGAGCAGGGCAGGTAGAGGCTGGGTCTCACTGACTTCTCACCGATGACAGTGTGGATGGGCCAGAGGAAGGGCAGGAGGAGGCCCAGCAGGACCACCCTCGGATTCTACTGCAGCGCTTCCTGTGCCCATCTCACCCAGGAGCCTGGCGGGTTTGGAAACTGCTGGAAGACCTTGTTCACCACACAAGAGCAGATGGAACCGGGGATGCGCTGGGAGAGCAGGGAGCTCTACATTCACTCAATGTTGGAACCTAGAAATGTTCCCCTGGCCCTGTGGGCACTGGGCTCCTCCCCACCAGCGCCGTCCCAGAGGCCCCCCCAGCGGGCTCTTCACTCATGGTCGAAGGCCAGCTTGACAGATCCCTTCTTCTTGTGGATCAGTGAGCTCCGCTTTGTCTCCGGGGTGCCCGCCTCCCTCCCTGCTCCGCAGACCCGAGGTCGGGTGAAGTGACAGGGGGCGCTGGCCTTGTCAGAGGACACCAAAGCTGGTGGGGAGGGCAGAGGCAGGAAGATCTGAGCCTGAGTCTTCCAGAAAAGAGGGAGGAGGGCACTGGGCAAGGACAGTGATTTTCACCAGCTGGGGACACAGGGCGCACAGCCCAGGTTGGGGGGCGCTAATGTTGGATTTTGGGGGTGACGGTCCCAAGAGTCTACTCGGAAGCCCAGCTCCCACACAGCACAGAATTCCAGATGGGGAGAGTGTCCTGGACACACCTCTAGATGGCCTGGTAAGGACTCAGGCAGAGCCACAGCCTCCTGCCCGAGATATGTTTCTGTCTCCATGGAGCCTGTCCAGGTTGAGGACCGCTGGGATCCAGGCCCAGCTCAGGAGTGCAGGGAACCAGGCAGCCAGACACCCCTGAGCTGGAGGTGGGGTGCGTGTGTGAGGACTCTGACTCCAGAGGGTTAGGAGTCCAAGGTCCAGAGCCCCAGGCCCCCCCTTGACCCCCTTCGCTGCACCATGGCTTCAGGCCCATCTGTCCTGAAGGAGATCTCTGCCTTTCTCACTCCTTGAAGGATCCCACCCCAGCGATCCCAGCCCCGCCTCCCTCCCACCTTGGCATCGGGAAGCAGAGAGCCAGGCCCAGGGTCCTCAGGGCTTCAGGTACTCACCAAGCTCCAAAATGGAGAATATCCATTGCAGGAGGGCACACACCTGGAGAGCCAGGCGGAGGAGACTGGAGGAGGCTGGCCTTCTGCAGAGGGAAGTCACAACACTGTCTCTAAGCTTTCTGTCTTTTGGCCCAATCCCCTGGCCCTGCCCCCTGACCTGGGTTCTGCCTTCATTTCTGCCTCCTCTGATGATGAGCACACTGGACAACGGTGAGCCCTGGCAAGGAAAGGTTAATCACTATTTGGCTTCACAGAGCTGTGACCAAAAGGGGAGGCCAAGGGTGTGACTGGGGAATCTGGGGGTGAGGAAAGTGCTTGGATTTTGTGGAGGTCAGGACTGGATCCCTGTGATGACAGGCTGAGCCAGTGGGGGATGACCTGTGTGTGTGTACCCTGAACAGCAGGGCTCCCCATTTGTCACCCGGGCCTGACCCCTGAGGGGTAGAGGGCCCGCAGGATGATTTATTCCCTAAGGAGCAACTTAGGCCTCTGTGGGGAGACCTCCAGAGGGAAGGGCTTTGTGTGAATGGCTAAGAATTGGGGAGCCCCTCGAAGAGAGAGCCCACCAGGTTCATTCATATCCCTCCAAATGACTCAAATTCATTCATTTTTATGGCTGAGAGTATTCCATTGTATACACGTACCACCTGTTCTGTATCCATTAACCTGTCAGTAGGCATTTGCATTGCTTCCATATCTTGGCTGCTGTAAACGGTACTGCAGTGAATATTGGGGTGCAGGTGCTCTTTCTGACCATCTTTTTCTCCTGATAAGGAGAGGGTGTGCAGGGACATATGGTAGCTCTATTTTTAGATTTTTAAGGGAGCTTCATGTTGTTTTCCTTAGTGGCTGGACCAACTTACATTCCCACCAACAGTCTAGGAGTCCCTTCTTGCCAAGAAAGACTCCGAAAAATCCTTGAAAGGACCCAAGAGGGAAAGAAACTGACTTCAAAGACCTAGAGCCCATTGCTGTCTTAGGCCAATGCAGTTAAGAACTTTGGGGGCCATTTTCCCCTCCTCTGCCCCACACTCCAACCCACAGGGGACCAGTCACAGAAGCTGGAGAGGGAGGGAGAGAAAACACTTCCCTCCTTCCCTTTCTATTCTCTCTTCCCCCAACTACCATTTCTGGCCAAGCATGCACTCTGGATGCAATTAGTTGGCCCTTGCAGGAGATGGGAAATTGCTACCCTCAGATGAAGATACAAGTGTTGATTGATACACTGACTAAACATTTCTAGGTTCCAACATTGAGTGAATGTAGAGCTCATCACCTGAGAAATACCAGGTAAGTCAAAAGAGTGCCAAGATTTTTTATCCAGAGACAAGGAAAATTCTTCTGCTGAATAAATTTTTGAAGACAGTAGAGGAGAAATAGACTTGCATTTAGTTATACAACGAGTTCCAACTTGGTTCCAACAAGACTTTCTCATTTAAGTCATGGATACAGAAGTAAAGCCAATCAGGAGATAGGACTGACACAAGTCGAAGGATGCTGTCACCACATAAGGACCTTCAGACCTTCCGACTGACCATCTCCCATCTCATTGGGCAGGTGCCTGTGATGATGATGGTGGTGATGGTGATGATGGTAGTCGAGTCACTGGCTCTTATTTTGTCAGTCTCCAGTTTTTAAAATGTTAAGTGTTGGTAATTTACATGAGGATGGGAAGAGAGAGAGAAGCAGGTATGTTCTTAACTGTACCACTGTTCTTTTCTGTCACTGGGGATCATTCCAACCCTCCCTGCTGTTAGGTACATTTGATGCTTGCCAGCTTTTGTTCATGGTATTTCACCATGTACTCTATGAAAGTTGCTCAGTTGTGTCCAACTCTTTGTGATCCCATGGGCTATACAGTCTATGGAATTCTCCAGCCTAGAATACTGGAGTGGATAGCTGTTCCCTTCTCCAGGGGATCTTCCCAACCCAGGGATCGAACCCAGGTCTCCCACATTGCAGGCAGATTATTTACCAGCTGAGCCACTAGGGAAGCTCATGTACTCTATGGTCTCCCCCTACTTAAATCCGGTCCACTCTGCAAGCTTACCTCTTGGGGGAACTCCCCTCTCAAACTCCCCTCTGATGCTCAAGAACTCTTAGCTAAGGAGATGCATTCATTTACAGAGGCAAAAGGGAACCCAGCCAAGGGAAGAGACTCATGCAAGTTCATATAGCAGAATTCGATCTCTAGGGGGAGAATTCAGGGCCCTGCAGCAAGTCTAAGGCAGCAAGTCTGTATCAGTTAGGGACGGGGGAGCCTGGTGGGCTGCCGTCTATGGGGTCGCACAGAGTCGGACACGACTGAAGCGACTTAGCAGCAGCAGCAGCAGAGCGCAAGTGGTCAGGCTCACTCCTAGAGAAAGGCTCTACCAAGCAGAGGGGAGAGAACTGGCTTTTATTTGCACAGTAGTGTGGAGTCAGTGGGGGCTCAGACACTGGGATCGGGGGCTGTGGGGCAGGTGGGTACGTGGGTGGGGATGGGAGGTGGCGAGGGGTGAGGCCAGGGCTAGATGAAGGTGAGGCGAGTAGAAGCTGGGAGGCCGCAGCTCTCCTTGTGCTCCTCAAACAGTTGCTCCAGAGCCTTCATGTACAGCATGTGATAGTGGTCCACCTGCTCCTCGGTGGGCTGCGGGCACTGGGGCACCGGGATGGGGCGGCCCACTGCAGAGACAGGGGGCACAGGTCAGGGGAGGGGCCTCGGCTGCCTATGCAGCTCATTGGCCTTCTCCCCTGGACACAGGTGCTCACCCACAGTGGTGATGGGTCTGGCGAAGGGCACCAGGCCCCAGGACTTGGCTGAGAAGAGACTGCGGCCCCAGAAGATGCAAGGAGAAATGCCCACGAGCTTCTTGATGGTAATCTGGAACAGAGGCTGCAGGAGTCTGGGGCAAAAGCCTTAACTCTGAAGATACCATTCTCCCCAAAGGAGTACACGGGCACCAGAGAGGCGCTGGGAAGGTGACAAGAGAGAAGAGGGCTGGTCACATAAGGGGCTCTGGGAGGGCCCCCACATTCTTCTTCCACAGGTTCCCACTTTCCAAGGCCATTTGAAGCACTTTGTAGGCCAAATGATGTTACTACAAGGAAAGATCTGCAAGAAGGGACTTATGTTTCTTTTTTTAAAAAATATTTTTATTTGGTTCTCTGGTTCTGCCAGGTCTTCGTTGGGGCATGTGGGATCTAGTTCCCTGATCAGGGATCAAACCCAGGTCCCCTGCATTGGGAGTATGGTGTCTGACCCCCTGGACCCCCAGGGAAGTCTGGGACTCATGGTTCTTAAGACGAATGTGTACTGGGCCACTGTATATACATTTTCTCATACAGTCTCAACTACAGTGTGGTGGCAAGGTGGGTGTTCACCCTATTTCACAAGTAAAGAAGCCGGCAAGGTCTTGCTTGTGAGAGGATTTCATAAAACAATGAACTGTGGGCATCCAAGAGGCTGGGTCCAGCAATTCACACTGTGATCCTGTCTCTCTCTGCGTGGGAGGAAGCCTGGGGAATGGGCACCAGGGCTGGGCACAGAGGAAACACCCAAGGTCTGCCTAGAGCGCCCTCTAGAGGTAGTCATGGTGTAAGCTCTGGGCACACACAGTCCACCTCCAGGGGGCGGTGTGTAGGCACAGAGTGTAGATCCCTAGACACACTGTGAGGTGGGCCCCGCTCACCCGTGCCTCAGTGCCAGGCAGACAAAACCTTTCCGGTTCCGGAGAATGAGGCAGTGCTCCCCTGGGATGGCATGCAAGGCCTCGTGGGCTCCCCCGACCATGATGACCACAGCCTGGCCGAGCTGGGGCTGGGACAGAATAAAATCCAGGCTCTGACGGTTCACGGAACACACTCCTGTGGACAAGAGGGGGTGCAGGAACAGATCTTACTCACTCATCGGCTCCCTAGGTTTTTCTCCCTTTAGCACAGGAAGAGTGAGACACCACCCCTTTCTTTCCAAACTCCTTACCCCTGTCCCGCTGCCCCCTTGTCAATGTGCCCTACGGCGCCTCTCCCAGCAAGGATGCAGGACCCTTGCTCCAAAGCCACTTCTTGACCCTCCACTGTGAGTTCAAGCCGAGTGCCTGTGGTAGGATGGGAGTGGGGACCACTCTGGCCAGATGGAGTTGCCTTCTGTCACTCGGCTTGAGACTTCCCATAGGACATGACAGAGTCACGATAGACTGGGAGGTAGAAGAGGCTGTTCAATGTGGCCACCGAGAACTGAAGCCCTGGGAACTGCTGGGAGGAACCGGTGCCCTCCGTGCAGAAGTTACAGAAGCTTCTGATGGCCAAGATCCCATGTGGGTGGGTGGCAAGTACATAGTTCCCGTTTGAGGGCAGCTCTGCTCTTTTTATCAGCTGTGGGGGGCGAGGGACAAGGTGAGGGAAGTAAGCATAGAAGACTGATGGGGAAAGACCTCCCTCCACACTAACAGACTTCAGAGCTCAGAATCAAAGATGGGGTCAAGGGCACACGGTTCACTCTTGGAACACCACCACACTCGCTGCTCCATTGACTGAACTGAAACAGCCGTCATAGGGAGAGGTGAGGAGGGGTGAGGAGGTGGGGGAGTAGGGGAGAGGGAGGGGGAGAGCATCCCTTGGAGGGTGACCTGTTACCTTAATGGGGAAATAATCACTCAGGTGTTTCCAAAGAGCCCAGTTCCTCGTCCACTGAGAACGTCTTCCTCCTTGAACAGAGATAAGGGCGGGGGAAGAATTCCTACAGACACCCTTTATCACCTCTTCTCCCGGGGCCCTTGTTTAAGCGCTCACTTTGGCGGGGTGTGTCCTGGTCCAGGAATAACCACACCGAGTAGAGGACAGAGAGTCACCAGAGGGAGGTGAAGAGGAGGAAGGCAAGAAAGGAAAAGAAAGGGCCTGGGTACAAAGGAGAAAGGAGAATGATTTAGATTCTGAAACTGCAATGACTTCTCCACCCTCACCAATGAGACCCCTGCCGGTCTTCCAGCTGGACTTCTGGGCCCTCCGTCCCTGGCCCTAGTGGTCTAAGTGACGTGGGCTCCAGCCTTTCTCTCCCACCCTCCCCGCTTTCCATCTTCCCTAGTGGACCCCAGCTCGGTTCCCCTCACCCATGAAGAGGAAACAGAACACGTATTTGTAGAGGCTCAGTACTTCTAGCTGCTGTTTCTTTAGGGTTTTCATGCTGGGGGAGGGCAGCGGGGCGGTGGAGACTCCCAGGTGCTCCCCTTCTGCCAGCAGGGCTCCCGGACTGGATGCTGGAAGCCTTTCTGTTCTCAGTGACCGAGCCCTTGTGGCCTCCAGGGACTGCCTGTGGATGCGGAGACTATGTTCAGAGCCCCAGAGGTCTCCAGCCTCCCCGCACTTATCATGATTTTCTCCAGTGGGTTGGTCTGGGCTGGCCACTGCTTGGGGCTGGGAGGCGGGGAGGTGGCAAGGGACGTGCCACCAAGGTCCACCCCCGGGTGCAGTAGAAATCTTGTGGGGAAAGGGTTTCGGAAGAAGCCAGAGAGCCCACCCACTGGGTCCCAGCCCTGACTGCATATCACAGATGCTGGACAAGCGTACCCTAGTGTTTGCAGGTCTGGGAGTGTCTAGGCTACTCGGGTGCATTACTTGGCACGGGGGTCTCAACCCTAAGGACAAACACAGTAATACCACATGTACATTCCCAGTGTGAAATTCAGTCCCCACCCACACTCCTCCAGGGCCCTGTGGCCGCCTAGGTGGTAAGGAGGTGACTGTGGGCAGGGACCCTGTAGCACAGGGGGTGCTCTTGGAACAGCTGCACGGGTGGCTCCACAGTGACCCCGTGCCCCGTGTCCACGTGTGTTGAGGCGGGCCACCTGCTTCACCGTACGTGGATCGGGGCCTGCAGTGTGGGCAGAAGAGGAATAAGATGGGTGGTCACTGAGACCCCTTCAAGGAAGTCTCCCTCCTGAGGCATCCAGTGGGACAGAGTTCAGGACAGAGTTCAGGGTTGGCCAAATGCCAGCCTGGGGGCAGGGCTGGCACCAAGTATTCAGGCCCCAACCTAGGACCTTCACCTCCCAACCATGCGGGGACCTTGAGCCCAGGAGTGGGGAGTGGGCTGGGGAGCCTGGGAGCAGAGCAGGTAGAGGTTTCAGGTGTGGAAGGGCAGGAGGCCCTGGGGCCTGGAACATTCGCAGGGCCACTCTCAGCAGCAGCCCAGCATTTCCTGAATCTTTCCGCCCAGGATCCCGGCAGGTTCAGAAACTGTGGGAGGGCTCATTCTCCCCCAAAGAGAAGACTGGCACCGGGGAGGCTCTGGGGCACAGGGGATGCCTGACTCCAGGCCCTTGAGGTGGGGCTCCTCCCCAGCAACGCTGCCCTAGAAACCCTGCCTGGTCACCCCCAGGTTCCTCACCGGTGTTTCATCGCCAACTTGACAAATCCCGTCTGATTGCAGATCTGCAAGCTCAGCGATCTGATCTGGGATCTGGGCATTGACTCCAGCTGGTACCGGGGCCCATCCAAGGCCAGAGGTCTGGGCCAGTGGGGCTCGCCATGTGGGTGTGTACCCTGAATAGCAGGGCTCCCCGTCTTTCCCCAGGGCCTGGCCTTGAGGGGTAGAGGATGTGCAGGAAGCTTTAAACCCTAAGGAGTAGCTTAGGCCCCTGTGGAGAGACCTCTGGGGGCATGGCTTTGTGGGAAATGCTAAGGATTGGGGAGCCCCTCCAAGAGAGAGTCCACTGGGCTGTGGGGACATGCTCCAAGTGGTTGGGGGCCAGTGTTCGCCATGACCAGAACCTTGTTCAAGCCTGACCAGAGGCAGTGAGCCAGCATTTTTTCCAGGTTACTGGAAGTCCCCTTTTTTTCGTTTTGTTGTTTGGCCATACTTGGCCTTGTGGAATTTTAGTTCCCCAACCAGGGATTGAACCTGGGCCCTATGTAGTATGAACTGAGTCCTATTCATTGTACCACCTGGGAATTCCTGGATCATCACCTAAAAAAAATTAGACTTCCCTGATAGTCCAGCAGTTAGGAATCTTCCTGGCAAGTCAGGAGACACGGGTTCGATCCCTGGTCTGGGAAGATTTCACATGCCATGAGGCAGTTAAGCTCACACATCACAGCTACTGAGCTGCAGCCACAGATACTAAAACCCAAGAGCTCTAGAGTCCGTGCTTGGCAACACAGAAGCCATGGCAATGAGTAGCCCATGCGCCACAAGCAGAGTGTAGCCCCGGCTTGGTGCAACTGGAGTAAGCGCTGCGTGCAGCCAGAAAGATTCGATGCAGCCAAAAATAAAATATAAAAAAGAATTAGATTTAAAAAGTTATTGCAACTATTTTAAATTATTTTATTATTTATTATTGGTCGTGCTGGGTCTTTGTTGCTGTGCAAGGGCTTTCTCCGGTTGCAGTGAACAGAGTCTGCTCTGCCTTGCTGGGTGTGGACTTCTCACTGTGGTGCCTTGTCTTGTTTCAGGATACAGGCTCTGGGCTGACGGCTTCAGTAGTTGTGGCAGCCGGGCTCAGTAGCTGCAGCACCCAGGCTTAGTGGCTGAGGCTCTCGGGCTCCAGGCATCAGGCTTCAGCACTGGTGGCCCTCGGGCTCAGCTGCCCCACGGCATGTGGGATCCTCTCCGATCAGAGATTGAGCCTGTGTCCCCTGCACGGGCAGCTGGGCTCCCACCCATTGCACCACCAGGGAAATCTAAATTATGATTTGTAACATCTACTTTCCATTTATAGTTCTTACAAACATTGTCAATATTCCCTGTATTGAACAAACATTGTTGAGCCTACCTGGCATTCAGTAGTTTGTGGTGACCTCCACTCCCCACTCCTACATTGCCCCTGTCCTCACCGGAAGGACACTTCTGCTTTTGGTGAAGGTTACTTTTAAAGAGCATTTATTTATTCGGCTGCACCAGGTCTTGGTGTCACACGGGATTTTCGCTGCAGTGCACGTTTAGCTGCTCTGCAGGATGTGAGACCTTACTTCCCTGACCAGGGATCAAACCTGTGCCCCCTGCATTGCAAGGCAGATTCTTAACCACTGGGCCACCGGGCAAGTCCCACTGTTACTTTCTTTTAGGGAAGTCTGACGCACACCCACGAGAAGCCTCTGTCACACGTCACCTTGTCTCCTGGCACAAAGCACTTTCCCTCGGTCATGATGACTTTCTGATCAGTCTCCCGCACACCGTGAGCGACAAGAAGAGAACTGGGCTCATCACTGCAGCCGTCACGGCGCATGCCCAGCACATGGAGACGCTCCGTGAACGAAGGGCGGGTTAGCAGGGGGCGGGACAGGCAGATTCTAGAACGGCTCAGGCTGGCCCGCCTTTCTCTTCCCGCCCAGGTCTCACTCGCTTGCAGTTTCCTGGTCCAGGGACCTATTGGCAAGTGATATTTCCTCCTGTCCCTGCTCAACCCACCTGCATCCAAGGGCAAAGTGATGAGGGTGGTGGGGCCAAGGGTGAGAGGGACTTTAGAGTCTGGCTACAGTGATGCTCAGTCCACAAGAGATGGTGACACACCCAGGGAGCCAGCCCCACCCACTGGAAGGAAGGCTCAATGGATGAAATTTTCACGGGAGCCTGGGTGGGAGGGAGGAAGAAGGACAATCTAGCTATGGGTGCAAGCAGGGTGTCACAGGCGGGAAATGTCCAAGGACAGTGTTTTTTTTTTTTTCCTTTCTCAAGTTCAGTCTCACTCGGCTTATTTAATTACTTAACTGTGGGCAGCAAAACCATGAGAATTTTAGTCAGAATGAGCTGACCACACACCCAGGGGAAATCTGGAGGCTTTAATTATTTTGAGCATAAATATGTGGCCGAAATGCTCTTGGGGCCGTGGGAAGGTCAAGTGCACAGAGGGTGGAGCTGACCGGGAGAGGGTGATGGGCGGGGGACCGGCAGGGCCACTGAGTCCCCACTGCGCCTTCCTACTCAAGTGGCTCCAGCTTTAAGGGGACGAGCAAGTGCACAGAGCCCAGTGGAGGCTGCCCACGTCTCAGAAGCAGTAGGACGTGTGGGTGACCCAGCGGGCCGACTCCTCCTTGGGGGGTTTGGCAGAGTTGTGGGTGGCAAAACGCGACTTGTAAGCTTCTGACTCTTCGCTGTCAGTGATGGACCTCTTGGCAGCTTTTCCAGAAGCACTCCTGGGTGCTGCTGCACTTTTGCGAGCTGAGTTAGTTGGTTTTCTTCTCTCAAGAGTCAAGATGCGTTTCTTCGGGCTTCCCTGTCTTCATTTTTTCGGTCCTGGGGCTTCTTCACTGACACCTGATTTTGAGACAGACTCTGCCGCCTTGGGTTTCTTTGTTTTCTTCCCCAGCTTGGCTCGCAGCCGCATCTCCTCCATCCTGCTCTTCAGCAGCACTTCCACACCTTCCTTGGTGCCGTTGAGCCCGATGACCCCATCCCCTCCTGGAAGGCAGCCCTGCATGTGTGACAAACTTCTGCTTTGATCTCTTTGAGGGCTCACCCAGAAAACACACAACCACGGCACCGGAGGAAGCAACAGCTGTGTTGGCCGGTCATCTCCAAGTCCACGAGGGGGTAGATGAAATGTCCCCACTGGAGGTCATCATGCTTGTCACCTTTAGGGTTTCCTTGATTGCCTTCCCAGACAGGGTTGTCAGAGAGCCTCAGTTCTGTCACATTCTTAATGCGTTTAATGTGAGAGGCTGCCTTCCCAAGAGCCTTTTCAGAAGATTTGGCCAGTAAAAACTCAATGATGGCATCTTTGTTGTAAAGTCTGCAAGTTCACAGGCAACTGCTGGGCGTCTTAATATTTCTTGACTTAGAGTATAGTAGTTCCACTGGGCCACTAATTCAGCATCCTCGTTGACCTTCTCAACCTTCTTCGGCCCCTTCACCAGTTTATGCCTCTTAGGGATTGTTCCCTGTTGCAACCCACCCGCAAGCCAACAGAGTCCAGAGCAATCACCTACAGCAGCAACTTCTGGAACCCAGCAATTTCCGGCCCTGTTTGGTTTTTAAAAGGACTTCTGCAAGGGAACATTGGGAGGTAAATTCAGGAAGGCAGCTGATGCAAGGCTGGGGAGGACCAGGCTAAAGGGGCCTGCTCTGCTGTCCTCGGGGCACCTCCAGGGGTCTCTGCAAGGCTCTCAAGGTCTCGTTGGGACTGGAGGCAAGACCGACTACAGGAGGTTTATTTTTTTCAAGGCTGCTTTCCATCCCCCACTTATAGGAAGCTCTCGTGGGTTGACCCTCCGGATTCCCCTCTCTGGATTCCATGAAACTAAAGCTTAGATCCAAGAAGCCACAGTAAGCTTCCAATCTGTCTTCCCTCCTAGAACACATGGTCCAGCACTGTCCCTGGACCCCAGCCAGGGCTATGCCTCCCTCATCCTTCCCGCATGGGAGAAGATGCTATCAGGTGAGGAGAGAATCGGGAAGGAGAGACAGTGACTGTGCTGGGGTGGGATGCTCTCATCTTATCCTGACAAGGGAAGTCCTTCTTTGGGTCCAGCCTTAGGCAAGCCCTTCTTGTCTCTAGCAATATTACACATGGGATCCAGGAAAGCTTCCAAGCTCCTGTGTGCAAGCCTGCTAAGTCACTTCAGTCATGTCTGACTCTTTGAGATACTATGGACGATAGACTTCCAGGCTCCTCTGTGCATGGTATTCTCCAGGGGCTTGGGGCCTCCCAGGATCGCTTGTAGGAGGCTGTGTGTGTGGGGCACCTCTCTGATCAGAGCCCCAGAGGTCTCCAGCCTCCCCACACTTATCATGAACTGGTTGGTCTGGGCTGGTCTCTTCATGGGACTGGGAGACGGCCTAAGGGGCGTGCCATGGAGATCCAGCCCTCGGTGCATCAGAAATCATTGTGAGGAGGACTGCAGAAGCCAGGACCCACTGGGTCCCAGCCCTGACTGTGTGATCTCGCGGATCCTGGAAGAGCAGGCACTTGTCTTTTCCAGTCTGGGAGTGTCTAGGCCACTCAGAGGCGTTACTTGGGGGACATCAACCCTAAGGACAAACATAGTTGTACCATATGTATATTCCCAGCTTCAAATTCAGCCCCGCCCACACTCCTCCAGGGCCTGAGGCCAACTAGGTGAGGGTAGGAGGTGACTGTTGGCAGGGACCCCGTAGCACAGGGTCTCATCTTGGAACAGCTGCGAGAGCCACTCAACGGAGACTGAGAGCAGCGCGTGCGCATGCGCCGAGGTCCCCCCTCCGCCCCCCACAGCCCACCCAGTTGTACCGGAATGGGAGCCCCGACCGTGGGCAGAAGAGGATCATGAGGGGTGATCGCTGAGATGCTTTGAAGTGCCCTTCCCTCTCAAGGGATCCAGTGGAACAGAGATCAGGGCTGGTGGGTTGGCCAAATGCCAGCCTGGGGGCAGGGCTGGCAGTCAAGTATTCAGGCCCCAACCTGGGACCTTCACCACCCAACTATGCGGGGGCCTTGAGTCTGGGAAGGGGGAGAGGGCTGGGGAGCCTGGGAGCAGAGCAGGTAGAGGCTTCAAGTGTGGAAGGGCAGGACGAGGCTCTGGGGCCTGGAACATTCGTCGAGTCACTCTCAGCAGCAGCCCAGTGTCTCCTGTATCTTTCCACCTAGAACTCTGGTGGGCAGAGAAACTGTGGAAGGGCTCATTCTCTGCAAAAGAGAAGACTGGCACCGGGGAAGCTCTAGGGGCAAAGGGGACGCCTGACTCCGGGGCCCTTGAGGTGGGGCTCCTCCCCAGCAGCCTTGCCCTAGAGGCCAATAACGCCATCACCACCTCCAGGGTTCCTCACCGGTGTTCCAGTGCCAACTTGACAAATCCCTTCTGATTGCAGATCTGCAAGCTCAACGATCTGATCTGGGTTCTGGGCATTGACTCCAGCTGGTCCCTGGGCTCACCCAAGGCCAGAGGTCTGGGCCAGTGGGGCTTGCCATGTGAGTGTGTACCCTGAATAGCAGGTTTCCCTGTTTTTCCTTGGGGCCTGGCCCTGAGGGGTAGAGCATATGCAGGAAGCTTTAATCCCTAAGGAGTAGCTTAGGTCCCAGTGGAGAGACCTCTGGGGGCAGAGCTTTGTGAGAAATGCTAAGGATTGGGAAGCCCCTCCAAGAGAGAGTCCACTGGGCTGGACACACCCTCAGGTGGACTGGGGCCGGTCCTCACCGTGACCATGGCCCAGGTCAACAATGACCAGAGGTGGTGAACCAGCAGTTTTCAGGTCAAGGAAAGTGTTCTTTCTTGTTGTTATTTTTCAGCTCCACTGTGCCCTGTGGGATGTTACTTCCCTGACCAGGACTGAACCTGGGCCCTAGGCAGTGTGAACTCACAATCTCATCTATTGTACCTCCAGGGAATTCCTGTATCATCACTTTTTAAAATAACTTTTTAATGAAAAAAAATTGGACTTCACTGGTGGTCCAGCACTTAGGAATCCCCTTGGGGAGACAGGAGACACAAGTTTGATCCCTGGTCTGGGAAGATTCCATCTGCCTTGAGGCAACTAAGCCCACGTGCCACAACTACTAAGCTGGAACCACAGCTAATGAAACCTGAGTACTCAAGAGTCCATTCTGGGCATCATGGAAACCAGGGTTATGAGTTGCCCATGCACTGCCAGTAGAGACTAGCCCTGGCTTTGTGCAACTAGAGAAAGCCCTGCCTGCAAAAGCAAGACCCCAGTGCAGCCATAAAATAAAGTAGAAAAAAGAATTAAGGAAATTTATTGCAAATATTTCAAATTATATATTTATCATTGGCTGTGCTGGGTCTTTGTGGCTGTGCAAGGCCTTTCTCTGGTTGCAGTGAATGGGGCTACTCTGCCTTGCTGTGCATGGACTTCTCATTGTGGAGCCTTCTCTAGTTTCAGAATACAGGCCCTAGGCTCACGGCTTCAGTAGTCGTGGCGCCCAAGCTCAGAGGTTGCGGCTGCTGGTCCCTAGAGCTGCCAGGTTTCGGCCTTTGTGGCTTAGGTGATCCTTGGCATCCTTAGTTGCCCCGTGGGATCCTCGAGGACCAGGAATCCCATCTGTGTCCCCTGCATTAGAGGCCGGTTCCTGTCCATTGGATCACATAAAGTCCCTTGCAATGTTTCCGGTGATCCTTCATGTTTCACTGGTGCCATGCCTGTAATGATGGTGGTGGTGATGGTCATGATGGTGATAAATTCATTGCCTCGCTTTTACCAACTCTTTTAAATTTTTTGATCTTAATAAGTTAATTTTCCCAAGAGTCCATTCTCACTGAGTGAATGAGTTCACGTGGGCCAAATGCTGGGCTTGCAGTAGGGCTTCATAAAATAAATATAAATAAAATAAATCCGTGCATCACATGATCTCCCAGCCCCCAGGGAACAGGAAGGATGGGAGCAGAGGCAGAAGAAAGCTGTGTACTTAACTCTTTCTTTTCGAAGGCTCATTCCGACTCTCCCTTCCGAGAGGTACTCTTGACCCTTGTCAGCTTTAGTTGACAGTATTTCACCATCTACCCTATTGTCTGCACCTCCCTAACCCTGTCCACACTTCAGAGAATGGTCCTTCGGGGATCTACCCTCCCCAACACCATTCTAGGCCCTATATCTCTTAGCTAAGCAGCTGCCCTTATTTAGAGGGAGAAAAGCCCAGCCAAGGGAAGAGACTAGGCGGAAGCTGAGAGCAGAATTCAGTCTCAGGGGAGAATTCAGGGCCCTGCTGTCAGTCTCAGGCAGCGAGTCGCTCTCGATGAGGTGGAGATGGAACCCACGTGGGCAGGCTCACGCCCAGAGAGACTCCACAAAGCAGCGGTGAGAGAACTGGCTCTTATTGGCACAGGAGCATGG
>SJYQ01092599.1:15330-57796 GCA_006410935.1 Redunca redunca | reverse complement strand
TTGGAGCGGGGGCGGGGGGGTGGGAGGGTGGACGTGGAAGAGTGCCAGGACCCTCAGCGCTTCTCACCCAGGTGCTGGGCCGGTCTGAAACTGCTAAAAGATCTCGTTGTTCCCCAAAGAGAAGATAGACTCGAGAGACCAGGGAGAGCAGGGGCTGCCTGCCAGCAGAACTCTGCGCTCCTTCTCCGCAGCGCTGCCCCAGAGGCCGCAGGCAGGCTGCTCCTCCGTGTTCCCTCGCTGACTTGAGAAATCCCTCTGATTGCAGCTGCAAAAGCAAAGCGATCCAGGCTGTGCCTCCAGGGCCTCTAGCGGCCAACCCACGGCTCGACGGCCACCAGCCCTGGACAGGAGACAGGAGGCACGAGCCTTACAGGCGACACCAAACCTGGGGAGGCAGGAAGACCTGCCGTCTGAGTCTTCCAGAAAGAGGGAGGAGGGCACTGGGAGATGGGGCTGGCCCAGGCGCCCCCAGAGGGAGGAGGGCAGCCAGGAGGTGACCGCAGGGACTGGGGGTCCTGAGACCCAGGGTGCTGGAGTCCAGCTCCAGCAGCCAGGGATTCAACCTGAAGGGGGTGGGCGGTGTCAGTGAGAGAAACTGAGGCAGCCTCTCAGTTTTCTTGGACTGCCTGTTTATTTCAAGCTTATGAATTCTCTTTTATACTTTTACAAAAGCATTAGGTCAGAGGTTTGATATTTTTAGTTCTCATTGACCCAGATTTATTTTTCTCCGAAAATCATTGTTGCCCCTCAAAAGGAGTTCCTTCCTCAGCGATTCTCTTATCTACCTCTCCTGTGTCCTTGTGAATACGGTGTAACTCAGCTAATGTCTGGGCTGCACAACACAGTCCTTAGTTTATTCTTATCTTTCTAAGTCCTGTTTGCCCCTAGTATCCTAAGTTCACTATTTCTTAGAAAGGGCTTCTAGCTAATAATACCTCTAAAGTCTCTAATTTGTATAAGCTATAGTAGAATATTGTAACATTACAGCAATCCTTAAATCTTTAGCTTCTAACTATTTTAATTATTCCTGAGCCCTAAATTCAGCAAACTCCTTTGCCATAAACACTTTTCTCACAAATGGGCTTCAGGTAGGAATCCCTCCCATGGTCTCAAGCTGCAGCCTCTGTGCTCACCCTGGAACACTTTTTTGTAAAAGTCCTTGAACAAATGTCAGTGATTAACTTTATGAATTATTCTTTGAGCACAGCTGCAGAAGGCTTCTGCCGCTCCTCTCAAAAACAGTAAGCACCTTAATAGTCTCTTCAGTCAACTCAGCCGAGGAAAGGAAAGAACAAGTCAGAATCACAAAACCTAACTCCTTCATTCCGGGTCTGTGCCTATGGAACAAAGGGAGGGGGTTTAGGGCCATGCCTCTATTTTGTCAGTAATGCCTAACGCGGCTCCTGACGCCAGGGCTCCCCTGCTCACCAGCACACAGGATGTAGCCCCGGGAGACAGGAAGATGGATGCGATGGCGCAGCTGGAGCAGGTGGGGCCGGAGGCCAAGTAAGAGGCAGGGAAAGCCTCTGGTCTCTGTGCTGAGGGTGCTGAAGACCCCAAGGACTTGGACCCCGAGAGGGTGGAAGCTCCACCCAGAGGTAGTTGTGGGAGGGACCCAGCTCTGCGGTGCCTCCAGCTGGGGACACGGGGTGCACACCAGGGGGGTGGGGGGTGCCATGTTTGGACTTCAGGGGTGACTGTCCCAAGAGTCTACCCTGAAGCCCAGCTCGCACCCAGCACAGAGTTCCAGAGTGCCTCTCCAAGATGGGGAGGTGGTCTTGGAAAAGTCTCCAGATGGCCCAGTGTGGACCCAGGCAGAGACATGGTCTCCTGCCTGAGGTATGTTTCTCTCTCTGTCAAGCCCATCCAGGTTGAGGACTACTAGGATCCAAGCCTGGCTCGGGAGTACAAGGAGCAAGGCAGCTAGGCACCCCTGGACTGGAGGTAGGGGCACGACATGGAAGGACTCTTATTTCAGAAGTTTAAGTCCCAGATCCCCCTTTTGCCCTCTTCTCTCTTCCATAGATTCAGCCCCAATCTGTTCAATCCAGGGATCCCAGGACTGCCTCCCTCCCAACTGGCATCAGGAAGCAGAGAGCCAGTCCAGGAATTCTCAGGGCTTCAAGGACTCACCCAGCCCCAGAAAGGAGAAGATCCTTTGCAGGAGGGCAGACACTTGGAGGCCCCGGGTGGAGGTGATTGGAGGAGGCTGGCCTTCTGTAGAAGGGAGTCACACAGGGGCCACTGTGGCTCTTATATTACCGTCTTTTGGCTTAATCTCCTGGCCCTGACCCCTGATCTGGGTTCTGCCCTGGTTCAGCCCCCTCTGCTGACCAGCACAAGGGACCATCATGATCAGGAGCCCCGCAAGGAAAGTATAAGCACTACTTGGGCACACAGGACTCTCACCAGTAGGACAAAAGGGGAAATCGGATGTGGCGGAGCGTCTAAGGCTGAGGAAGCTGTTTGGAATTTGTGAAGGTTGGGACTGGCTCCCTGTGTCTTGCAGGGCTGGCAGAAGTCTGTGTCAGAGGGGGTCGCCCTGTGTGTGTGTACCCTGAATAGCAGGGCTCCTCATTTGTCACCTGGATATGGCCCCTAAGGGGTAGAGGACCTGTAGGAGGGTTTGTTACCTAAACCTAGCTTAGGCCTTTGTGGGGAGACCTCCAGAGGGAAGGGCTTTGTGGGAAAGGCTAAAGATTGGAAAGCCCCTCCAAGAGAGAGCCCACTGGGCTCTAAGCACGCCCTCCAAATGGGCTGGGGCCTGTCCTCACCGGGATTATGAATGTGCTCAGCACTGACCGGAGCCAGCTCATTTCCAGGTCAGGGAAACTCACCTCTTTTGTTGTTTGGCGGTGCCTCGCCTTGTAGATATTTAGTTCCCTGACCAGGGATTGAACCTGGACCCTGGGCACTGAGATCTGGAGTCCTAACTGCTGGACTGCCAGGGAATTTCCATAACATGACTTTTTTGTTTAAATTTTATTATTCTTTTAATTGAAGATAGTTGTTTTACAATAGCGTGTTGTTGTTGTTGTTGGGGAGGCAGTGTTATCAATCACTAAGTGCTGTCAGACTCTTTGTGACCCATGGACTGCAGGGCTCCAGTCTCCCTTGTCCTCCACTATCTCCCCAAGTTTGCTCAAATTCATGTGCATTGAGTCGGTGATGCCATCATACCATCTCATCCTCTGTTGTCCCCTTCTCCTTTTGCCTTCAATCTTTCTCAGCATCAGGGTGTTTTCCAAGTGAGTCAGCTCTTTACCTCAGGTGGCCAAAGTACTGGAGTTTCAGCTTTAGCATCATCCCTTTCAATGAATATTCAGGGTTGTTTCTTTAGGATTGAGTGGTTTGATCTGTATGCAGTCCAAAGGACTCTCAGGAGTCTTCTCCAGCACCACAGTTTGAAAGCATCAATTCTTCAGTGCTCAGCCTTCTTTATGGTGCAACTCTCAAATCCATCCATGACCATCGGAAAAAAAACAGCTTTGAATATATGCACCTTTGTCCGAAATGTGATGTTTCTGCTTTTTAATAGGCTGTCTAGGTTTGTCAAGTTTTCTTTCCAAGGAGTAGCAGCACCTTTTAATTTCACAGCTGTAGTCACTATCCTCACTGATTTTGGAGCCCAAGAAACTAAAGCGTCACTGTTTCCACTCTTTCCCCTTCTATTTGGCATGAGTGCTGGGATTGGATGCCATGATCTTAAGTTTTTTGAATGTTGAGTTTTAAGTCAGCTTTTCACTCACCTATTTCACTTTCATCAAGAGGCTCTTTCAGTTCAGTTCAGTCACTCAGTCGTGTGCGACTTTTTGCGACCCCATGAATCGCAGCATGCCAGGCCTCCCTGTCCATCACCAACTCCCGGAGTTCACTCAGACGCACAACCATCGAGTTGTGAGATGCCATCCAGCCATCTCATCCTCTGTCGTCCCCTTCTCCTCCTGCCCCAATCCCTCCCAGCATCAGAGTCTTTTCCAATGAGTCAACTCTTCGCATGAGGTGGCCAAAGTACTGGAGCTTCAGCTTTAGCATCATTCCTTCCAAAGAAATCCCAGGGCTGATCTCCTTCAGAATGGACTGGTTGGATCTCCTTGTAGTCCAAGGGACTCTCAAGAGTCTTCTCCAACACCACAGTTCAAACGCATCAATGCTTCGGCGCTCAGCCTTCTTCACAGTCCAACTCTCACATCCATACATGACCACAGGAAAAACCATAGCCTTGACTAGACGGACCTTAATCGGCAAAGTAATGTCTCTGCTTTTGAATATACTATCTAGGTTGGTCATAACTTTCCTTCCAAAGAGTAAGCATCTTTTAATTTCATGGCTGCAATCACCATCTGCAGTGGTTTTGGAGCCCCCCAAAATAAAGTCTGACACTGTTTCCACTGTTTCCCCATCTATTTCCCATGAAATGATGGGACCAGATGCCATGACCTTCGTTTTCTGAATGTTGGGCTTTAGGCCAACTTTTTCACTCTCCACTTTCACTTTCATCAAGAGGCTTTTTAGTTCCTCTTCACTTTCTGCCATAAGGGTGGTGTCATCTGCATATCTGAGGTTATTGATATTTCTCCCAGCAATCTTGATTTGTGTTTCTTCCAGTCCAGCGTTTCTCACGATGTACTCTGCATAGAAGTTAAATAAGCAGGGTGACAATATACAGCCTTGACGTACTCCTTTTCCTATTTGGAACCAGTCTGTCTTTATTTTCTGCTTTTAGGATCATTTGCTATCATTTGCCTATGTGAGGTTGTTGATATTTCTCCCAGCAATCTTGATTACAGCTTGTGATTCATCCAGCCTGGAATATTGCATAATGTACTCTGCATGTAAGTTAAACAAGTAGGGTGACAGTATACAGCCTTGACAGACTCCTTTTCCAAGTTTGAACGAATCCGTTGTTCCATGTCCCTTGTTAGTTTCTGCTGTGTGTGTGGGCTAAGTCACTTCAGTCGTGTCTGACTCTTTGCTATTCTAGGGACTATAGCCCACCAGATTCCTCAGTCCATGGGGTCGTGCAGGCAAGAACACTGGAGCGTGTGGCCATGCCCTCCAGCAGGGGATCTTCCAACCAGAGATTGTACTCGCATCTCCTATGTCTCCTGCATTGCCAGACTGGTTCTTTACCACTAGTGCCACCTAGGCAGTCCCAGTTTCTGGTGTACAACAAGGTGAATCAGCTATATGTATACATATATCCCTTCCCTCTTGAGATTTCCTCCCACCCCACCCCTATCGCACGCCTCTCGGTCATTACAGAGGGCCAAACCGAGCTCCTTGTGATATAAAGCAGCTTCTCACTAGCTATCTACTCCACACACGCTAGTGTATATATGTCAGTGCTGCCCTCTCAAGGCATCAGACTCTATGAACCCTCTCCTTCTGCCCTGGGTCGCCAAGTCCGTTTTCTCCATCTTCATCTCTATTCCTGCCCCCCAAACAGCTCCATCAGGGCCGTGTTTCTAGAGTCCATACATATGCTTAATACATGACCTTCATTTTCTCTTTCTGACTTATTTCACTCTGTATGACAGACCCTAGGTGCCTTCGTATCACTACAAGTGACCCAAATTCATTAATTTTTATGGCTGAGTAATATTCCATCACATACATGTATCACATGTTCCTTATCGATTCCTCTGTCAGTAGACATTTGGGTTGCTTCCATGTTCACCGTTGTAAACAGTACTGCAATGAGTATTGGCAGTGCATGTATCCTTTAGGACCATGTTTTTCTCTGGATATATGCCCAGGAGCGGGATCACAGGGTCATATGATAGCTCAGTTTTAGATTTTTAAGGAACCTCCATGCTGTTCTCCATGGTGGCTGGACCAATTTACATTCCCACTGACAGAGTAGGATGGTTCCTTTCTTTCTTCACCCTCTCTAGCCTTTGTTGCTTCCCAGAGGGACCTTAAAAAACAACTCTAAATAATCCATGAAATAACCCACAAGGGAAAGAAATCGAGTTCAAAAATCTGGAGCTCAGAGAACACATTACTGTCTTAGGACAGCGCAGCCCAGAACTTTGGGCCCCTTTTCTCCTCTCCCCCATATTCCAACACCAAGGGGACCAGTCACAGAAGCTGGTAAACGAGGTAGAAAAAAGACATTGCTCCTGCTCTTTCTATTCTTTCTACCCCCAGTTGCCTCTTCTGGCCAAGCAAGCACCCTCCTTGCAGCTAGCTCCCCCTTGCTTGGAGATGGGAAATTGCTACCCTCAGATGAGGACACAAGGGTTGATTGATACAGTGATTAAGCATTTCAAGGTACCAAACTTAAGTGAATGTAGAACTTCTCACCTGAGAAGTAACAGATAAATCAGAGGACTACCAAGATTTTCATCCAGGGAAAAAGAAAATTCTTCCACCGAATAAATTTTCCAAGACAGTGGAAGACAAAGAGTTGCATTCAGTTATGCTGCAACAAGTTCTTTTTAAGTCATGGATACAGACCAAGAGCCAGTTAGGTGATAGGACTGGACACTCATCAAAGAATTCTATAAGCACATAGGTCCCACAGACTGTTTCAGCTGACTATCAAAGTGCCATGCCTGGGGTGATGGTGGCGATGGTGATGATGATAGTCAAGTCATTGGCTCTTATTTTGGAAGTCTCCATTTTCTAAGACTTTAAATGTTGATAATTCACATACGGATGGAAGGAGATGCCAAAGCAGGTATGTACTTTGGCATTTCTGTCACTGAGGATCATTCCAACCCTCCCTGCTAGCAGGTACCCTTGATGCTCATCAGCATTTATTCACAGTATTTCACCATCTACTCTATGGTCTCCACTTACCTATATCCTGGCAGCTCTGCAAGCTTTCCTCTCTGGGGAACTCCGGTCTCAGACTCCATCCTGATACCCAACAACTCTTAGCTTAGCAAATGCCTTTATTTACAGAGGGAGGTGGGACCACGCTAAGAGAAGAGACTTAGGCAAGCTCAGGCAGCAGAATGAATTCTCGTGAGGAGAATGCAGGGTCCTGATTCCCAATTTAAGGCAGCAACTGTGAAACCATTAGGATTGTGGGGATTACACGTGGGTATCCTCACATCCTCATGGCGCACAAGCGCGGGCAGCCAAGAGGAGCTACCCCACGTCCGAGGTCAGGGGCAGAAGTCGGGAGGACCCCATGCCCGAAGGGCGGTGGCCAAGAGGAGTTACCCCAAGTCCGAGGTCAGGGGCAGCGGCCGAGAGTGCCAGGCTGCGATGGCGCAGGAAGGGCCGAGAGGAGCTACCTGCTGCCTGAGGGCAGGGACGGCGGCCGGGAGGAGCAACCCCACGTCTGCGGTCAGGGGCAGAAGTCGCGAGGACCCCATGCCCGAGGGGCGGCAGCCAAGAGGAGTTACCCTATGTCTGAAGCCAGGGGCAGCGGCCAAAAGGAGCTACCTGCCACTCAAGGGCAGGGATGGGGGCCGGGAGGAGCAACCCCACGTCCAAGGAGCGTTGGCTGCGCGGGCGCAGGAGGGCCTAGAGAAGCTATTCATGTTCAAGGTCAGGAGGGGCAGCGGTGAGGAGATACCCCTTGCCAAGGTAAGGAGCAGTGGCTGTGCTTTGCTGGAGCAGCCGTGAAGAGATACCCGAAACCCAAGTAAGATGGTAGGGGTTGTGAGAGGGCATCAGAGGGCAGACACACTGAAACCATAATCACGGAAAACTAGTCAATCTAATCACACTAGGACCACAGCCTTGTCTAACTCAATGAAACTAAGCCATGCCCTGTGGGGCCACCCAAGACGCACGGGTCATGGTGGAGAGGTCTGACAGAATGTGGTCCACTGGAGAAGGGATGGCAAACCATTTCAGTATTCTTGCCTTGAGAACCCCATGAAAAGTATGAAAAGGCAAGATGATAGGATACTGAAAGAGGGAACTCCCCAGGTCAGTAGGTGCCCAACATGCTACTGGAGATCAGTGGAGAAATAACTCCAGAAAGAATGAAGGGATGGAGCCAAAGCAAAAACAATACCCAGCTGTGGATGTGACTGGCGATAGACGCAAGGTCCAATGCTGTAAAGAGCAATGTTGCATAGGAACCTGGAATGTCAGGTCCATGAATCCAAGCAAATTGGAAGTGGTCAAACAGGAGATGGCAAGAGTGAACGTCAACATTCTAGGAATCAGCGAACTAAAATGGACTGGAATGGGTGAATTTGACTCAGATGACCATTATGTCTACTACTCTGGGCAGGAATCCCTTAGAAGAAATGGAGTAGCCTCATGGTCAACAAAAGAGTCCGAAATGCAGTACTTGGATGCAATCTCAAAAATGACAGAATGATCTCTGTTCATCTCCAAGGCAAACCATTCAATATCATGGTAATCCAAGTCTATGCCCCAACCAGTAATGCTGAAGAAGCTGAAGTTGAACTGTTCTATGAAGACCTACAAGACCTTTTAGAACTAACACCCAGAAAAGATGTCCTTTTTCATTATAGGGGACTGGCATGCAAAAGTAGGAAGTCAAGAAACATCTGGAGTAACAGGCAAATTTGGCCTTGGAATGCGGAATGAAGCAGGGCAAAGACTAATAGAGTTTTGCCAAGAAAATGCACTGGTCATAGCAAACACCCTCTTTCAACAACACAAGAGAAGACTCTACACATGGACATCACCAGATGGTCAACACTGAAATCAGATTGATTATATTCTTTGCAGCCAAAGATGGAGAAGCTCTATACAGTCAACAAAAACAAGACTGGGAGCTGACTGTGGCTCAGATCATGAACTCCTTATTGCCAAATTCAGACTTAAATTGAAGAAAGTAAGGAAAACCGCTAGACCATTCAGGTATGACCTAAATCAAATCCCTTATGATTATACAGTGGAAGTGAGAAATAGATTTAAGGGACTAGATCTGATAGATAGAGTGCCTGATAAACTATGGATGGATGTTCATGACATTGTACAGGAGACAGGGAATAAGACCATCCCCATGGAAAAGAAATGCAAAAACCAAAATGGCTGTCTGGGGAGGCCTTGCAAATAGCTGTGAAAAGAACAGAGGTGAAAAGCAAAGGAGAAAAGGAAAGATATAAGCATTTGAATGCAGAGTTCCAAAGAATAGCAAGACGAGATAAGAAAGCCTTCCTCAGCGATCAATGCAAAGAAATAGAGGAAAAGAACAGAATGGGAAAGACTAGAGATCTCTTCAAGAAAATTGGAGATACCAAGGGAACATTTCATGCCAAGAAGGGCTCAATAAAAGACAGAAATGGTATGGACCTAACAGAAGCAGAAGATATTAAGAAGAGGTGGCAAGAATACACAGAAGAACTGTACAAAAAAGATCTTCATGACCCAGATAATCATGATGGTGTGATCACTCACCTAGAGCCAGACATCCTGGAATGTGAAGTCAAGTGGGCCTTAGGAAGCATCACTATGAACAAAGCTAGTGGAGGTGATGGAATTCCAGTTGAGCTATTTCAAATCCTGAAAGATGATGCTATGAAAGTGCTGCACTCAATATGCCAGGAAATTTGGAAAACTCAGCAGTGGCCACAGGACTAGAAAAGGTCAGTTTTCATTCCAATCCCAAAGAAAGGCAATGCCAAAGAATGCTCAAACTACCGCACAATTGCACTCATCTCACATGCTAATAAAGTAATGCTCAAAATTCTCCAAGCCAGGCTTCAGCAGTACGTGAACCATGAACTTCCAGATGTTCAAGCTGGTTTTAGAAAAGGCAGAGGAACCAGAGATCAAATTGCCAACATGCGCTGGATCGTGGAAAAAGCAAGAGAGTTCCAGAAAAACATCTATTTCTGCTTTATTGACTATGCCAAAGCCTTTGACTGTGTGGATCACAATAAACTATGGAAAATTCTGAAAGAGATGGGAATACCAGACCACCTGACCTGCCTCTTGAGAACCTATAAGCAGGTCAGGAAGCAACAGTTAGAACTGGACATGGACCAACAGACTGGTTCCAAATAGAAAAAGGAGTATGCCAAGGCTGTATATTGTCACCCTGCTTATTTAACTTCTATGCAGAGTACATCATGAGAAACGCTGGGCTGCAAGCAACACAAGCTGGAGTCAAGATTGCCGGGAGAAATATCAATAACTTCAGATACGCAGATGACACCACCCTTATGGCAGAAAGTGAAGAGGAAATAAAGAGCCTGTTGATGAAAGTGGAAGAGGAGAGTGAAAAAGTTGGCTTAAAGCTCAACATTCAGAAAACGAAGATCATGGCATCTGGTCCCATCACTTCATGAGAAATAATGAGGAAACAGTGGATACAGTGTCAGACTTTATTTTGGGGGGCTCCAAAACCACTGCAGATGGTGATTGCAGCCATGAAATTAAAAGACGCTTACTCCTTGGAAGGAAAGTTATGACCAACCTAGATGGCATATTGAAAAGCAGAGACATTCCTTTGCCAAAAAGGGTCCATCTAGTCAACGCTATGATTTTTCCAGTAGTCATGTATGGATGTGAGAGTTGGACTGTGAAGAAAGCTGAGTGCTGAAGAATTGATGCTTTTGAGGTGTGGTGTTGGAGAAGACTCTTGAGAGTCCCTCGGACTGCAAGGAGATCCAAGCAGTCCATTCTGAAGGAGATCAGCCCTGGGATTTCTTTGGAAGGAATGATGCTAAAGCTGAAACTCCAGTACTTTGGCCACCTCATGCGAAGAGTTGACTCATTGGAAAAGACTCTGATGCTGGGAGGGATTGGGGGCAGGAGGAGAAAGGGGCGACAGAGGTTGAGATGGCTGGATGGCATCACCGACTCGATGGAGGTGAGTTTGAGTGAACTCCGGGAGATGGTGATGGACAGGGAGGCCTGGCGTGCTGCCATTCATGGGGTCGCAAAGAGTCGGGCACAACTGAGCGGCTGAACTGAACTGATCCTCACATCCAGAGGGAGAGCCTGAGGTCTGCCAGTGTCTGACACTACCAAGGAGTGGTGAGAGAACTGGCTCTTCCTGGCACAGTAGCATGGCAGTTGGTGGGGGTCTCAGGCACTGGGATCAGGGCCTGGGGGTGCTGTGAGGTGGGGAGGGGTGAGGCCAGGGCTAGATGCAGGTGAGGTGAGTGGAAGCCGGGAGGCCACAGCTCTCCTTGTGCTCCTCAAACAGTTGCTCCAGAGCCTTCATGTGGAGCCTGTGATAGTGTCCACCTGCTCCTCGGTGGGCTGCGGGCACTGGGGCACCGGGATGGGGCGGCCCACTGCAGGGACAGGGGTGCCCAGGTCGGGGAGGGTCTCGGCTGCACACATAGTTGATGGACTCCTTCTTCCTTTGAGACACACTCACCCACAGTGGTGATGGGTCTGGCCAAGGGCACCAGGCTCCAGGACTTGGCTGAGAAGAGATGCAAGGAGATGCAAGGAGAAATGCCCAGGAACTTCTTGAAGGTGATCTGGAACAAATGCTGCCAGGAGTCTGGGGCAAAAGCCTTAACTCTGAAGATGTCATTCTCCCCAAAGGAGTACACGGGCACCAGGGAAGCGCTGGGAAAGTGGGGAGACAAGAGAGAAGAGGGCTGGTCAGATCAGTGGCTCTAGGAGGGTCCCCACATTCCTCACCCACAGGTTCCCACTTCCCGAGGCCATATGAAGCAAATGATGGTGCTCCAAAGAAATATCTAGAAGAAGGGACTTACATTTCTTAAGATTAATGTATACTCTAACTTCTTATATACATTTTCTCATACAGCCTCAACTACACCGTGTTGAGAGGTGGGTGGCAAGGTGGATGTTAACCCTATTTCACAAGTAAAGAAACATGCAAGGTCTTGCCTGTGAGAGGGTATCATAAAAGAATGTGAGCTGAGGGAGTCTGAACCCCAGGGTCCAGCAATTCGCACTGTGATCCTGTGTCTCTGCGTGGGAGGAAGCCTGGGGAATTGGCCTCAGGGCTGGGCACAGAGGAAACACCCAAGGTCTGCCCAGATTGCCCTCTAGAGGTGGTCACCGTGTAAGCCGTGGGAACACACAGTCCACCTCCAGGGGGCGGGTGTGTAGGCATAGAGTGCAGATCCCCAGACACACTGTGAGGCTCTGACCATTGAAGGCCTCCCTGGCTGGGCCCCTGCTCACCGGTGTCTCAGTGCCAGGCGGACGAAGCCTTTACGATTCCAGAGAGTGAGATAGTGCTCCCTGGAATGGCATACAGGGCCTTCTGGGCTCCCCCGACTTGGATGACCACAGCCTGGCCCAGCTGGGGCTGCGACAGAATAAAATCCAGGCTCTTGTGACTTGTAGAACATAGTCCTGTGGACAAGAGGGGGTGCAGGAACAGTGAGTACCCCCTCCTTGTACCCTTAGTACCTCACCCTGCCCTTTAGCTCAGGAAGGTGAGATACCACCCCTTTCTTTCCAAACTCCTTCCCGCTGTGCCCCAGTCTGTGGACCCTACAGCGCCTCTCCCAGCAAGGATGCAGGACCCTTGCTCCAAAGCCACTTCCTGACCCCCTCGGTGAGCCTGGTCAATGTTCAAGCCAAGTGCCTATGCTGGGTGGTGGGTGGGGACCACTCTTTCCAGATTTAGGTGGGGTTGCCTTCTGTCACTCCGCCCTGGTCTCACCGCAGGACGTAACGTGGTCTCCACAGACTGGGCGGTGGAACATGCCATTCGACATGAACCTGAGAACCGAGAGGCTGGGAACTGCTGGGAGGAGCCAGCGCTCTCAGGGCAGGAGTTACAGAAGCTTCCGACACCCATGACCCCATGTGAGTGGGACACTGGCTTGTAGCTCCTGTCTGGGGGCAGCTCTGCTGTTTTCACCAGCTGTGGCGGCAGGGGGCAGGATGAGGGAAAGAAAGCAGAGAAGGCAGGACCCCAGCTGAAAGGGTGTCCCTCCTCACCAAGAGACCTGAGAGTTTAGGGTCTAAGATGGGGTCAAAGGCACGAGGGTCCAGTCTGGAACACCATCCCCCCCCGCCCTGCCCCGTTACCTGAATGTAAGCAGCCAGAGGTGAGACTCCATCACGGGGAGGGGAGAGGAGGTGGGAGGTAAGGGAGCGGGAGGAGTGGAGCATCCCTTGGAGGGTGACCTGTTACCTTAACGGGGACATAATCTCTCAGGTGTTTCCAAGCAGTCCAGTTCCTCAACCGCTGATAACGCCTTCCACCTTGGGTAGAGAGATAAGGGGGGAAAAATCACTACAGACACCATTTATCACTTCTCGCTACCGGGGCCCTTGTTTAGTAACCTTGGGGAGATGTGTCCTGGTCCAGTAAGAATCACACCATGTAGAGAACAGAGAAAACCAGATGCAGGTGAAGAGGAGGAAGAAGGCAAGAAGGGAAAAGAAAGGGCTTGGGGAAAGACGAGAAAGGAAAATGACCTAGACTGTGAAACCACGACGACGTCTCCCCTCCATGCTGACAAATGAGATCCTTGGGCATCTTCCAGCTGACTTCTGGCCCCTCCTTCCTTTGCCCCTCACATCCAGGCATGGGGTGGGGGTCTGTAGCATTTTTCTCCCCACACTGCCCCTTCCCTTCTTTCATCATGGACCCCACAGCCTGCTCCCCTCACCCAGAAAGAGTCAACAGAGCACGTGTTTGTAGATGTCCAGTACTTCTAGCCACTGTTTCTGCAGGATTTTCATAGTGAGGGAGGGCGGCTGGGCGGTGGAGACTCTCTGGTGCTCCCCTTCTGTCAGCAGGACTCTAGGACTCCAGAAAAAGGATGCTGTTTTTTTAAGAGTCCTGGAAGCCTTTCTGGTCTAGTGGCCAAACCCTTGTGGCCTCCGGGGATCTCTTGCAGGGGCTGTGTGGATGTGCAGACTCTTGGGTCCAGAGCCCCAGACGTTTCAGGCCTCCCTACACACTGATCATGAACTTCTCCAGTGGGTCAGTCCAGGCTGACCACTGGGTAGGGCAGGGAGGCAGGGCAGGGAGCGTGCCACAGAGGTCCACCCCCAGGTGCATCCGAAATCCTGTGGGGCAGGGGTTGTAGAAGAATCCAGAGAGCCCACCCACTGGGTCCCAGCCTCAACTACATGATCTCGAAGATCCTGGACAAGCGCCCTTGTCTGTTTGTGGGTCTCTGGGAGTGTCAAGGCCACAAGGAGACGTGGCTTGGAGAGGGTATCTCATCCCCAAGGTCAAACACGTCAGTGTCACAAGTATTGTCCCACTTTTAATTTCAGGCCTTGCCCAGAATCCCTGAGGGGGCCAGTGGTTGCCTAAGTGAGGAGGTGCCTGTGGGCGCGGACATGTACCGAGCCCCGAGCTCTTGGAACAACTGTGTGCATGGCTCCATCTGCGCGGGAGTGGGCCGCCTGGTTCCTTGTAACCTAATCGGGGTCGCCACTGTGGGCAGAGGAGCAGTCAAGAAGGGTGGTCGCTGAGATGCCTTTAAGTCCCCTTCTCTCCTGAGGGATTCATTTGGACAGAGTCCAGCCTGGGTGCGAGGCTGGCAGCCAAGTGTTCAGGTCCCGTCCTGGGACTCCCACCTCCTGACCATGCCGGGGCCTGAGCCTGTGGTGGAGCTGGGGACAGAGCAGGTAGAAGCCGGTCTCATCGTCGGTATGGATAAGCGTGAGGATCGGCAGGAGGAGGATCCAGGGAGCGTGGAACAGTGACAGGGCCACTCTCAGCAGTGGCTACACCTCCTCCTCTGCCCTTCCCTGGGTGCAGCTAGCTCCCCCTTGTGAGTGAAAGTCACTCAGTTGTGTCCGACTCTTTGGGACCCCGTGGGCTGTAGCCTGCAAGGCCCCTGTGTCCATGGAATTCTCCAGACCAGAATATGGGAGTGGGTAGCCTTTCCATTCTCTCTACAGGGCCTTCCCAACCCAGGGATCGAACCGCACTCTCCTGCATGGCCAGTGGATTCTTTACCAGCTGAAGAAGTGGAAGTTGCTCAGTCGTGTCCGACTATTTGCGATCCCATGGACTTTACTCTAACCATCCAGTGTCCATGGGATTCTCCAGGCAAGAATACTGGAGTGGGTTGCTATGCCCTTCAACAGCAGATCTTCCTGATCCAGGGATGGAACCTGGGTCTCCAGCATGCCAGGTTGATTATTTACATATCAGCCACCAGGGATGCCTTTAGCACCTGAGTTACCAGGGAATTCCTACCCTCAGATGCAGATCCAAGTGTTGATTGCTAACCCACCTGAACATTTCTAGACATGAACGTTAAGTGAATGTAGAACTTGTCACCTGAGAATGACCCAGATAATTCATGAGACTGCTAAGAGTTTTCGCTTGGACAAGAGAAAATTCTTCCACTGAATAAAATTTCTAGCATGGTGGAGAGCAAATCGATTTGTACTCAGTTACTTCCCAAAAAGTGCTTCTCACTTAAGTCATGGATACAGGCACAAAGATAGTCAGCAGATAGGAGGCACATAAGTCAAAGGATGCTATGACCACATAAGGTCCCTCCCAATGTTTCAGGGATCCTTGGTATTTCACTGGTGCCGTGACTGTGAGGATGATGGTGGTGATGGACATGACGGTGATAAATTCATTGGCTCTTATTTTACTAAACTCTTTAAAATTTTTTGATGTTAATAAGGTAATTTTGAGAAGAGTCCTTTCTCACGCAGTGAATGAGGTTCATGTGGACCTAATGCTGGGCTTGCAGTAGGGCTTTATATGGTAAAATAAATCCCTGCTTTATATGCTCTCCCAGCCCCCAGGGAATAGGAAGGAATGGAGGAGATGCAGATCGGAAACTCTCTTCTATCACAAGAGATCAATCGAAATCTGCCTACTAAAGGTACCCTTGACCCCTGTCGGCTTTTGTTCACAGTATTTCACCAACTACCCCACTGTGGTCACTTACCTATACTTTCTGTCCGCACTTGAAAGCCTAGCCCCTTGGGGTCTAGCCTCCCTGAAACCATTCTGATTGCCCTATGTTTCTCAGTTAAGCAGATGCCTTTATTTACAGAGGGAGAAAGGCCCCAACCAAGGGAAGAGATTAGACAGAGGCTGATAGACCAGAATTTAATACCTGGGAGAATTCAGGCCTCAGCTATCAGTCTAAGGTGGCAAGTCTCTGTCGATTAGTGTGGTGGTGGAGCACACGTGGGCAGACTTGCTCGAAGAGAGAGACTCTATCAAGCAGTGGTGAGAGAACTTACTTTTACTGTCACAGTAGCATGGCAGTAGGTGGGGTTCTCGGCGCTGGGATTGGGGCTGGGGGCGGGGGGCAGGCTGGGAGGTGGTGAGGGGTGAGGCCAGGGCTAGATGAAGGTGAGGCGAGTAGAAGCCGGGAGGCCGCAGCTCTCCTTGTGCTCCTCAAACAGTTGCTCCAGAGCCTTCATGTACAGCATGTGATAGTGGTCCACCTGCTCCTCGGTGGGCTGCGGGCACTGGGGCACCGGGATGGGGCGGCCCACTGCAGAGACAGGGGGCACAGGTCAGGGGAGGGGCCTGGGCTGCCTATTCAGCTCATTGGCCTTCTCCCCTGGACACGGGCACTCACCCACAGTGGTGATGGGTCTGGCGAAGGGCACCAGGCCCCAGGACTTGGCTGAGAAGAGACCACGGCCCCAGAAGATGCAAGGAGAGCAGCTCAGGAACTTCTTAAGGATGACTTGGATCAGATGCTGCCAGGTGTCTGGGGCAAAAGCCTTAACTCTGAAGATGTCATTCTCCCCAAAGGAGTACACGGGCACCAGGGAGGCGCTAGGAAGGGAGGGGTAAGAAAGAAAATGGCTGGGCACATCAGGGGCTCGAGGAGCCCTCCCAAATTCCTCCCCCATAGGTTTCCACTTTCCTAGGCATTAGGAGCAAATGATGGTTCTACAAGAAAGACTGGATGAAGGGATTTTCTTTCTTAAGCCCAGTGTGTCCTGGACCTTCTCATATACATTTTCTCACACAGTCTCAACTATAACGTGGTGGCAAGGCGGGCGTTAGCTCTGTTTCACAAGTAAGAGGTGTGCAAGGTCTTGCCTGTGAGAGGGCATCATAAAAGAATGTGAGCCGAGGGCATACGAGCCCCCAGCGCCCAGCGCTTCGCACTGTGATCCTGTGCCTTTCTGCGTGGGAGGAAGCCTGGGGAAAGGGCACCAGGGCTGGGCACAGGGCAAACACCCAAGGTCTGCCCAGATCGCCTCTAGAGGTGAGCACGGTGGAAGCTCTGGGGACACACAGCCCATCTCCAGGGAGCTGAAGTGTACAGATAGAGGGTAGACGGCCAGACACTGTGAGGTTTTGACCATTGAAGGCAGCCCTGGCTGGGCCCCCGCTCACCCGTGCCTCAGTGCCAGGCGGACGAAGCCTTTACGATTCCGGAGAGTGAGGCAGTGCTCTCCTGGGACGGCATACAGGGCCTCATTGGCCCCTCCGACCACGATGACCACAGCCCTGCCCAGCTGTGGTTGAGATAGAACACAATCCAGGCTCTGACGGTTCACAGAACATGCTCCTGTGGGCATGAGGAGGTTCAGGAACAGTTAGTACCCCCTCATTGGCTCCATAGTCTCTCTGCTGTCCCTTTAACACACTGAGTATTAGACATCATCCCATTCTCTCCAAATTCCCTTCCTCTGTGCCCCTGTTCACATGTCCTACAGTGCCTCTCCCAGCAAGGATGCAGGACACTTGGGGCCAAGCCACTTCCTGACCCCCATTGTGAACCAGGCCAATTCAAGCCAAGTGCCTGGGGTGGGTGGTGACTGGGGGTCACTCTGGCCAGATTGGGGTGGCGTCACCCTCTGTCACTCAAATAAAACTCACCACAGGACATAAAGTACTCTCGATGGCCTGGCAGGTACAAGAGACAATGCAACACGGCCAATGAGAACCGAAGCCCTGGGAACAGCTGCGAGAGGCCAGTGCTCTCCGTGGCAAAGTTACAGACGGTTCCAACGGCTATGATCCCATGTGGGTGGGAGGCTAGAACGTAGTTCCTGTCTGGGGGCAGCTCTGCTGTTTTCACCAGCTGTCGTGGCAGGGGGCAGGATGAGGGAAAGAAAACAGAGAAGACAGGAGCCCAGCTGAAAAGGCGTCCCTCCCCACCAAGATCTTGAGAGCTCAGGATAAGATGGGGTCAAAGGCACAAGAGTCCAGTCTGGAACACCATCCCACCCCCTGCCCCGTTACCTGAACGTAAGCAGCCAGAGGTGAGACTCCATCACGGGGAGGGGAGAGGAGGTGGGAGGTAGGGGAGCGGGAGGAGTGGAGCATCCCTTGGAGGGTGACCTGTTACCTTAACGGGGAAATAATCTCTCAGGTGTTTCCAAGCAGTCCAGTTCCTCAACCACCGATAACGCCTTCCACCTTGGGTAGAGAGATAAGGGGGGAAAAATCACTACAGACACCATTTATCACCTCCTTCTACCCAGGCCCTTGTTTTTGTTGTTTAGCTGCTAAATTGTGTCTCTCTGTGACCCCATGGACTGCCGCATGCCAGCCTTCCCTGTCCTTCACTACTTCCCAGAGGTTGCTCAAACTCATGTCCATTGAGTCCATGATGCCATCCAACCATCTCGTCCTCTGTCACCCCCTTCTCCTCCTGCCCTTGTTTAGCACTCACCTTGCTGGGGTGTGTCCCAGTCCAGGAATAACCATACCAAGTAGAGAACAGAGAGATACCAGAACGGGGTGAAGAGGAGGAAGAAGCCAACAAGGATACAGAAAAGGCCTGGGGAATGAAGAGAAAGGAAAATGATTTAGATTGTGAAACCGCAGTGGCTTCTCCCCTCTACCCTCACCAGTGAGATCGTTGCCTGTCTCCCTGCTACACTTTGACACGTCCCTCCCTTTGCCCTGGGCTTCCCTGGTAGCTCAGTTGGTAAAGAATCTGCCTGCAACTCAGGAGACCCGGGTTTGATTCCTGGATTGGGAAGATCCCCTGGAGAAGGAAATGGCAACCCACTCCAGTATTCTTGCCTGGAAAATCCCATGGACAGAGGAGCCTGGCGGGCTACAGTCCATGGGGTCACAAGAGTCAGGCACGACTTATCGACTAAACCATCCCTTTGCCCTGGGCTTCCCTGGTGGCTCAGATGGTAAAGCATCTGTCTGCAATGCAGGAGACCCAGGTTCAATCCTTGAGTCGGGAAGATCCCCTGGAGAAGGAAATGGCAGCCCACTCCAGTATTCTTGCCTGGAAAATCCTATGGATGGAGGAGCCTCGTAGACTACAGTTCACGGGGTCGGGAAGAGTGGGACAGGACTGAGAGACTTCAGGTCCCTCCCTTTGCCCTGGTGGTCCAGTAGGGGGTGCTCCAGCCTTCCTCCCTCTACCTTCCCCTTTTCCCACCTTCCCAGTTGGACCCCTGCCCTGCTCCCCTTACCCAGGAAGCAGAAACAGAGCACATATTGGTGGACGCTCAGTAGTTCTAACCACTGTTTCTTTAGGGTTTTCATGCTGGGGGTGGGTGGCGGGGTGGTGGAGACTCCCAGGTGCTCCCCTTCAGCCAGCAGGGCTCCCAAACCAGGAAAAATGGGATGAAGGCTTTGGTTGGAGTGCAAGAAATCTCTCTGGTCTGAGTGGCCAAGCACTTGGAGCCTCCCAGGATCGCTTGCAGGAGGCTGTGTGCGTGGGGAGACTCTCTCATCAGAGCCCCAGAGGTCTCCAGTCTGCTCTCACTTATGAACTTCTCCAGTGGGTTGGACTGGGCTGGTCCCTTCTTGCGACTGGGAGATGGCCTAGGGGGCGTGCCATGGAGGCCCAGCCCTCGGTGCATTAGAAATCATTGTGGGCGGGAGTGCTTCTTCTTGCAGAAGAAGCCAGAGAGCCAGCCCACCCACTGGGTCCCAGCCCTGCCTGTGTGATCTCCCAGTTCCTGGACTAGCACGCCCTAGTGTTTGTGAGTCTGGGAGTGTCTAGGCCACTCGGACGGAGAAGGCAATGGCACCCCACTCCAGCACTCTTGCCTGGAAAATCCCATGGACGGAGGAGCCTGATAGGCTGTAGTCCATGGGGTCAGGAAGAGTCGGACACTTACTGAGCTACTTCACTTTCGCTTTTCACTTTCATGCATTGGAGAAGGAAATGGCAACCCACTCCAGTGTTCTTGCCTGGAGAATCCCAGGGACGGGGAGCCTGGTGGGCTGCCATCTGTGGGGTCACACAGAGTCGGACACAACTGAAGTGACTTAGCAGCAGCAGCAGCAGCAGCAGGTCACTCGGAGGCGTTAATTAGCGCCGGTATCTCAACCCTGAGGAGAAACACACCAACACACAAGTTTATTCCCAGGTTAAATTTCAGTCGCCAGCCACACTACTCCAGGGGACTGAGGCCAACTAGATGAAGAGGAGGTGTCCGTGGGCGGGGACCGGGTAGCACAGGGTCTGATCTTGGAACAGCTGCGAGAGCCGCTCAACTGAGAGCGGAGACCGAGAGCGGCGCACGCGCATGCGACGAAGTACCCCTTCCGCCCCCACAGCCCACACAGTTGTAACGGGATGGGAGCCCCCACTGTGGGCAGAAGAGGATCAAGAAGGGTGATCGCTGAGATGCTTTGAAGCGCCCTTCCCTCTCAAGGGATCCAGTGGGACAGAGTTCGGGGCTGGTGGGTTGGCCAAATGCCAGCCTGGGGGCGGGGCTGGCACCAAGTATTCAGGCCCCAACCTGGGACCTTCACCTCCCAACCATGCAGGGAGCGGGCTGGGGCGCCTGGGAGCAGAGTAGGCAGAGGTTTCAGGTGTGGAAGGGCAGGAGGAGGCCCTGGGGCCTGGAACATTCGTAGAGTCACTCTCATCCGTGGCCCACTGTTTCCTGTGTCTTTCCACCTAGAACCCCAGTGCCTTCAGAAACTGTGGAAGGCCTCATTCTCCCCCAAAGAGAAGACTGGCACCGGGGAGGCTCTGGGGGCACAGGCGACGCCTGATTCCCGGCCCCGAAGGCGGGGCTCCTCCCCAGCAGCCTTGCCCCAGAGGCTAGGCCCGGCTACCAACCGCCCCCGCCCCCACCTCCCAGGTTCCTCACGGGTGTTCCAGTGCCAACTTGACAAATCCCTTCTGATTGCAGATCTGCAAGCTCAACGATCTGATCTGGGATCTGGGCATTGACTCCAGCTGGTCCCTGGGCTCACCCAAGGCCAGACGTCTGCGCCAGTGGGGCTTGCCATGCGGGTGTGTACCCTGAATAGCAGGGCTCCCTGTTTAACCCCAGAGCCTGCCCCTGAAGGGTAGAGGATGTGCAGGAAGCTTTAATTCCTAAGGAGTAGCTTAGGCCACGGTGGAGAGTGGCTTAGGCCACAGTCATGGCTTTTTCAGAAATGCTAAGAACTGGGGAGCCCCTCTAAGAGAGAGTCCACTGGGCTGGGCACACCCACACGTGGACTGGGGCTGGTCCTCACCATGACCATGGCCCAGGTCAACAATGACCAGAGGTGGTGAACCAGCAGTTTTCAGGTCAAGGAAAGTGTTCTTTCTTGTTGTTGTTGTTGAGCTCCGCCGTGCCTTGTGGGATTTTACCTCCCGACTAGGGACTGAACCTGGGCCTTAGGCAGTGTGAACTCAGTCCCGTCCATTGTACCACCTGGGAATTCCTGGATCATCACTTTTTAAAATAATTTTTTAATGAAAAGAAAATTGGGCTTCCCTGGTGGTCCAGCACTTAGGAATCTTCTTGGGAAGGCAGGAGATATGGGTTTGATCCCTGGTTAGGGAAGATTCCACATGCCATGAGGCAACTAAGTCTATGTGCTACAACTACTTAGCTGGAGCCACAACTACTGAAACCTGAGCATTCTAGAGTCTGTTCTCAGCAACACGGAAGCCAGGGCCCGAGACGCACGTGCACCGCCAGTAGAGAGTAGCCCTGGCTTTGGGCAACTAGAGAAAGCCCCGCATGTAAAAGCAAGACCAATGCAGCTAAAAATAAAATAGAAAAAAATTAAATTAAAAAAGTATTGCAAATATTTCAAATTATGTATTTATCATTGGTTGTGCTGGGTCTTTGTTGGTGTGCAAGGGCTTTCTCTAGTTGCAGTGAATGGGGCTACTCATTCTTGCTGGACATGGACTTCTCACTGTGGAGCCTTCTCTTCTTTCAGAATACAGGCCCTAGGCTCACAGCTTCAGTAGTTGTGGCTTCCAAGCTCAGGGGTTGTGGCTCCTGGTCCCCATAAAGTTTCAGTCGTTGTGGCCTTTGGGCTTAGTTGCTCCATGGGATCCTCTTGGACCAGGGGTCCCATCTGTGTCCCCTGCACTGTCAGGCCGGTTCCCGTCCACTGGGTCACATAAAGTCCCTCACAATATTTCACTGGTGCCATGCCTGTGATGATGATGGTGGTGGTGATGGACATGATAGTGATAAATTCATTGGCTCTTCTTTTGCCAAACTCTTTTGAATTTTTTGATCCTAATAAGTTAGTTTTGTCAAGAGTCCCTTCTCACTGAGTGAATGAGGTCATGTGGACCATATGCTGGGCTTGCAGTAGGGCTTCATATGGTAAAATAAACCCCTGCATCATGTGATCTCCCAGCCCCGAGGGAACAGGAAGGATGGGAGCAGAGGCAGAAGGAAGCTGTGTACTTAACTTTCTTTTCTATCACGAAGGCTCATTCCGACTCTCCCTTCCGAGAGGTACTCTTGACCCTTGTCAGCTTTTGTTGACAGTATTTCACCATCTACCCTATTGTCTGCACCTCCCTAATCCTGTCCACACTTCAGAGAATGGTCCTTCAGGGATCTACCCTCCCCAACACCCTTCTAGGTCCTTTATCTCTTAGCTAAGCAGCTGCCCTTATTTAGAGGGAGAAAGGCTCAGCCAAGGGAAGAGACTAGGCGGAAGCTGAGAACAGAATTCAGTCTCAGGGGAGAATTCAGGGCCCTGCTGTCAGTCTCAGGCAGCGAGTCGCTCTCGATGAGGTGGAGATGGAACCCACGTGGGCAGGCTCACGCCCAGAGAGACTCCACAAAGCAGCGGTGAGAGAACTGGCTCTTATTGGCATAGGAGCATGGCAGTCGGTGGGGGCCTTGGGCCCTGGGATCAGGGGCTGGGGGGGCCAGGAGGTGGGGAATGGGTGAGGCCAGGGCTGGACGAAGGCGAGGCGCATAGAGGCCGGGAGGCCGCAGCTCTCCTGTGCTCCCCCAACGGTTGCTCCACAGCCTTCATGCAGAGCACGTGATAGCGGCCCACCTGTTCCTCGGTGGGCTGCGGGCACTCGGGCACCAGGATGGGGCGGCCCACTGCAGGGACAGGGGGCACCAGGATGGGGCGGCCCACTGCAGGGACAGGGGGCACCAGGATGGGGCGGCCCACTGCAGGGGCAGGGGGCACTGGGATGGGGCGGCCCACTGCAGGGACACAGGGCACTGGGATGGGGCGGCCCACTGCAGGGGCACGGGGCACCGGGATGGGGCGGCCCACTGCAGGGGCAGGGGAGCACAGGTCAGGGGAGGGACCTTGGCTGCATACAGCTTATAGCGGCCTTCTTCCTTCGAGTCGGGCACTTACCCACAGTGGTGATGGGTCTGGCGAAGGGCACCAGACCCAGGACCTGGCTGAGACGAGGCCACGGCCCCAGAAGATGCAAGGAGAAATGTCCACAAGCTTCTTGACGGTGACCTGGAACAGACGCTGCCAGGAGTCTGGGGCAGAAGCCTTGACTCTGAAGATGTCATTCTCCCCAAAGGAGTACACAGGCACCAGAGGGGCACTGGGAAGGTGGGGAGACAAGAGAGAAGAGGGCTGGTCAGATCAGTGGCTTTAGGAGGGTCCCCACATTCCTCCCCGACAGGTTCCCACTTCCCAAGGCCATCTGAAGCAACTGATGGTGCTCCAAAGAAATATCTAGAAGAAGGGACTTACATTTCTTAAGATTAATGTATACCCTAACTTCTTATATGCATTTTCTCATACAGTCTCAACTACAGCATGGTGGCAAGGTGGGTATTTGTCCTTTTTCACACGTAAAGGATCATGCAATCTCTTGCCTGTGAGAGGGTATCATAAAAGAATGTGAGCTGAGGGAGTCAGCCCCAGAGTCTAGCGATTGGCACTGTGATCTTGTCTCCCTGTGTGGGAAGAAGCCTGGGGAAGGGGCTCAGGGCTGAGCTCAGAGCACACACTGAAGGGCTGCCCAGAGCGCCCTCTAGAGGTGGTGACCATGTAAGCTGTGGGAACACACAGTCACCTCCAGGGGGTGGGTGTGTAGGGATAGAGTGTAGATCCCTAGACACACTGTGAGGTTTCGACCATTGAGAGGAGTCCCAGCTGGACAGCCACTCACCCAGCCATTCACCGGTGCCTCACAGCCAGGAGGACAAAACTTTTATGATTTTGGTAGGGAGAGTGAGGAAGTGCTCCCCTGGGATGTCATACAGGGCCTTGTGGGCTCCCCCGACCAGAATGAACAGAGCCTGGTCCAGCTGGGACTGGGACAGTATAAAATCCTGACTCTGGTGGTTTGAAGAACATAGTCCTGTGGACAAGAGGGAGTGCAGAAACAGTTGGTGCACCCTCCTTGGCTTCCTAGTCTGTCACACCTATGCTTTTGCACAGGAAACATGAAATAACCATCCTTTTCCAGACTCCCTACCCTGTCCCCCTGTCAGTGTGTCAGCGCCTCTTCCAGCAAGGATGCAGGACACTTACTCCAAAACCATCCACTGATGCCCACTGTGAGCCCGGCCAACGTTCAAGTCAGGTCCCTGGGCTGGGTGCTGGGTGGGGTCCACTCTAGCAGGCGTCAGGTGGGGTCACCGCCCCCTCATCTCTAGACTCATCATAAGACATAACAGAGTCTCAGCAGAATGGGATGTAGAAGATGCCGTTAAGCGAGCTTCCCGAGAACTGAAGCCCGGGGAACTGCTGGGAGATTCCTGTGCTCTCAGAGCCGAAGTTACAGAAGGTTCCGACGCTGGGGATCCCATGAGGGTGGGCAAGCAGCAAGTAGTTCCCGTGGAGGGGGAGCTCTGCGGTTTTCACCAGCTGTGGGGTTCAGGGGGCAGGATGAGGGGAAGAAAGCAGAGATGGCAGGATACCAGGTGAAAAGTCCTCCCTCCACACCAACAGACTTCACGGTTCAAGGCCCTATAGTGGGATCAAGTGCACACAGGGTCCCCTGTGGATTACCATCCAGCGCTTCTAGGGGCTAACTCACAGCCAGGGTGGCCACCAGGCCTGGACAAGAGACAGCACGCACTGGCCTTATCAGTTCAGTCGCTCGGTCATGTCTGACTCTTTGTGACCCCACTGGCCTTGTCAGGCGACACCAAACCTGATGAGGCAGAGCAGAGGCAGGAAGACCTGATGCCCGAGTCTTCCAGAAAAGAGGGAGGGGGCACTGGGAGAGTGGAGCTGGGCCAGGTGCCCCCAGAGGGGAGGAGGACGGGGAGGAGGTGGCCGCAGGTCCTGAGACCCAGGGCTCCCCTGCTCACCAGCACACAAGGTGTGGTCCTGGAAGACAGGAAGATGGAAGTGACAGGACAGGCTGAGCAGGTGGGGCTGGAGGCCAGGGAAGAGGTGAGAGAAGCCTCTGGTCTCTGTGTTGAAGGTGCTGAAGACCCCCAGGGCCAGGACCCCAAGAGGGTGGAAGCTCCACCAAGAGGTAGCTGTGGGAGGGACCCAACTCTGTGGTGTCCACCAGCTGGGGATGGAGGGTGCACACCAGGGGGGTGGGGGGTGCTATGTTTGGACCTTGGGGGTGATGGTCCCTAGGGTCTACCCTGAAGCCCAGCTCCCACCCAGCATAGAGTGCCTCAGCGAGATGGGGAGGTGGTCCCAGAAATGTCTCCAGATGGCCCAGTTGGGGACCCAGGCAAAGTTGTGGTCTCCTGCCCGAGGTACGTTTCTGTCTCCATGGAGCCCATCCAGGTAGTGGACCACTATGATCCAGGCCCAGTTCAGAAGTACAAGGAACAATAGAGCCAGACACACCTGGGCTGGAGGGGGTGTGGTGTGTGTGTGTTGGGGCGGGGGGGCTCTGACTCCGGAGGTTTAAGTCCCAGGTTCCCCCTTTACACCCTCCCTACCCTGTTCCATGACTTCTGGCCCATCTGTCCAATCTACATCTTTCTCACCTCTTGAAGGACCCTGCCCCAGAGATCCCAGCCCCGCCTCCTTCCCAACTGGTATGGGGAAGCAGAGAGCCAGACCTAGGGGTGCTCAGAGCTTTAGGGACTCACCCAGCCCCAGAAAGCAGGAGAGCCACTGCAGAAGGGCACACACCTGGAGGCCCCGGACAGAGGTGATTGGTGGAGCCTGGCCGTCTCTAGAGGGGAGTCACACAGGGGCCGCTGTGGCTCTGAAGCTTTCTGTCTTTTGGCCCCAAACCCTGACCCCTCACCCCTGACCTGGGTTCTGCCCTCGTTTCTGCCCCCTCTATTGACCTGCACAATGGACCGTCATAAGCCCTGGCAAGGGTGTGTTAAGCACTATTTGGGTTCATAGGGCTGTGACCAGCAGCTGGTGAGGGAGGGGGAGACAACATATCCCTCCTCCCCTTTCTATTCCATCCTCCCCCAGCTGACTCTTCTGGCCAAGCAATGGCCCCCTGCTTGCATCTAGCTCGCCCTTGCTGGAGATGGGAAATTCCTGTCCTCAGATGAACATCAATGTGTTGACCGATACACCGACTAAACATTTCTAGGTGCCAGCTTTAAGTGAGTGGAGCCCCTCTCTCCTTCTGACATGGCCCATCTCTGTCTGTGGGGTGTGTTTCTCTCTAAACTCGGTTCTCGCCTATCGCACTGTCTCTCCCTGAATTATTTCTGCAAGGAGACATCAAGAACCTGAGCTTCAGTAAGTGCTGACACCAGGTATGTGATCTCAGTCGGAAGACCATGGGTTTTGGCTGGGTTTGGGTCCCGGCTGAATGGGTTCAAGTCCTAATCTGAGTTACATAGTTTCAGGATCAGTAAGCTTTGGCAAAAAACAAACAAATAAGAAATACCAATATCCATTAAGCAAAGAAGCCTGAGCTCACATGAAATCTATAATCAAACCCTACTCAAATAAAGGCTTCTTAGACTCTGCTGGTTCCTTTGCAACACTCATATTTTGCCAATAAAATAAAAAAAGAGAGAGAGAGAGATACCAGCTAGTCAGGACCTCCAAGCTGGAAATGAAGCTATGGAGGGGGAAAAAATGACTATAGAACTTATCACCTGAGAAGGACCTAGATAAGTTATAGGACTGCCAAGATTTTAATCCAAGGACGAGAGAAAATTCTTCCACTGGAAAAATTTTCTAAGACAGCAGAAGACAGAGTTGCATTCAGTTACATTTTCCAACAAGTTATTCTCTTCACGTCCTGGATAAAGACACAAAGCCATTCAGAAGACAGGACAGACAGAAGTCAAAGTACGCTGTGACCACATAAGGGCCCTCAGCCTGTTTCAGCTGACCATCTCATTGGGCAGATGCCATGCGTGTGATGATGATGGTGGTGACGGTGATGATGGCAATAATCATTGGCTCTTATTTTGCCAATCCCTGTTCTAAGTCCTTCAATCTGAATAATTTTATCTTCACAAGAGTTCTCTCTCATTTGCGTGAATGAGTTCATGTGGGTCTAATGCTGGGCTTGCGGTGGGATTGCATGCTGGTAAAATAAATCCCCACTTCATCTGGTCTCCCAGCCCCCAGGGAACATGAAGGATGGGAAGAGATGCAGAAGTGAGCTATGTACTTAAAACTATCTTTTCTATCACTGGGGATAGTTTCAACACTCCCTACTGTCAGGTACCTAGACTCTCACCAGCTTTTGTTCATGGTATTTCACCATCCACCCTATTGCCTTCACCTATCTAAATCCTAAGTCCACTATTCAAGCCTAGCCTTAGCCCTCTGGGGAGCTCCCCTCCTCAACTCCATCCTGAAACCCTATAGCTCTTAGCTAAGCACTTGCCTGTATTTACAGTGAGAGAAGTGACCCAGCCAAGGGAAGAGATTTATGCAAGCTCATGCAGCAGAATTAAGTCTCTCTGGGAGGAGAATTCAAGGTCGTGATACTCAGTCTAAGGCAGCAAGTCCATACCCACTAAGATGGGCTGGAATATACGTGGCATTGGTTCCACCCGAAGCGGGAGTCTGAGCTTGGCTGACATCATGTGGGAGAACTTTAGCTTTTATTGGCTCTTATTGGACAGTAGCATGGCAGTTGGTGGAGGGCTCGGGCACTGGGATCAGGGGCGGGGGGTTGGTGTGAGGTGGGGAGGGGTGAGGCCAGGGCTAAATGAAGGGAAGCCGGGAGGCCGCAGCCCTCCTTGTGCTCCTCAAACAGTTGCTCCAGAGCCTTCATGTACAGCGTGTGATAGTGGTCCACCTGCTCCTCGGTGGGCTGCGGGCACTGGGGCACCGGGATGGGGCGGCCCACTGCAGAGACAGGGGGCACAGGCCAGGGGAGGGGCCTCGGCTGCCTATGCAGCTCATTGGCCTTCTTCCCTGGACACGGGCGCTCACCCACAGTGGTGATGGGTCTGGCGAAGGGCATCAGGCCCCAAGACTTGGCTGAGAAGAGACCGCGGCCCCAGAAGATGCAAGGAGAAATGCCCACGAGCTTCTTGAAGGTGATCTGGAACAGATGCTGCCAGGAGTCTGGGGCAAAAACCTTAACTCTGAAGATATCATTCTCCCCAAAGGAATATACAGGCACCAGGGAGGCTCTTGGTTGGGCGGGGGGTAGCAAGAGAGAAGAGAGCTGGTCAGGTCAGGGGCTCTAGGAGTGCCCCCACATTCTCCCCCACAAGATACCACTTCCCAAGACCATTTGAAGCAAATGACAGTGGCTACAAAGAACTCTCTGGGAGAAGGGACTTACGTTTCTTGAGAAACGAGTGTGTACTGGGCCGTCCTCTATACATTTTTCCACACAGTCACAACCACCATATGGTGGAAAGGAGTACATCAAGGCTGTATATTGTCACCCTGCTTATTTACCTTATATGCAGAGTACATCATGAGAAACACTGGACTGGAAGAAACACAAGCTGGAGTCAAGATTGCTGGGAGAAATATCAATAACCTCAGATATGCAGATGACACCACCCTTATGGCAGAAAGTGAAGAGGAGCTAAAGAGCCTCTTGATGAAGGTGAAAGAGGAGAGCGAAAAAGTTGGCTTAAAGCTCAACATTCAGAAAACTAAGATCATGGCATCTGGTCCCATCACTTTATGGGAAATAGATGGGGAAACAGTAGAACAGTGTCAGACTTTATTTTTGGGGGCTCCAAAATCACTGCAGATGGTGACTGCAGCCATGAAATTAAAAGACGCTTACTCTTTGGAAGAAAAGTTATGACCAACCTAGATAGTATATTCAAAAGCAGAGACATTACTTTGCCGATTAAGGTCCATCTAGTCAAGGCTATGGTTTTTCCTGTGGTCATGTATGGATGTGAGAGTTGGACTGTGAAGAAGGCTGAGCGCCGAAGCATTGATGCGTTTGAACTGTGGTGTTGGAGAAGACTCTTGAGAGTCCCTTGGACTGCAAGGAGATCCAACCAGTCCATTCTGAAGGAGATCAGCCCTGGGATTTCTTTGGAAGGAATGATGCTAAAGCTGAAACTCCAGTACTTTGACCACCTGATGCGAAGAGTTGACTCATTGGAAAAGACTCTGATGCTGGGAGAGATTGGGGGCAGGAGGAGAAGGGGACGACCCAGGATGAGATGGCTGGATGGCATCACTGACTCGATGGTTGTGAGTGTGAGTGAACTCCGGGAGCTGGAGATGGACAGAGGGGCCTGGCGTGCTGCGACTCATGGGGTCGCAAAGAGTCGGACACGACTGAGCGACTGAACTGAACCGAACTGAACTGAACCCTGTATCACAAGTAGAGAAGCGTGGGGCCCTCCCTGGTTGTCCAGTGGGTAAGAATCCACCTGCCAGTGCAGGGGAGGTTTGCTCGCTGGTCCCCGAAGGTCCACATCCGGTAGGGCAGTGAGGTCAGTGTACTCAGCTGAGCCGGTGGGGCTGGAGCCTGTGCTCTGCAACAGGGGAAGCCACCACAAGGAGATGCCCGCGTACCACAGCTGGAGACGAGACCCCAGTCACTGAAACTGGAGACAGCCCACACAGCAATGAAGACCCAGCCAAAATGAACACATAAATAATAGATGGAGTTTTTAAAGAGAAGAAGTGTGCAAGTTCTTGTCTGTGAGACGGTGTCGTAAAAGATTGTGAACCAAGGGTGTCTGAGTCCCAGAGTCCAGCGCTTCCCACTGTGATCCTGTCTCTCTCTGCATGGGAGGAAGCCTGGGGAAGGGGCATCAGGGCTAGGCACAGAGGAAACACCCAAGGTCTGCCAGGAGCGCCCCCTAGAAGTGGTCACGGTGGAGGCTCTGGGGACACACAGCCCACCTCCAGGGGACCGGTGTGTAGGGATAGAGTGCAGATCCCCAGAGACACTGTGAGGTTCTGACCACTGAAGGCAGCCCTGGCTGGGCCCCCACTCACCTGTGCCTCAGTGCCAGGCGGACGAAGCATTTACGATTCCGGAGAGCGAGGCCGTGCTCCCCTGGGATGGCATGCAGGGCCTCGTGGGCTCCCCCGATCACGATGACCACAGCCTGGCCGAGCTGGGAGTGGACAGAATAAAATCCAGGCTCTGGTGGTTCACGGAACACACTCCTGTGGACAAGACGGGGTGCACGGACAGTCAGTACCTGCTACTTGGCTCCCTAATCCCTCACTCTGCCCTTTAGCACAGGAAGTATGAGCTCTCCACCCCTCTCCTTCCAAACTCTATATCACTTCTTTTCTTCCAAACTCCGTATTCCTGTGCCCCTGTCTGTGTGCCCCACATCACCTCTCCCAGCAAGGATGTGGAACACGCACCCCCAAACCAGTCACTGACCCCCACTGTAAGCCTGGCCAGTGTTCAAGTCAGGTCCCGGGGCTGGGTGGTGGGTGGGGGGCCACTCTGGCAGGAGTGGGGGGACCCCTCCTCCGCCTCAGGTCAAGACTTGAAAGAAAAGTGAAGTCGGTCAGTTGTGTCTGACTCTTGCGACCCCATGGACTGTAGCCCACCAGGCTCCTCTGTTCATGGGATTTTCCAGGCAAGAATACTGGAGTGGGTTGCCATTTCCTTCTCCAGGAGATCTTCCGGACCCAGGGATTGAACCCAGGTCTCCCACATCGTAGGCAGACGCTTTACTGTCTGAGCCACCAGGGACAAGTAGTCTTGATAGACTGGAAGGTAGAAGAGGTCGTTCAGCCCAGTGGTCTAGGGCCGAAGCCTGGGGAACTGCTGGGAGAAGCCCGTGCTCTCAGTCGCGAAGTTACAGAAGTGTCCAAAGCACATGTGGGTGAGTGACCAGCAGGAAACTGTGGTCTGGGGGCAGCTCTGCCATTTTCACCAACTGTGGGAGGTGGGTGGGCAGAATGAGGGGAAGAAAGCAGAGAAGGCAAGATACCAGCTGAAAAGACCTCCCTCCCCACCAACAGACGTGAGAGTCCAAGGTCCTACTAGGGTGTCAAGGGCACAGGGGCTGCCCTCTGGATCACCATCCCACTGCCTGACCTGTTGCCTGAACTTAGGCAGCCAGGGCTCAGACTCAGCCTGGGGAGGGGCAGATAAGGAACAGAGCAGAAGCAGAAGGTGGAGGGTGACCTGTTACCTTAATGGGAAAATAATCCCTTAGGTGTTTCCAAACAGTCCAGTTCCTCATCTACTCAAAAAGCCTTCCGCCTGGGGCAGAGCGATAAGGGCGGGGCGGAAGAATTCCTGGAGACACCCTTTATCACCTCTTCTCCCCAATCCTTGTTTAAGCGCTCTCCTTGGCGGCGTGTGTCCCGGTCCAGGAATAACCACACCAAGTAGAGAACAGACAGCCACCAGAGGGAGGTAAAGAGGAGGAAGAAGGCAAGAAAGGAAAAGAAAGGGCCTGGGTACAAATAAGAAAGAAAAATCAATTAGCTTTTAAAACCACAATAACTTCTCCCCTCCACTCTCAGCACTGAGAACACCGCCCATCTCCCAGCTGGACCTCTCCCCCTCCCTTTGTTTTGGGCCTCCACGCAGGTGGGGTTCTCCTTCCCCTCCCCATTCTTAGGCTCCCCCTTTTCCCTAGTGTACCCTGGGCACTGCTCTGCTCACCCATGAAGAGGATAGTGAGCATGTATTGGCAGGTGCTCAGTACCTCCAGCCACTGTTTCTGCAGGGTTTTCTGGCTGCGGGAAGGCATCAGGGCAGTGGAGACTTTCAGGTGCTGCCCTTCTGCCAGCAGGGCTCCTGGGCCAGGGGGACAAAGGATGGAGGCTTTGATAGGAGCTCGGGTAACCTTTCCAGTCTGAGTGGCTAAGTCCCTGGGGCCTTCCGTGGTTGCTCACAGGAGGCTGTGCAAGGGGAGACCTTTGAACCTGGAGCCACAGGCCTCCAGGCCCCTGACAACTGCTCTTGAGACTTCTCCAGTGGGTGGGTTTGTGTGACCGCTGGGCGGGGCTGAGCGGGGGGTTAGGGCCTGACACCCAGGTTCCCCTCCAGGTGCATTAGGAATCTTGTGGGGCAGGGGTCACAGAAGAAGCCAGAGAGCCCACCGACTGGGTCTCAGCCAAGACCGTGTGATCTCCAGAATGGCTAGCGGGTCCTGGGCTCTTGCCCCGTTTCTGTTTGCAGGTCTCGGGGAGTGTCTAGGCCACTGTGGGGCGCAGCCAGGCACGCGGATATCCATGCTGCGCACAAACCCACCAGCCAGTTCAGTTCAGCCGCTGAGTCGTGTCCGACTCTTTGTGACCCCATGGACTGCAGCACGTCAGGCTTCCCTGTCCATCACCAACTCCTGGCGCTTGCTCAGACACCTCCTGTCCGTTGAGTCAGTGATGCCATTCAACCATCTCCTCCTCTGTCATCCCCTTCTCTTCCTGCCCTCAATCTTTCTCAGCATCGAACCCACCAGCACGGCAGGTCAATCAGGACAGAGTCCAGGGCTGGTGTTGTTGCTAAAGGGCAGCCAGGATTTCAGGCCCTCAAAACGAACCTTCAATTCCCAGAGCACACTGGAGCAAGCAGGAGGAGTTGGGGGCGTGACACCCAGGCCCACCCCCAGGTGCTTTAGGGACTCTGTGATCTCCAGTGTGGCCAGCGGATCCTGGTGTGTCTGTGGGTCTTCGGCAGTGTCTAGGCCACTGGGAGGTGCAGCCAGGCGTGTCGATACTCCAGCCAAGCACAAACACCACAGGTGGTTCCCACCTTTAATTTCAGTCCCCATGACGTCCACCGAGGGAGCTGTTAGGGGAAGCACACTGAAACTGCCCACCCTGGCCAGGCACCATAGTAACTATTTGCGTGAGTTGTTTTACAACAGGAGGTCCTGCTAAGGAATACGGAACTAATTAGCTACCACCAGCTGGAAGAGTTCAGGAAAGGTCGAAAGGAGACACCTCATGTCCGACCACCTCCCAGAATCCTTCTCTCTGGCATCCATCTTGGCTGAATAAGGCGTGCACCACCAGGAGGGACTCTGAGTCAAAATGATTGGCTAAGGACAACCCGGAAACTAATTCCATCACCGTAAAACCCGAGACTGTAAGCCGTGTGGCAGAGCTGTTCTCCTGGGTTCCCTTACCCTACTGCTCTCCACCCGGGTGCCCTTTCCCAATAAAATCTCTTGCTTTGTCAGCAGATGTGTCTCCTCAGACAATTCATTTCTGAGTGTTAGACAAGAGCCCAGTTTCAGGCCCTGGAAAGGGTCCCTTTCCTACAATAGAAGCCCTGTGGGCTGGGGGCTGCCTAGTTGAGGAGGAGGTGGCTGTGGCTGGGGACGCCATAGCGTGTCCTGTGCTCTTGGAAAGCTGGGAGAGCCACTGCAGAGAGTCCACACTCAGCCATCCACCAGCGCAGGGGTGAGCCTCCGGGCTCGCTGCACTGGGACTGGGGACCCAGCTTGGGCGGAAAGAGGCCAGAGGGGTGGCCGCTGCAACTCCTCTTCCCGGCCCCCAGGATCAACTGGGACAGAGTTCACGGTTGGCCCAGGTGTCAAGGACCAGCCTGGGGACAAGGCTAGCTGCCAGAATTTCAGGTCCCAAACATGAACCTTCACCTCTCAGTGCAGGTAGAGGCCTGAAGAGTGATGTCTGAGTCCTCCTGAAAAGAGGGAGGAGGGCACTGGGAGATGGAGCTGGGACCAGGTGCCCCCAGGGGCGAAGGAGGGCAGGGAGGAGGTGACCGCAGGGACTGGGGGTCCTGAGACCCAGGGCTCCCCTGCTCACCAGCACACAGGATGTAGCCCCGGGAGACAGGAAGATGGCCGGGATGGGGCAGCTGCAGCAGGTGGGGCTCGAGGCCAGGGATGGGGCGGGAGAAGCTGTTAGTCTGTGTGCTGAAGGTGCTGAAGGCTCCACCAAGAGGTAGGTAGTTGTAGGAGGGACCCAACTCTGCGGTGCTCCCAGCTGGGGACACAGGGTGCACGCCAGTTTGGGGCTTCTAAGTTTGGACTTTGGGGGTGACGGCCCCAAGTGTCTACCCTGGGACCAGGGTCTACCCTGAAGCCCAGCTCCCACCCAGCACAGAGCTCCACAGTGCCTCCACAAGATGGGGAGGTGGTCCCAGAAATGTCTCCAGATGGCCCAGTTGGGGACCCAGGCACAGCCGCGGCCTCCTGCCCAAAGTGTATTTCTGTCTCCATAGAGCCCATCCAGGTAGTGAATTCTAGGATCCAAGCCTGGCTCAGGAGTACAGGAATAAGGCAGTCAGGCACTCCTGGGCTGGAGGTGATGGGAAGGGGTGTGAGGACTCTGACTCCAGAGGTTTAAGTCCCAGCTTCCCCCTTTACCCCCTTCCCTGTTCCATGGTTTTGGATCCATCTGTCCAACCTACATCTTTCTCATCTCTTGAAGGAACCCCCCCCCGACCCCCGCCACCCGGCCCTGCCAAGAGATCCCAGCCTCGCCTCCCTCCCACCTTGGCACTGGGAAGCAGAGAGCCAGACCCAGGGGTCCTCAGGACTTCAGGGACTCACCAAGCTCCAAAACAGAGAAGATACATCGCAGGAGGGCACTCACCTGGAGGCCGGTGGAAGCGGCTGGCCTTCTGTAGAGGGGAGTCACACAGGGGCCACTGTGGCTCTGAAGCTTTCTGTCTTCTGGCCCAACCCCCTGGCTCTGACCCCTGGCCTGGGCTCTGCCCTCTTTTCTGCCCCCACTGCTGACCTGCACAGTGGACCATCATGAGCTCTGGAAAGGGCGGGTTAACCAGCTCTTTGAGTTCACAGGGTTGTGATCAATAGGGCCGAAAGGGGAGACCAGGGACATGGCTTCGAATCTGGCAGTGAGGATGGTGTTTGGACTTTGTGGAGGTCAGGACTGGCTGCCTGTGATGAGCGGACTGGCAGGCTCCTGAGCCAGTGGAAGTTGCCGTGTGTGTTTGTACCCTGCATAGCAGGACTCCCCATTTGTCACCCAGGCCTGGCCCCTGTTGGTTAGAGGACTTGCAGGAGGATTTATTCCCTGAGCAGCAACTTAGGCCTCTGTGGGGAGACCTCTGGAGGGAAGGGTTTTATGGGAAAGGCTAAGGGTTGGGAAGCCCCTGCAAGTGTAAGGCCCCTGGGCTGTGAGCACCCCATCCATGCGGGCCGGGCCAGTCCTCACTGTGACTATGGCCCTGTTCAACATGACTAGAGGCCGCGGAGCAACCACTTTTTCCAGGTCAGGGACTGACTCCGTTTTTAATTAATTAATTAATTTTTTTGTCTGCGCCTTGCCTTGTGACCAGGGATTGAATCTGGGCCCTTGGCCATGAGAGGGCAGAGTCCTAACCACTGGACCTACAAGGAATTCCTAGAATGTCACTTTAAAAATCTTTTTAAAACATTTTGATACAATTTTTAAAGATTACTTTTCTTTTTAAAAATTTATTTATTTTTTGGCCACACAGTGCACCCTATGAGATCTTAGGTCCCCAACCAGGGATTGAACCCTGACCCCCCGCACTGGAGAGAGGGAGCTGTAGCCACTGATTGGCCAAGCCCCTAAAGGTCACTTTTCGTTTCTAGTTCTTACAACATATTGGCGCTATTTCCCATCTTGGACAAACATCCTTGAGCCCATCTTAAACTCAGTATTTTATGATGATGCTGATTTCCCCACCCCTACATCTTGACCCTCCTCACTGGTAGGATATGTCTTTTTTTTTTTGAATGTCACTTCTTTATTTTTTAATTTATTCATTCGGCTGTGTTAAGCAGGACCTTTCATTCCAGCACACAGACTCTCTAGTTCTGGCACAAGAGTTCCCCGTCCAGAGGAGCCAGGGGTTGAGCTGCACGGGCTTAGTTTCTCTGTGGCATGTGGGATCTTAGTTCTCCGACCAGGGATCGAACCAGCATCCCCTGCGTTGTAAGGTGGATTCTTAACCACTGGACTACCAGGGAAGTCCTGAGCCACATTAGATGTCACTTCTTTTATGGAAGTCTGACGCGCAACTGTCAGAAGCCTCTGTCATGTGTCACATTCTCTCCTGGCACAGAATACTTTCTCTCCATCACCATGACTTTCTTTTTTTAACGTGGACCACTTTTATAGTCCTTATTGAATTTGTTACAGTGTTGCTTCTATTGTTTACATGCTGCTTTTTTGACCATAAGGCATGTGGGATCCTAGCTCCCCAATCAGGGATCAAAGCCACATCCACCGCATTGGAAGGCGAAGTCTTAACCACTGGACCACCAGGGAACTCTCCCGTCATGTCAATTTTCTGATCAAAGTCTCCCGCACACCGTGAGCAACCAAAAAATTGTGCTCATCACTGCAGCCGTCACGATGGGTGCCCAGCGCATGGGAGATGCTCTGTGAATGAAGGGTGGAGACAGGATAGGCTTAGGCTGACACACCCTTTCTGCCCCTGTCCTTGGCCTCACATCCATGCAGCTTCACTGACCAGGGACCTTCTCTTAAGAGAGATATTTCCTCCTATTCCTGCTCAGCCCACTCATGTCACAGGGCAAGTGATGAGGGTGGCGGGGGCCTGGGTGAGATAAACTTAAGCCAGAGAGATGCTCAGTCCATGTGGGAAGGTGACCCAGCCAGGGGGCCAGGAAGGATGGAAGGATGGTTTCATGGATGAAGTCTTCCTGGGAATCTGGGTAGGAGGAAGGAAGGACGATCTAGCTGTGGATGCAAGTGGACTGTCAGAAGCTGGAACCGTCCCAGGACAGGTGCTTGATTTTTAAAGGTGTCTGCCAGGGAACATTGGGAGATCAGCACATGAAGGCAGCTGGTGCAAGGCTGGGGAGGACCAGGCTAAAGGGGCCTGCTCTGCTGTCCTCAGGGAACCTCCAGGGGTCTCCGCAAGCCTTTGATGGTCCCCTTGAAACTAGAGGCAAAACCAGCTCCAGGAGGTCTTTTTTTTCAAGGCTGCTTCCCTTCCCCTTCTTCCAGGAAGCTTTCTTGGGTTCACCCTCCGGATTCCCCTCTCCTGAGTCCACGTGACTAAAAGCTGAGGTCCAAGAGCTCCCAATAAGTTTCCACCCCGTCTTCCCTCCTACAATGCGTGTCCCAGCACTATCCCTGGACCCTAGCTCAGGGCTGTGCCTCTCTCATCCTTTCTACATGGGACAAGATGCCATCAGGTGAGGAGAGAACAGGGGACGACAGTCTGGGGGCTGTGCAGGGCTGGGGGCCTCTCATCTTATCCTGACAGGGGAAGTCCTTCTCTGGGTCTGGCCTCCAAAACACCCCTCCCGAGCTCTGGAATGACAAGGAAGCTTCTAGATTTCCACTCTGCTCTAATACCATGTCTCTGTCATTTCTTCTTTTCAGTTCTCCTTTGGGGTCACCTCCGGTGTCCCTCTGCCCTGGGTGGTGGGATGGACAAGGGGTCCACAGGTAATGAAACAATAAATGGGCTCAAGAATTACAAACCCTCCTTTATTGAGAGGGAGACTGAGAAACAATAATTTATCATGTAGCGAACCCCCAGAGGTCCAGTCCCCATGAGCCCCTGGGGACCGGGGAACGGGACAGGGGGCTCCCTGAGCTTCCTGAGGGCCGTGTGGTGGGCAGCGAGGCGACACATTCCGTCCCAGGCACACAGACCCCATATACCCAGGAGGGGAGGAGCCGACACCCACCCCGCCCAGGAGGCGGGGCACGGGAAGGCACTATGGCAGGGAAGGTTGGGCGGAGTGGTTGAGTGTCAGGGGTCGACAAAGGACACCATGATGTAGCGGGTGCCCCGAGTGGTGGGCAGCCCCTCGTGGTAGTGGGTGAGGCGGCCCGGGTGCAGGAGCCCCCAGCCCTTCCGGGGGGACGAGATCACACAGTCGTAGCGCAGGAAGCGGCATCCACCTCCCTGGAGAGACGAGAGGGGAGGAGGCTGGAGAGTGCGCGGATGGGGGCTGGGCGGTGAGCTGCCCCGAGGCGAGAGAGGCTGAACCGGGCATCAGGGAGGGAGGGGACAAGAGGGGTGGGCACTGGCAGATGGGGGACACAGGACACAGCCAGCCCAGAAGGGGTCCAGATATGACCCCGGAGGTCACTGGGAGGCGTGACGCGGGCAGACAAGGGGCAGGGGGGTGACTGTGGCTGTGAGGGGCTGTACGCAGGGCCTGGGAGAGGGGTGCGTGTGCGTCCGTGTGAGTGGAGGGGCCCTGGGGGCGCCCTGAGTGGAGGGCAGTAGGGACTCACCTCATAATCCAGGCCCTTGTGGTTGAGGGCGACATTGAGGGTGAAGGTGGATGAGTCGTGATGCGGCCGCAGAGAGGGCTGCTCGTCCGGTCGGTAGCGGACCACGAAGTTCATCACCGCCCGGGTCTGCGGGCACAGGGGAGGAGAGGCTGGGGGGATGGCCGGGAGGGCTCTCACTGCTCCCCGCGGGCTGCTCCCCCAGAGCTGCCCTCCTGCAAGGCCTCACTCTGTGCTGTGCTCAGTCGTGTCTGGCTCTTTGTGACCGCATGGACTGCAGCCCGCCAGGCTCCTCTGTCCATGGGATTCTCCAGACAAGAACACTGGAGTGGGCTGCCGTGCCCGCCTCCAGGGGATCTTCCCGACCCAGGTGCCCGCCTCCAGGGGATCTTCCCGACCCAGGGATCCACCCAGGTCTCCTGCATCGCAAGCGGCTTCTTTACCATCTGAGCCACCAGGGGAGCCCGGATCTCACTCAATGGAGCTGATTTAAATACTTTGCAGGCCAAAAGGCATTGTGTGGAGCCATCCAGCCAGCACGGGTGTGGGAAGGCGGAGGAGGCAGCAGGGGTGGCGTGCAGTGGCCCACCTTGGTGTGGTAGCCGGGGAACAGGCTCTCGGTCATGGGCCCCACGTACGTCCTTAGGAGTTGCAGCCACTGGTCCTCGTAGCCCACCTGCTTCATGTGGATGTCCACGGTGGGCACGTTCTCGTAGCCTCCAGCCAGCCTAGAGTCCTGCGGGCAGTGGGTACAGAGCTGACAGGGTGGTGCCAACCTCTCCTCCTCTTGCTCCCAGGCCTTGAAGTCTGCACTCCCTCCTTCTGGAAGTCTCCACCACGTCTTAGCTGACTCACACCTCCTTCCTCTAAGTCTCAGCGAAGATGTCACCTCTTCTGTGAAGCCCTCAGTCCCTCCACATCTGGGCCAAGGTTCCCTCCTGTGACTCCCTCAGCACCCAGGCTGTCCATCACAGACTTTAGAAGCTAGCTCCCTGCTGCTACTGACGGCAGGTGGGGCTGTGGAGGGCAGAGCTCCACCTGCACGTCCAGGTCAGGGGCTGGTGTCTAAGGACCTGCCCAGGGAGTATTGAAAGAATACAGAGGTGCCCCCTGTCTGCCCTTTCCTGCTCAGGGTGGGGGGTGGGGGCCCTCTCTGTTCCCATTCTCCAGATTCCATTTCCCCTCAATCAGGGAAATTCCCCCTCCTTCCTCCTGGGGGGCCCTCCTCCGCAGTCCAGGCCCCTCACCTCATGCCGGCCTCCTGACCACTGGCCGTAGTGCTCCATCTCCTCCACCAGCTCATCGCACATTTGCTCGGACAGGAGAGGGAACCAGTACACGTCTGGACAGGGCTGAGACGGGACGGGGCAGGGGAAGAAGTAAACAGGGCCGGGTGATGCTCCGGAAGGGGACAGGCAGCCAGCGGGAGGAGACGGAAAGCAGGGAGCGGAAAGGTAAGCCAGGACAGGAGAGAACGTGGAGGAACAGCCAGCTGAGCGTGGGGATGGGCTGGTGGGGGGAGTTGGGGAGGGGAACGACTTGGCCAGAGAAGGTGAGAGCAGTGCTGAGAACACGGCCTGGACGGCACGGTTCCTGGAGCCCTGGGTTCTGGGACAGCGGTTTTCAACCTCGTTTTAAAAAATGTCCTTTCACCCAGACACCAACACACCCAACGGACAAGGGAGGACCACGGGGTGAATGCTGGGCTTGGGGCTGCATGCCTGTCAGCTCAGCCTTTGCCCTCATCTTGCCTGAGCAGAAAACCCCCGGGCACCTGGGCAAGGACCCTGGGAGAGCCCCTTGTCCGGGTGGTGGGCCCCAGGGGCAGCGGGCATCCCCCTGGGCCGAGGTCCCGAGCGGGGCTCACCTGTTCCACGAGCCCCGACCCTTCCAAGGCCCGACTGTAGTTCTCGTGAATATACTGCTCCTTCCAGTCCTGGGGGAGAGCGGAGGGGTGGGGGGCGGGGGGCACACCTTGACCTCTGCCCTCCTCACTCCGCTCGCTCCCACCTGGGAGGCCCCCTCCCCAGGAGGCAGGCGACCCTGCCCAGGGCGCACGTGCGTGTGATGGGGCCAGGGTGTGGCACTCCCCTTCAGGGAGGGCCTGCCTCCTCTGCGCCAGGGGCCGCCTACTCACCAGGGGGTTGTCGAAGATCTGCCAGAGGTCAGGGTGCAGGTGGTCCGTGTCATACCGGGAGGTGGCCAGGAGGCGGCCAAATTCGTGCTGATTGCTGAGGTGGAGGAAGATGCCCTGGCAGTGGGCACAGGGTGTAAGGAGGGTGATGGGGAGCCAGCGGGCTGCCTCCCAGCACCTCCGCCAGAAGCCCCAGGCCCCTCACCTTGTCCCGAAGGCTCTTACAGAAGGCCATGTCTGGGTCGGTGTCGCTGCCCGAGAACACCTCCCGCTGGGGTAGCTCCGTCCTCAGGGTCTCCCCTCGGATCACGTAGGCCTGGGATATGTAGGGCACATTCCACACGCCCCTGGAGGCCCACACAGGGGTCAGCTAGGTGGGTGCCTCCTGTGGGCGCCCCCCTGCCCCCCCACCGTCCTGCCCAGTTCACCCCTGGAGCCCCTTCCCTTGGCAGCTGAGAGCTGCGAGTCCTTCCTGCTTCCCCAGGGAAGCCCTGCTGGTCACAACCCTCTCACACCCGGCGCCATCATCAGTCCTTAGTTACCCCGCAACCCAGCACGCCTTCGTGGTGGCCACACTGGCCCCCGTGTTAAGGCCTCTGGGGCAGGATGGAGGGGTCTGGGAGGGCTCCTGGGTTGGGGGAGGCTGCAAGACTCACACTCGCTTCCTCTGTACCAGCTCCACGTAGTCCTCCGAGCGTGCGTAGTACTCGTCGGGGCTCAGGGCCCCCCAGAAGTTAGACCACAGCTTCCCATGGCGAGACAGCATGGGCGCTATGACCTTCCTGTGGACAAGCACAGGTGAGGGCCGGGAGGAGGCAAGCCCCATGGCCAGAGCGGGAGGTGGAGGGCTCCCTGGGGACTAATCTGGGGACCCTCTGGCCAAGCCCGGTGAGAGAGACCTGTTCGCTTCAATGAGGATGCGCAGGGTCTGCGGGTTGGTGATGACGGTGTCAGCGTCCAGGCTGAAGTAGAATTCACACTTGGGGTCCTGTCGGCAGATGTCCCTGGAGGGGACAGACCGAAACACAAATGAGCAGGAGCAGGTGGGGGGTGGCGGGGGCTGAGTAAGGGGTGGAACTCCCCCGACCCTCGGCCGCAGAGGAGAGGAGAAGGAAAGTGAGTAAAAGGAAGCTGACCAGCTGGAAGTCAGGAGAGAGAAAAAAAGACCGTGGGGAGCAGGGGAAGGGCAAGACAGGTGCAGGTGCCCCGCCCGAGGCTCACTCACATGGCCATGTCCCTGGCCTCTCCCGGGGTCAGGGCCTCCTCAGGCCCCACCAGCTTCACAGCAGAGAAGTGGTCCTGGAGCTGGGGCCAGGAGTCATCGATGTGCGGCTCGTGATACACCTCCTGGAGGTGCGGGGAGCAGAGATTGGAGGGGGGACGCTGAGAGGGCAGAAAGGTGGCATCTACGGGACAGGATGGGGCAGGAGGAGCACTTCCTGCAGGAAGAAAGGCTGCAGGAAGGCGTCCGGAGTGTGGGGAGAGGTCTGATCTGGGCAGCGGGGGTGGGGAGGTCCCTTGGGAGGGACAGGCTGGCAGTCGGGGTGTCTCACGTTGTTGTGCAGGAAGAGTGTGACCCTGTCGGGGGGGTAGTCCAGGAGCAGCAGCCGCTGGAGGAAGCGGGGCAGGAATGGGGTAGGTTGTTCCACAAACACAGCCAGAAGTACCCGGGGGGGAGGCTGGAAGATACGACGACGTGAGGGGTCTCAGAGGAGAGCCCAGCTCCCCTCCCCAGTTTGTCTTCCGCACCCTGCCAAGTTTAGTGGAGGGTGGGGGGCGGGGGGATCTCCAGGGGCTTTGCCTCCACCCCTACTGCCCAGCACCCTCCTGGTACCCTCTGCTTCAGAGCACTCTCCCGCCCACCCACCCTGGCA
>SJYQ01092599.1:0-14324 GCA_006410935.1 Redunca redunca | reverse complement strand
CGAGCGGCGGGGGCGCCCGGCCCGGAGGCGGGGGAAGGGCAGGGAGTGCGGCTGGCGATCCCGAGCCGAGGTTCTTTTAGAGCCAGCCCGGCCCCCTGCCAGCCTAACACTTGAGGAAACTGAAACGCGGAGAGGGGAAGTGACCCCTTGAGGGTCCAGCAGGACGCGGAGGCGGGTCTTTGCCACAGCCCAGCCTGGAGCAGCCGGGCGGAAGACCGGGAGAGCTAGGCAGTGGGGCCGCGCCGAAAGGGGACGGCGGCAGGGACGGAGGAGGCCGAGGAGGCTGCAGTCTCAGGAGGGCTGGGGGTTGAGGTTTTGGCAGAGGATCCTCTGGGACTTCCCACTTAAGCCTGCCCATTTTCTTTCGCTACTCTGGCCCATCATCTCCACGGCCCGGGGGAGGGGCTGCAGGGGCTGCCTCTGTGATGATTCTACGTTCGGAAGGGCCAAAGGAAAATGACGTTTCTTGAAAGATCGCTGGCACCGTCTCTTTAAAATGACCTATTTCGGGGGTTCCGAAATAACACAGCTGCTCCGAGGCCGGAAGTGGTTTTGCCCGTAAAAAATATGGCGGAAAGCTTTCTGGTCTCCAAGGGAACACCGCGTAATTAGTCAAAAACCTGTGGGATGACTCCGCGCACGCGCAGGAGCTGTCGTCGCCGGAAGTCATGATGCCCCGACCCACGGCACGTGATTTAGCACGCGTGCGCAGTAGGCCCATCTTGCAGCTGTGTTGTGGAAATGGTGGAGAAGAAAACTTCGGGTAAGTGAGCTTCTGGCTGTTGGCCCACTGTCTTCCTCTCAGATTCGAACCTGGCTTAGGATTCCCTCACCCGGTTATTAGTCTCAAACCCCTCCCCCGGCGCTCGGGTACTGACAGCCCCCTAAACCTGGGGCAGCTCCTTTCTGTTCACGTGTTATTCATGCCTGCTGCAAACCAGGCGCTGGGGATGAAGAAAGAAGAAAGATCCTTTGCATCCAAGAACTGCTTTCCGGGAGCGGGGCCGACACGCAGATCTACCATTGCGTTTCAGAGTGATACGTACTATGGTAGAGGGATGCAAATCTCTTGGGCTCAGGGAGGAGAGGCATCCAGCCCAACTTCTGGGAAGGAGAGGACAGGGAAGGCTTGGAGGGAAAGAAAACGCTTGGACTATGTCTTGAAAGTTATGGTTTCGCTCCGTGCAAGTGCGTGGGGACTCCTTCCCTGCAGCGGTAATTGCACGCGCCGAGGTAGTAGAGCAAGAAAACGTAGATCGCTTAGGAAACCAAGTTCACAGTTCCCGGGCTTGTGGAGGAGAGAGAGGCTGGAGGACAAGGGAAAGGTCCCCTTGAAAGGCATTTTAAACACTGCTGACGAGTTTAAACTCTATGGAGAGGGCAGTGAAGAGCCTTCAAGGGCTTTTAACGCAGGGGATTGACGCAAACAAATTTATCTCTTAGAAGAGGACTTAAGTGCAAAGGGTGGATTGGAGGGGCTACAGCCACGCTGTCCAGTAGAAATTTCTGGGGTGATGGGAATGTTTTTAATCAGCACTATTCAGTATGGCACCCAATAGCCGCCTGTGGCTATCGACCACTTGAAATGTGGTTGGTTAGACTGAGGAACTTAATTTAAAATTGCATGCATTTTAATGAATTACATCTTAATTAATCTACATCTAAACGAAAATAACCTCATGTGACTAGTGGCTGCTCTATTGTGTAGCACAGGTCTAGAGATTGGAAGGCCAGTTAGGAAGCTATTGAGTAATCCAGATAAAAAGTGATGAGGGTGGGAGCAATATACCAGATTGACTTGTAATAAATCCAGTCACGTCCTCTTAAAACCCCTCACTGGATCTCTGTCACCCTCACCATAATCCAAGCCCAGGAAATTCCCTGGCGGTCTAGTGGAATGGACCCTAAGGACCTTTCACTGCCAAGGCCTGGGTTCACTCCTTGGTTGGGAAACTAAGATGCCACAAGCCTTGCAGCGCAGCCAAAAAATAAAATATGATTCCCCAATCCAAATTCATATAGACACTTAAAGGTAATGTTCTTAATGGTCTGCCTGACGTCATTGAAGGGATTCCCTGGTGTCTCAGAGGTTAAAGCGTCTGCCTGCAATGCTGGAGACCTGGGTTCAATCCCCGGGTTGGGAAGATCCCCTGGAGAAGGAAATGGCAACCCACTCCAGTATTCTTGCCTGGAGAATCCCATGGACGGAGGAGCCTGGTGGGCTACAGTCCACGGGGTCGCAAAGAGTCGGACACGACTGAACGACTTAACGGACTTCACATCCCCTGCCCACATACTTTATAATACCGGCCATATAGAACTTTAAAAAATGTATTGAAGACACTGCAGTCTTTCATCCAGGCCGTCTCTCATGCTGGCACCAAAGTCTAAGATACCTTCCCCTCCTCCAGCCAGGCTAACTGAACTGTCCATCCGTCAGGCCTCAACCGAGGCTTACTTTCCCCTGGAGAATCTTCCTGACTACCCCAAGACCTGGTGGCTCAGATGGTGAAGAATCTGTCTGGAATGCAGGAAACCTGGGTTCAATCCCTGTGTTGGGAAGATGCCCTGGAGAAGGAAATGGCGACCCACTCCAGTACCCTTGCCTGGAGAATGCCATGGACAGAGGAACTTGGTGGGCTGCAGTCCATGGGGTCGCAAAGAGTCAGACAGGACAGAGCGACTAACACACCCCAAGGACAGGCTCTGTGTTTCTGTCATGTGTTTCGTAGTACTTTGCACTTCCCCGTCCTAGCATACACTCTGCTTCACTGTGCTTGTTGATTTGATCATTTATATCCCCCACCTGATGTTAAACTCTGGTTGTCTTCCCAGAACCCAGGGCACCGCCTGGTACTAGGAAGGGAGGCAGTATAGTGCAGTGATCAAGAGGATTTTTTTGATGCTGGGCAGTTCTGGGTTTGAATTCTGACTCAGGAGCTGCTTATTAGCTGTGTGAACTTTGGACAGGTTTCTTACCCTCTGAACTCCAGTAAACTGGAGATGATAGTGATACCTGTCTCATAGGGTTGATGTAAAGATTAAAGGATTCCATTTATGCAGAGAGATTAGTACAGTCAGACCTCAGATATGCAGGCTTGATTCTCGACCACCGTGATTAAGTGAGTATCACAATAAAGTTGAGTCACACCAATTTTTTGATTTCCTGTTGCATATAAAAATTATGTTTACACTATAGTCATTTAAGTGTGCAATAGCATTATGTCTTAATATATGTGCTTTATTAAAAAATTTTTTTTAAATTTATTTGGCTATATTGGGTCTTTGTTGTGACATGTGGGATCTTTCTTTTATTTTTTACTTGTGGCATGTGGGATCTATTAGTAGTTTCCTGACCAGGGTTCGAACCCAGGGCCCCGTGCATTTTAAGAACAGTCCTAGCCACTGGCCTACCAGGGAAGTCCCTGTGTATGCTTTAATTAAAAAATACTTTTTGCTAAAAAGCACTAGCCATTGGCTAAGCCTTCAGCACACTGTAACTTTTTTCGCTGTTGGAGAGTTTTGCCTCAGTGTGGATGGCTGCTGACTGATCAGGGTGTGTTGCCGAAGGCTGGGGGGCTGTTGCGATTGCTTAAAATCAGGCAGCAGTGACGTTTGCCACATCAGTTGACTCTTCCTTTTATGAAGGATTTTTCGGTAGCCTGCAATACTGCTTGATTGCATTTTATCCAGAGTAGAACTTCTTCCAAAATTGGAGTTCATCCTCTCAAACCCTACCATTGCCAGGGTTTTACATCAACTAAGTTATGTAACGTTCTGAATCATTTGTTGTCGTTTCAACAATCTTTACAACATCTTCACCAGGTGTGGTTTCCATCTTAAGCATCACTTTCTTGACTCATCCATGAAAATTATATCATAAGATTGCAGCAATTCAGTGACATCTTCAGGCTCCTCTTCTAATTCTAGTTCTCTCACTGTTTCCACCACATCTGCAGTTACTTCCTAAGTCATCCTTGAGGGTTGAATCAACTTCTTCCAAACTCTGGTTAATGTTGATATTTTTTCCCTCACCCATGAATCACAAATGCTCATGACATCTAGAATTCTGAATCCTTTCCAGGAGGTTTTCCATGGATTATGCCCAGATCCATCAGAGGAATCATTATCTATAGTAGCAACAGCCTTATGAAATACATTTCTTAACTAATAAGACTTGAAAATCAAAGTTACTCCTTGGTTTGTGGGCTGCAGAATAGTTATTGTGGCATGAAAACAACATTGATTTTGTTGTACATCTCCATTAGAGCTCTTGAGTGACTGGGTACATTGTCAATGAGCGTTAATATTTTGAAAGGCATCTTTTCTCCTGAGAAGTAGGTATCAACAGTGGGCTTCAAATATTCAGTCAACTATGTTATAAACAAATGTGCTGTCATCCAGGCTTTGTTGTTCCATTTATAGAGCAAGGGCAGAGTAGATCTAGCCTAATTCTTAAGGGCCTAGAATTTTCAGACTGGTAAATGAGCACTGTCCTCAACTTAAAAGTCATCAGCCACTTGAGCCCCTAACAAGAGAGCCAGCCTATCCTTTGAAGCTTTGAAGTCAGGGATGGACTTCTCCTCTCTAGCTAGGAAAGACCTGGCTGGCCTCTTCTAATAGAAGGTGGTTTGTCTACACTGAAAGTCTATTTGTTTAATGTAGCCACCTTCATTAATTGTCTTAGCTAGCTCTTCTGATTTTTCTTCCTTTGGCCAGACCATGCAGCATCCAGGACCTTAGTTCCCCAACCTGGGATCAAAGCTGGGCCCACAGCACTGAAAGCGTAGAGTTCTAACCACTGGAGCACCAGGGAACTCCCTTAGCTCGTTCTTGCTGTAGCTTCTATGTCAGCACTTACTGCGTCACTTTGCACTTTTATGTGATGGAGACAGCTTCTTTCCTTAAACCTCACGAACCAACTTCTGCTAGCTTGGGACAGCTGACTGGTGGAGCAGCCAGAACCTACACCCATTTATCCATTACGTTAGCTGTCCTGAGTGTGACTGGTTCCTGTTGAGTGGGAGTTGGTTTGCTGGGGGTGAGTTTGGAGTGGAAGGGAGGTAAGGAAATAAAACATCACATGGACTGTGCTCTCACGGCAGAGTGGCTGTGAAGTTAGACACATGAGAATTCAGCAGGTTTTGCTATGGAGGAGAAAGTACCAGTTGAATGGAGGGTGGAGTGGGGGGGNGTGGGGGGGGGGGGTTGAAGATGCAAGGCAGGGGGAAGACTTTAACTCAGAGTGAAGGATTTGGGTTTAGCAGTGGAACTTGTGGGTGCATCCACTTGGAATGGAGGGAGACGGGGGTACCCATGCAATTATGACTGAGCGTGGGCTGATGGATAAGCATCTCTCCATGACGGCTTGTCCTTTGAGCTGGGAAATGAGATTGCTGTGCGTAAAGGCTGAGTGCATCAAGGTCCCAGTGGCGCCTGGGAAACCCAAGTGCACTGTGGTCTCCACCAGCACAGTTGTGTGGTGTCTGCCAGCAATGAGAGGTCTCCAGGAGACATTTCACTGCCCAGGTCTGGGATTGGGAGGAAAGGATGGAAACCAGGCATGAATGACTGAAATAGCAGTCTTAAGTGGCTGAGAAGGAAGCAGCCAGAATGGGCGATATATTGGGAGGAGATCCAGGGGCCAAGGGTTTGGGGACTAGGGTGAGATCAGAGAACTGTGGCTCCCACCCCCTGGACATCTTCCTTCCACCCACGGCCCAGAGCCGAGGCCGCCCAGCGTCTCTCTTCTCTGCTCCTGTAACTCTTGTGGCCCTGTCCCATCTAGTTCGCTCCCAGGACCCTGGACAGCGGCGGGTGCTGGACCGGGCAGCCCGGCAGCGCCGCATCAACAGGCAGCTCGAGGCCTTGGAGAATGACAACTTCCAGGATGACCCCCATGCGGGCCTCCCCCAGCTGGGCAAGCGACTGCCTCAGTTTGATGACGACGCAGACACTGGTGAGGCGGGTAGAGGAGGAAGGGGGTGCCGTGGGGTGGTGGTGATGGGGCAGGCCTGGGAGGCAAGGCTGCAGGAAGAGGGAAGAGCCTGGCTGGGTCAGGGTTGTGTAAGGATGTTGGGCTGGGGGTTGGATGGCCTGCGAGCTCCTCTGGCTCCCTTGAGCCAAGCCCTCTCCCAGTCTCTGCCTCAGTTTCCTTTCCTGTGTGTAGAATAAAGAAGCCAGGGTAGATGAGCCCTTGAGATTGCCTCCGGCTCTTACATGGAGCTCTAGGTATCAGGAGTGTGGAGATGGAGGAAGGCTTGGGTTGGAGAAGTGGGAGGTGGGGAAGGATGGTAGAGAGAGGCCGGCTTAGAATCTGGCAGGCACCTGGGCAGGGAAGGGACACGGGGGCATTGGGAACAGTGGGGCAGAGAAGCCAGTGTCTTCCTGGGTGAGGGCCAGTAACTCATTGCCCTTGATGTCTAGGAAAGAAAAAGAAGAAAACGCGAGGTGATCATTTTAAACTCCGCTTCCGAAAAAACTTTCAGGCCTTGCTGGAGGAGCAGGTTAGAGGAGCTGGCTGGGAGGACCCCACGGGGCAGGGATGCACGTGGTGGGATCCCTGGGTGGGCGGAGCAGTCAAAGCCGGCCCCGCCCCCTTGTCTCTGCAGAACCTGAGCGTGGCTGAGGGCCCTAACTACCTGACGGCCTGTGCGGGACCCCCGTCCCGGCCCCAGCGCCCCTTCTGTGCTGTCTGTGGCTTCCCCTCCCCCTACACTTGTGTCAGCTGCGGCGCCCGGTACTGCACTGTGCGCTGTCTGGGCACCCACCAGGAGACCAGGTGAGAGGGGCCTCCCCTGGCCCACACCCTTCCCCTCCTCCCTCCAGCAGCCTAGGGACCCTCTGCTCATCCAGGGCTTCCTCTGCCCGCAGGTGCCTGAAGTGGACTGTGTGACCCTGGGCGTCCCCAGAGAGGAAGACCCCATGCATCGCCCGGCCTCGGAGAGAGCATCACCAAAGGAAAAGATGCTCCTCCCGGAGCGGGAGGGCAGCCCCACAAAGCCCATGTCCTGTCCTCCAGGGAGACCAGCCTCGCTTCCACAGCCGGAAGCAGGGTGTGCCTGAGCCCTCAGATTGCAGTTGTAATAAAAGGTCTCGTGCGAGGAGGAGCCTGCCCTGGTGGTTCTGTGGGATTTTGGGGGTGAGGCTGGTGGGTCCCTTGTTTCTCGAACTCGCTGCTCTGTGTCAATCACTCCTCCCACTGCCTGCCCCTCTGGGTCCCTGACCAGGAAAGATGCTGTCCTATTCTTCCGCCACCCCTATGTTGTTGCATTTCTCGGCTGCTGCTTTTGGTCGCTTTTTTGGTTATTGATCTAGTTTTTTTTTTTTTTGCATTTTCTTTCTGTAGTTCCTCTGAGTGTATTTTGAGTCCCAGGACTGGTGATGGGGAAGCGGAGTGAGGGCTGGGGACGGGGATGTAGAAGGGGAACACAGAAGGAGCCAGCCCTGTCTTTGTCTCTGAATCTTACCCAAAGGGGAGGGACTGGGCCCTTGTCCTTGGTGCCGCCCATCCGAGTTGTCCTTAGGAAGCCTGTCTTATCATGGACTGTGGTGTGTGAAGTTAGTAGTAGTAGAGAAAACCCAGACATTTCTGGGAAGCGTCAGGGAGTTCATGGTACAGAGGCCTCTGTTCTTGAAGGCCCTGATGCTATTAATATAACTTTGTGGCCCTAGAGGTTCTTAAACCCACACCTTTTCTAAGTGGATTATAAGCTGTGAGCTCGAAAACACCTCGGAGTTGCTGTCTTGAGGCTTAGTACCTTATTGCAACATAGCAAAGCAGATGCTTAGGAAATATCTGTGACAGGTTATTTCAATAAGATATTAATGAGCTCCAGCCAGGCTGGTGTCAGGGGCCTTCTTAGGCTCTTCTCCCCGCTTTGGGGGACTTTCTTGTGGTTGGACTTTCTCGCCAGGTGTTACCAGTCTCTTCCTGGGAAGTTGCTTGCTCTTTCTTCTGGAGACTGGTGGTTGGGCAAGTGGTGTTGGGTGAGAGCGTCGTGTTGAATGGTGGTAAGGACAGGGTTTAAGAGACAATCCTCAGCGTGGTGGTTTTTAGAAATGGCTGTAAAATTTTTTACTATCCTTCAAGCATCAAAAAGTGGCTGTTGGTCCCCTTCCCCTGGGATCTGGTCAGACCTAACGATTGCTTGGCCCAGTAGACAATGGTGATCATGGGACATGAAAGGCCAGGTGGTAAAAGGCAGTGCAGCTTCTGCCCCATCCCTCGATACTTGCCTTTGGAGCCCTCGGCTACTTTGTAAGAAATCCAGACGTCCTGAAGCTGCCATGCTGTGAGGAAGCCCTCTGTGTGCAGGTCCTCCCGTTGACAGGTCCAGGTTCCCAGCCCAGGCTTCCATCATAGGAGTGAAGCTGCTTCCTGATGATTCCAAACCCCAGACATCAAGTCACCCTCACCCATTTGAGTCTTCCTAGCCGTGTCCTCAACATCTTGGAGCAGACACTGGCCATCTCTGCTCTAAATTCCTGACCTACAGGATCCATGTGTATAATAAAACAGTTTATGCCTTTGAGCCTTGGGATGATTGGTTGGACAGCAATAGTAACTGGGACATCAGGAATTCAGTCTACTGGCTGCTGACTCTTTGGCCTAGATTAATTATCTTGCTCTCAGGCAGGGAAACCTTCCTGGATCCTAGCCTTTCTATTTTCCTCTCTGCCAAGAAGTTCACTCAAGAAAGAAAATAGAAGGAATTTCCTGGCGATCCAGTGGTTAGCGCTCGGTGCTGTCACTCAGCTGGGCCCCAGGTTTGATCCCTGGTTAGGGAACTAAGATCCAACAAGCTGCACGGTGTGACAAAAAAAAAAGACAAGACTATTTTGCTTGAGGAACACCTCCTATGCTTCACTGTGATCACCTGGTTCGGATTTCCTGTTGGAGTGCTGCTGACTATGTTTCATATTTGTTGTTCCGCATGGTGTAAGATTTGTCGCCTCTGACACACTCAGTCTTCCTCTGCTGGCCTTGATAGGATCCCAGGGGCCGCCTCATGCTGACTGGCTCTACAAATCATTTATTGATCTTTTCTAGGAAGGATCTCCAGACCCTGATTTAAAACTATAATTCCTCAAGGAAAATCTTGAGCAGTTTTTGCCAGCTTCCTATGTACTAGTGGAGACTTGGTCCCCACCTCGGGAAACACCTGGGTCTTTGGGAAATCCCTGGTGGCTCAGATGGTAAAGAATCTGCCTGCAATGCAGGATACCCAGGTTCGATCCCTGGTCAGAAAGATCCCCTGGAGAAGGAAATGGCTACCCGTGCCAGTAGTCTTGCCTGGAAAATCCCCTGGGACAGAGAGCCTGGTGGGCTACAGTCCATGGGGCCGCAAATAAACACGACTGAGCAACTAACACTTTCACTTCACTACACTACTGATTATTAGTGCTGCTTACAAAGTTGGACAGACCACTTTGCCTCTCTGACTCTGTTCCAGCCACCTCCCAGAAATCAGAGGCCTAGAGACTTAGCAGTAGCAGAGACTGTACCAGGCCCAGTGCCTGGTGTTCGGTGAGTGCTCAGCTGTTGACCTCATTGCCCAAGACCTAAGCAGTTTGTTGTTGAGCTTTTTCATAGCCAGTTCCTCGGAAATCAGAGGCTTCTTGGAACAAGCAGCCATAGCACCTTGCCCGTTACATGGTAACCAGCTGTCTGCATTTCTGTCTGCTCCCAGCCTGTGAGTTCTTTGAGGGCAGGGACCAGATCTTGCTTCTGTAGCTTCTAGCAAAGAAGAAAATAATGTTAGAAAGGGTTAAAAAGGTAGTTCGATAGCGCTTTATAGCCATGTGACCCTGCTTGATGGACAAAGAAACCAAAACTTAACCACATGGTCATATGAAGGCACGCAGTCAAGGCTCGAATGTGAAACTTGGCTCAGGTTGGTTTTCCTGAAAGGGGGAAGGGGTGAGAAGAGGCAGGTCAGCATCACGTGGCCCAGGGCCTGTCCTGTAGGTTGTTACACTGAGGGCCTGCGTGAAACCCGCTTCCCAGTGTCTATGTTTGTGTACAGTCCTTTCCATGTGGACTTTGGACTTGGCCTGGGGACAGCTACAAATGGTATGAAAGCCGAGTGTTGGGGGGAAGGGGTAGGGAATAGCATGGAAAGCATGTGTTCTGGGTGGAGCCCAGTAGGAAGCCCTGATTCGAATGTGTGTGTCCACGTGAGCAGTCCAGCTTACTGGGAGACCATGGATGTATGGAGGTGTAGTAAATGGGGATAGAAAGGCAAGCTAGAGACCCCTGGTGGTTCAGAGGTTAATAATCTGCCTGCCAATGCTGGGGACGAAGGCTCAATCCCTGGTCGGGGAACTAACATCCCACATGCTGAAGGGCAGTTAAGGTGGTGTGCCACAACTGGAGAGAAGCCAGCTTGCTGCCATAAAGAGCCCACGAGTGTGGAGTGTGGCAACTAAGACCTGATGCAGCCGAACTGATTTTTATTTTAGAGTTGGGCTAGGGCCAGGCAGCGTGCCAAGGTGTAATTGTCTTTGTCCTTTTCTTGTGGCACCAGGGTGCTGCTGCCAGGGCAGGACAATGAACAGGGAGAAATGGGAACTGGGTCACAGGCTCACTTAGAGGGGTTCTCTAACATTAGAGTCTGGGGATGAGGGCTGGACCCAACACCAGGCGGGACAAGGCAGAGAACCAGGTGGAAATGGAAAGCTCTATGGAGAACTGATAGGATTTGGCTGCCAGCTGAGGGGAAGGTGGTGAAGAGGAAGTGAAGGGAGCAGCCAGAGAGGACTGAGGTGGTCAGTCTGTGAGACTCAGGAGTTTGGCCTGGCAGAAACTGATCTGGGGGGAAAGTGATGAATTCACCCAGCCTGGTGACAACACTCGAGGGCTGCACGACTCCTGAAGCTCGGGAGAGAGGGCCCAGTTAGAACGCAGGTGTGGGAGGTCTCTACATCCCAGCAGAGTCAGTGCAGCTGAGCAGATGGGGTCACAGGAAGGTCCGGTGCCACGCCACCGCCAAGGGACTCGTTGCTGTATGCAGCACGACAGGGGGTGGGTGCCAGGATAGACCCTGCTCTCTGCTCCTAACACTGGATGCCAGGCTTCTTTCCCTCAGCCTCAGTTTCCTGCCTCAAGTGTGTACCGGCTCTGCTCGGTGCTGGCTGGGCCTGTGCCAAGCGTGCCCATGGCCCTGTAGCCATGTCTGAACTGGATACCATTCAGTCACACACACACACCACCAATACACAGGCCTTTGAACAGACCTCCAGTGCCTTTTCTGGAAGTTATTGAACCATCCCCAGAAAAATGTACTTGCTCCAGGCCTGGCTGACTTGACACCATTTCAAAGGGCTTGCCAATTTCTGATATCCCCTCTCAGGTCCAGGTAAAGAAACTCTAGACCAATCATCTCCTTGTACAGCTGTGAGAAAGGTCCAGAGTAAAAGGAATGACTTGTTATCAGTCTGGCCAGAGGGTATCTGCTATTCCGGTCCTTATCTGCTCCTTATTGGGCCTTATCAGTAGTTGTGAGAATGCCACACTCTACAAACTACTTGCAACTCCTTTCCTCCTTTGCCAGATGGGGCAGTCCAAAGGCAGTGGACAGGTGACAGCCTGGGCTCCAGGAACTGATGTGACCCTGGGTGCTGCCTCGGCCACCCCTTGCTGGGTCAATTGCCTCATGACACCTTCAACTCCACAACAGTTCACAAGTTTATTTATGCATGAATTTATACAGACTGCAAACACTCGGGGACGCCTCCACCCGTTTAACGGCCCAGAACCTAGACTCAGAAGGTTAAGAGGGGTCCAGCCTCAGAGGCCAGAGATGAGTTCTCAGGAGGCCGGTTGTTGGCCCCGCAGAGGATCCGGAGAACCAGAGGAAAGAGGCATAGCCAGGGCGGAGCTCCCATGGGAAGGCGGGGCCTGAGGCCAGAGCTGGGTGTGGCTTCCAGGCAGGGGGCTGGCCCTGAACTTGATAACCTGGAGCAGGGACCCGCGCCCACAGCCCCGGTATTCCAGGGACCCCTCTCCACTGGGGGCAGTGGGAAGGGAATCGGTCCACAGGCCCGGCTGCCTATACGTAAGCGTTCTTCCCGTACTTGCCAAAGCTGCTGTCGCCCTCTTCATCCGAGGTTGCGGCGGGCAGGCGGGCAGCGAGGCTGGCGGCCGGTACCACGGGGGCTTTGTAGGGAAGCTGGACGCTGGCGGGGGAGAGAACCCGGTCAGAGGGATGTGCGGCCCTTGCCCCCGCACTCCGCCCCGCGGCAGGCCCTCCCTTACCCGGCGGCTGGGTCTGGGTCCCGGTCCCGAGAGCAGCAGCAGTTGGAGAAGAGGCAGATGCCGCCCAGGATGGCGAGTAGGCAGGCGCTCCAGCCCAGGTAGAGGGCAGGGCCCAGCTCGTACCTGGGGACAAGGACGGTGAGCAGGCGGCGCTAGCTAAGGAGTCGCACTGAGACCCACCCGCTGTCCCCCACACTCACTTGGTTCCGGCGTACAAGGGGTCGAAGAAGTCCCTGGTGATGTTGAAGGCATACCAGGAGACGGCCACCATCCCGCAGATACCTGGGGGAGGAACCGGAGAACCCAGCTAGGCCTGGCGGAGGAAGGGGCAGCCCAGAGAAAGGACATGGGCATCAAGTCCAAGAACAAGCTTCATCGGATCCCTTTCATTTCCTCTCTCCAGCTCCTCACTTCTGTTTCCTACGTCAACGGCAGGCTGCTTCATCCGGCACCCAGGACACACTGCAGCCCACCTTTCTTGTCTAGTCTCCACTCTGCTCCTCAGCCCCTCTTCCCTCTGTTTATCCCACACCTGCCCTGTCCCTCCTACCTCTAGTGCCTGGACCACAGTTTCCGCAGTAGAAATCTGCTCACCAGCTCCTGCTGCTGCTGCTGCTGCTGCTAAGTCGCTTCAGTCGTGTCCGACTCTGTGCGACCCCATAGATGGAAGCCCACCAGGCTCCCCCATCCCAGGGATTCTCTAGGCAAGAACACTGGAGTGGGTTGCCATTTCCTTCTCCAATGCATGAAAGTGAAAAGTGAAAGGGAAGTCGCTCAGTCGTGTCCGACTCTTAGCGACCCCATGGACTGCAGCCTACCAGGCTCCTCCATCCATGGGATTTTCCAGGCAAGAGTCCTGGAGTGGCGTGCCATTGCCTTCTCCGTCACCAGCTCCTACCCATCCTCGAAAGCCCAAGCAGTCCTCCCTGATCAGCCCTGCCTGCGCTGACACCCATTTCCTGAAGCCATCCAGGCCCCTGGACTACTGGTCCAGCCTGGCCACCCCCTGGGGCTGTGTCTTCCAGCATGCCACCTGGCTTCTCTGAGCCTGTGTCCACATCTGGAGAACAGGACAAGATCTGCCCTATCTCACAGGAGTGTTGTGAGGGGATGTGCACAGATATGTTTTGCAAATTGAAAAGGGATGGCAAGTCTTGTGGTACTGTTATTGTGCACAGTGTGTGCATGTGCGTGCGTGCACGTCCTAGCTCTGATCTTCCCAGCCAGACTGTAAGCGCTGGAGGGCAGAAACTCTCACCTTTGGTTTCCCTCCCACACCTCGCTCATGCCTGGCGCCTAGTGCAGGCTCAGGAAACATTGCTAATGGACTGATTTGTAACCAAGGGATTTGGTGAGTATGGGTGAGAGTGGGGTGAGCAGGGAGAGAGGGCAGGTGTCAATGCAAAGGGGAAGGTGAGGCAACCCTGGGGTCTGGGTTGTCTACCCCACCCCCACTGCAGTACCGCCCCCTCCCACTGTAGCTCGGAGTCCACCCATGACTTCCCCTCATTACCAGCCAGGATGTGTAGGGCTCCTGCGGTGGCCGCCAGCTTGGTTTTCCTGGAGAGCTCCAGGCCCCCAATGTTCGTGCAGCGCAGCCCCACCATGCCTAGGAAGAGGCCCAGGAAGCCCAGGAGGATGGCGGTGATCATGAGCGCCCGGCAGGCCTGGATGTACCCTGGGGAGGCAGGGCGCAGCCATGGGTCCCAGAGCCGGCCCTTTCCCCTCCGCCTGCTCTCCAGCCTGTGACAGTCAGCCCCTAATGTAACCTGCTTGGGTCTCAGTCCCTACAAGCCCTTAAGTCCTCTCCTTCCCCTTTGGGCCCCATCCAATCTGAGGGGTCAGCCTGAGGGGTCACCCCCCCTCCTTCCCAGAAGCTCACCTCCGCACCCCTCGACCCTCCAGGTGCACTTCGCCTCTACCTCTGTTACAAGGCTTCTGCTCAGCGCCACTTAGACGCTTTGGCTAATAATGCTTTGTCCTGGGGGTGATACTCTTTTTGCAGGATTTTTTTTTTTTTTTAAATTTTTGGCCACACTACTTGGCATGCAGGATCTTCGTTCCC
>SJYQ01092598.1:0-28409 GCA_006410935.1 Redunca redunca | reverse complement strand
TGGAGCACTTTTTAACAAACTGAAAGTTGGAACAAATTAAAGAACTGGTTAAACAAACAGATATATACCCCCAAATAAATTTGTAATCATCAAAAATGACATTGCCAAATATTTATCAAAATGTAAATGGTAGTTGAGTATGCATCAACATCAGTACACCTTCTCTGACCCTCTAGTCATACCTTTTGTGGACTCTAACCAGGGCTATAGGAATAGAGACAGGCTAGAGTGTGAAGGTAGGATGCACAATATCAGGTTCTCAGCAGGACCCAGGAACTGGCACGGACATCAGTAGTCTTGGAAATACAGTGTACACATGGTGAGATTCATTCAGCAGTCTCTCTGGAATGTTCCCCAGGAAAACTGAGGTGCAGGTCCCTGTGGTTTCAGCTGAGGAGGAGCAGAGTTCAGTCAAATGCTGTGTTTTAGACTGCGAGATGTTGTAAGAAATAGGAGAGTTGAAGACAAATATCTGGGCTAGGATTTACCTGCTGGCTATTTGACCTTGGGCAAATCACTTCACCTTACTGAGCCTAAGTAAAACTGGAAATAATACCTGTGTTTTACTAGTTACATTACCCCTCCCCCCTTAAAAAATTAAGGTAACAAATATATTTTACAAAACAACCTAATTTAAAGTAGGAATGTATGTGGGTGCACACATTCATGCTAACTGTTCCCTCTGCCCAGCACACTTCCACTATTTCATTAAGACTTTCCTCAGAGATCGAGGCCTCCCTGCCTACCTAATCTAAACTTAACCCTCTCCCCATTTCCCTTACCCCATCTACTTTTTCTTTCTGTACCATGCATCACCTCTACTATACTATGTAACTTACTGATATATTGTGCTTATTGTTTATTGACTATCTCTACTTAACTAAAAGTAAAGTTTCATAAAGGTAAGGGTTTTTGTCTGATTAATGTTGTATCCCCAGAACCAGGAAGAGGGTTTGGCTCATAGATATTAGTCATTGAAAAAATATATATATGTAGCTGTAATATGTTTCATGAATCTTCTGGTGGCTCACAGGTTAAAGTGTCTGGCTGCAAAGTGGGAGATCTGGGTTCGATCCCTGGGTTGGGAAGATCCCCTGGAGAAGGAAATGGCAACCCACTCCAGTATTCTTGCCTGGAGAATCCCATGGATGGAGGAGCCTTGTGAGCTACAGTCCACGGGGTCGCAAAGAACTGGACACAACTGAGTGACTTCACACACACAATATGTTTCATAAAACAATGCTTATCACATGGGATACATATGTGATACTTTACAGTATTTTATTTTTTAAAATGGTCACATACAAGATTCCATTTATACAATGTTCCAGAAAGGCAAAATTAACCTATAAAGATACAAATTGGAAAATTGGTTGTTTCTCAGCATGTAGGGGAAAGGATTGATTGGAAAGGGGCAGAACTTTCTGGGGATATTAAAATGTCTTGCATTTTGATGGCATGGTATACAACAAATTTTACATTTTATTCCCTGTGAGTTACATGAAAATTATTCTATTTAAATTTTAACCCAACTTTTAAAAAGAACTGGCAAATAAAAATATTAGTCTTAACAAAGATTTCATCCCTCTTACTATTGTACTGGGTTTCAACCCATAGTTTGAAAAACTGACTTACGGTTGCTGTGGAGTTAAGGCTAGACATCATTGGTAAGGCAGGTAGCACTCTACTTGCATCTGGTCCCATCACTTCATGGCAAATAGATGGGGTAAAAAATGGAAACAGTATTTTTCTGGGCTCCAAAATCACTGTGGACTGTGACTGCAGACACAAAATTAAAATACCCTTGCTCCTTGGAAGAAAAGCTATGACAAACCTAGACAACATATTAAAAAGCAGAGATATCACTTTGCCACAAAGGTCCCTCTAGTCAAAATTATGGTTTTCCAGTGGTCGTGTACAGATGAGAGTTGGACCATAAAGAAGGCTGAGCGTGGAATAGAATTGTGGTGCTGGAGAAGACTCTTGGGAGTCCCTTCCACAGCAAAGGAGATCAAACTAGTCAATTCTAAAGGAAATCAATCCTGAATATTAACTGGAAAGGCTGATGCTGAAGCTCAAGCTCAAGCTCCAATCCTTTGGCCACTGGATGGGGAGGGCTGACTCACTGGAAAAGATTCTGATGCTGGGAAAGATAGAGGGCAGGAGGAGAAGGTGGCAACAGAGGATGAGATGGTTGGATGACATCACTGATTCAATGGACAAGAGTTTGAGTAAACTCTGGAAGATATTGAAGGACAGGAAAGCTTGGCATCCATGGGGTTGCAAAGAGTCCAACAGGACTTCAGTTCAATCACTTAGTCGTGTCTGACTCTTTGCAAACCCACGGACAGCAGCACGCCAAGCCTCGCTGTCCATCACCAACTTCTGGAGTTTACTCAAACTCATGTCCACTGAGTCAGTGATGCCATCTAACCATCTCATCCTCTGTCGTCCCCTTCTCCTCCTGCCATCAATCTTCCCCAGCATCAGGATCTTTCCCAAGGAGTCAGTTCTTCGCATCAGGTGGCCAAAGCATTGGAGTTTCAGCTTCAGCATCATCCTTCCAATGAATATTCAGGACTAATTTCCTTTAGGTTGGACTGGTTGGATCTCCTTGCAGTCCAAGGGACTCTGAAGAGTCTTCTCCAACATCACAGTTCAAAAGCATAAATTCTTGGTGCTCAGCTTTCTTTATAGTGTAACTCTCACATCCATACATGACTACTGGAAAAACCATAGCCTTGACTAGATGGACAAGTAATGTCTCTGCTTTTTAATATGCTGTCTAGGTCAGTCATAACTTTTCTTCCAAGAAGTAAGTGTCTATTAATTTCATGGTTGCAGTCACCATCTGCAGTGATTTTGGAGCCCCCTCAAAATAAAGTCTGTCACTGTTTCCACTGTTTCCCCATCTATTTGCCATGAAGTGATGGGACCAGTTGTTGTGGTCTTATTTTTCTGAATGCTGAGCTTTAAGCCAAGTTTTTCACTCTCCTCTTTCACTTTCATCAAGAGGCTTTTTAGTTCTTCTTTGCTTTCTGCCATAAGGGTGGTGTCATCTGCATATTTGAGGTTACTAATATTTCTCCTGGCAATCTTGATTCCAGCTTGTGCTTCCTCCAGCCCAGCATTTCTCATGATGTACTCTGCATATAAGTTAAATAAGCAAGGTGACAATAAATAGCCTTAACGTACTCCTTTCTGTATTTGGAACCAGTCTGTTGTTCCATGTCCAGTTCTAATTGTTGCTTCCTGACCTGCATACAGATTTCTCAAGAGGCAGGACAGGTGGTCTGGTATTCCCATCTCTTTAAGAATTTTCCAGTTTGTGGTGATCCACACAGTCAAAGGCTTTGGCATAGTCAGTAAAGCAGAAATAGATGTTTTTCTGGAACTCTCTTGCTTTTTCGATGACCTAGTGGATGTTGGCGGAGAAGGCAATGGCACCCCACTCCAGTACTCTTGCCTGGAAAATCCCATGGACAGAGGAGCCTGGTGGGCTGCAGTCCATGGGGTCGCTAAGAGTCGGACACGACTGAGCGACTTCACTTTTACTTTTCACTTTCATGCATTGGAGAAGGAAATGGCAACCCACTCCAGTGTTCTTGCCTGGAGAATCCCAGGGACAGGGGAGCCTGATGGGCTGCCATCTATGGGGTCACACAGAGTCGGACACAACTGAAGTGACTTAGCAGTAGCAGTGGATGTTGGCAATTTGATGTCTGGTTCCTCTGCCTTTTCTAAAACCAGATTGAACATGTGGAAGTTCACAGTTCAGGTACTGTTGAAGCCTGGCTTGGAGAATTTTGAGCATTATTTTACTAGGGTGTGAGATGAATGCAATTATGCAGTAGTTTGAGCATTCTTCGGCATTGCCTTTCTTAGGGACTGGAATGAAAACTGACCTTTTCCAGTCCTGTGGCCACTGCTGAATTTTCCAAATTTTCTGGCATATTGAGTGCAGCACTTTCACAGCATCATCTTTTGGGATTTGAAATACCTCAACTCGAATTCCATCCACCCCCCCACCAGCTTTGTTCATAGTGATGCTTCCTAAGGCCCACTGACTTCACATTCCAGGATGTCTGGCTCTAGGTGAGTGATCATACCATTGTGATTATCTGGGTTGTGAAGATCTTTTTTGTATAGTTCTTCCTTGTATTCTTGCCATCTCTTCTTAATACCTTCTGCTTCTGTTAGGTCCATATCATTTCTGTCCTTTATTCAGCCCATCTTTGCCTAAAATGTTCCCTTGGTATCTCTAATTTTCTTGAAGAGATCTCTAGTCTTTCTCATTGTATTGTTTTCCTCTATTTCTTTGCACTGATCACTGAGGAAGGCTTTGTTATCTCTCCTTGCTATTCTTTGGAACTCTGCATTCAAATGGGTATATCTTTCCTTTTCTCCTTTGCTTTTTGCTTCTCTCCTTTTCACAGCTATTTGTAAGGTCTCCTCAGACAGCCATTTTGCTTTTTTGCATTTCTTTTTCTTGGTGATGGTCTTGATCCCTGTCTCCTGTACAATGACACGAACCTCTGTCCATAGTTCACCAGACACTGTCTATCAGATCTAATCTCTTGAATCTATCTGTCACTTCCACTGGATAATCACAAGGGATTTGATTTAGGTCATACCTGAATGGTCTAGTGGTTTTCCCTACTTTCTTCAATTTAAGTCTGAATTTGGCAATTAGGAGTTCAAGATCTGAGCCACAGTCAGCTCTTGGTCTTGTTTTTGCTAACTGTATAGAGCTTCTCCATCTTTGGCTGAAAAGAATATAATCAATCTGATTTTGATATTCACCATCTGGTGATGTCCATGTGTAGAGTCTTCTCTTGTGTTGTTGGAAGAGGGTGTTTGCTATGACCAGTGTGTTCTCTTGGCAAAACTGTATTAGCCATTGCCCTGCTTCATGCTGTACTCCAAGGCCAAATCTGCCTTACTGACAAATTTGCCAACAGGACTCACTGACTGAACAACTCCACCAGGAACATTTCAGACATTCAGTAAAGGTTGGTTGTCTTTTCACATCCCAAGTGCGCTTCTCAACGTGGAGTCAAACACCTGTGTGCTCTGGCTACCACAGGTTGCTCTCTGGGGTGCCACATCTGCAGAGCTCCCACATCTCCCAATCCTGGCAGCCCACTCACCTGGGGCTCATGAACTCGGGCTGGGAAAGGTCACTGTAGCTTTCAACACATGCAGGTCTGTTAGGTGAAGCACACCAGCTGCAACTGTCCACCCTGGCCAGGCACCATTAGTAACCATTTGCATGGGCTGTTTTATGACAGGAGGTCCTGGTAATGATCACTGAACTAATAAGCCTCCACCAACCAGAAGAGTTCAAGAAAGGTCAAAAGGAGACAACATATGTTCCAACCAACTCCCAGAATCCTTGCTGGCACCCATCTTGGCTGAACAAGGCTTGCACCACCAGGAAGGACTCTGAGTTAGAATGATTGACTAAAGACAACCTGGAAATTAATCCCATCACTATAAAACCTGAGACTGCAGAGTCACATGGCAGAGCTGTTCTCATGGGTCCCCTTAAACTACTGCTCTCCACCCGGGGTGCCCTTTCTCAATAAAATCTCTCACTTTGCCAGCATATGTGTCTCCTTGGACAATTCATTTCTGAGTGTTAGACAAGAGCCCAGTTTCAAGCCCTGGAAGGGGTCCCCCTTCCTACAACAGGTCCATGCTTCTACCCCAAAGCCTGCCTGAGCCCCATTGTTCACTCCAGCTCCCTCACACCCATGCCATCTTTCTCCACGCAGCTCAACCTCCAGCCCCGAAGAAGGCCGGCTAAGTGAGCGGCTTGACCCCTCTTGACTCAATCCTGTCTGGGGGCCACGATCATCAGGACCTGGAGGGCACACAGGCACAGAAGAAGCCGCCACGCGCGGGGATCTCTAGAGCAGGTTCCCTCCAACTGCAAACTACATCTCCCAGAATGCCTGCGCTGCCATGCCGCACATGCGCAACGAGAGGCCAAGTGCGCCTGAGGTGTGGTCCCGGCTAGTTCTGTCTCTTTTCAGCCTGCTTCGGCGCCTGGGTCTCCGCCCGAGCGAGACACATGCCAGTGCCCTTGCGACCTTGCGGACTTACTCTATTTTAAGAATTCTCCCAGCAGGATCATATTTCACTAGAAATTTGAAGACTTAACTCTGGAATTTGAGTTTGAGTCCAAGGCCTTTCCTTCTGGGCCTGTGAGTATGAAGTTACAAAATGAGAGATACATTTTAAAGGCTTCCTTAAAATGCCTGCAAATCGAAGCTAACAATGGTCGAAGTTAGTACTGAGCGAGTGGGATAATCGCTAAGAACATACACAAATTTATATTGATTACACAAATATGATGACCAAGAGCTAACTCGCCTGAGTAATATTTAAAGAGAAAAATTTGAGAATGCTTGGAGAAAGTTTTCCTCTTCAGGGTAGTTCAGTATTAATGAAGATGTGTTACCAGTCCTTTGGAGACAGCAGCAAGAAGGTCCACTTCAGAAGTAAAGGAAGCACCTGGTTGTATCTCTCCATTCCTGGTATTGTAGGCCACACGTGGAGCACAGTTCTCCAGGAAAGACCATCAATGGTGCTGCTTTCTAGGGTTCTTGTCAGTGGTGGGAGGGGTGGCCTGCAGTACAGTGGTGTTCTCGGAGCTTAGGTGGGTTCTCACGGGTCTGGAGCAGTTCTCCGGGTTCAGGTGCAGGCCTGTTCACATGCTGCTGCTGCCATCTTGGGACTGCACCTGTGTAGGCTTCTGCTCACCACAGGCGGAGCTGGGGTTCAGCATAGCGGTTCTGCACCAGGAGCGGTTCTGCACCAGGAGCTGTAACAAGATGGGTTAGGTGCAAGACCTCTGCAGAGTGTCCTATGCAGGTAAGTGAAACTAGATTAAGCACAAAAGAAGAGGTTAGACCTTATGGCTTAGATTCCCTTTTATTTTCCCCAGGGACCCTAGCAGCCTTTACTGGCGGCAAATCCCTTCTCTGGCTTTTGACTTTCTCCTCATGCTTGAGGGGAGCTGAGGGGCGATGGATGGTCTGATTTCTGTAACTGTTGCTGAATTAGGCTGTTGTCTTCCGGGTGGAAGAGCAGGGCCTCTGTGCTGCCTTGAGAGATGTCATATTGTTAACAGGCTTCAGCCCTGTTTGTATTCCTGAGCGACCGCCAGTTGAAGTTTTATAGATTCTGATCTTTTAGACACCAAGGACAACAGACAATTTAAGATAGATGGCCCAAATGTCAGCAAGAGGACAGTAGTTATTAAGAGGCCCAGAAAATGTAGGTGAGGGCTTGTTTTGTTGCTGTTGTTTGGACACTAAGTCATCTATGACTCTTTCGCCACCCCATGGACTGTAGCTCCCGCCATGCACCCGTTCCCCCCCTCCCCGCCCAGCTCCTCCGTCCATGGGATTTTCCAGGATATGAATACTGGAGTGCATTGCATTTTGTTTTTCAGGAAGTCTTCCTAACCCAGGGACTGAACCCTCATCTCCTGCATCAGCAGGCATATTCTTTACCATCAAGGAAGCCTACGGCTTTTGTTAGCCAAGTTGGTTTTCTAGTAGCCTGTTTACACTTTCTTCGATTAGACCACTTATATTGATGTAAAAGCAACATGACGTTTTGACCCTCTCACAGACTCCTCCTTGGTCAGCTAACTGATAATCAAGGGCAATCCAGTTGTCCTAAAATCCCTGTTGCTTGGCATATAGGATTAACTTATCTTTTGCCATTTTTCAGAAAAGGAGTTTCAGGTTGGAGAGAGGTTCACAAGGGTCATTGTTGGGACTGGAGGAGAGAGGGCAGTTGGTTCTGTTGTCTTGGGTTATTTCTCTGGAGGCTGGAGCTCAGGATCCATCTTCATTCACGTGTGATGTACCCACAGAGTAATTCCCCTACAACTTCAAGGGAGAATGGATGGTTAGGATCACTCTGGGTCCCTTCCACTTAGGAGTGAGCTGTTCTTGTGGGCTGCTGGTTTTCCATGTGTTTAGATACACCCAGTTTCCTGGCCCAAAGGGCTATAGGGCCAGGTCAGTGTGTGTGGTCCTCCTGGTTACCATATTCTGTGAGACCTTTCATGGTTTCTCCTACCTGGAGAACTTGAGTTGTTTCATTCCAAGGGGGTTAGGTGTCCCTTCTTGCACTTGGGGAATCGGTCTATCATACATGAGTTCAAATGCACTTAAGTTTAACTTATCCCTACCTGGAACTAACCATATGTGGAGCAAAGCAATCAGAAGCACGTTAATCCAGTTTTCTTGAGTTGGCTGGCATAGTTTGCTTGCTAAGAACCATTAGATCTCTCTGCTTTCCCTGATGAGTACAAGGTCCACTATCACATTAGCCCCTTCATCACTTGAGACACAAATGCTGAATTATTATCATTTTGAAGACTTCCTAAGGAGCCCAATCCTGGGGATTATTTCTTTTAGTAATGCCTTAGGAACGTTTCAGCATTCCTTTCAGTTCTAGAGGGGAATGCTTACATCTGAAATTGCCTGGTACCCTCAGCATGACAATGAAATCAATCTGCCAATGTTCTCCAGGGTATGTCCCTCTGGTTTGAACAGGTCTTTTCTGGGGGCCTCTGGGGCCTCTGGTGTTGGAGTTATTTATTGTGCCAACAGGGCAAGTGTCAACTACCGAACTGATTATGTTTTTCATGGCTGAGATCTCCATGATCTCAACTGGCTAATAATTGATATATAGGGCTTCCTTCTGGAAAGGATGATGGCACCCCACTCCAGTGCTCTTGCTTGGGGAATCCCATGGATGGAGGAGCCTGGTAGGCTGCAGTCCATGGGGTCGCTAAGAGTCAGACACAACTGAGCGACTTCACTTTCACTTTTCACTTTCATGCATTGGAGAAGGAAATGGCAACCCACTCCAGTGTTCTTGCCTGGAGAATCCCAGGGATGAGGGAGCCTGGTGGGCTGCCGTGTATGGCATCGCGCAGAGTCGGACACGACTGAAGTGACTTAGCAGCAGCAGCAGCAGCAGGACTTCCTTCCCATAGTGAGATCGTTAATCTTCCTCCCTGATGGCTTGGTGAGCTACAGTTTAGGGCATTAACTAGCCACCCATGGCTCTCCAAATTCCTATTGAAGCCCCATTTTGGGGCTTTGTGTAATTTTTTTCTGTGTAGATTGGGGAATAATTGAATGGATCTGACCTTCAAAGTATGTGGGTTAGTTGCCAAGTTACTGGTTCTAGGTCCACCCTTTTTGGCAGTTCTGGAGAAGGGAAAGGCTACCCACTCCAGTATTCTGGTCTGGAGAATTCCATGGACTGTATAGTCCAGGGGGTCGCAAAGAGTCACACAACTGAGCGACTTTCACGTTGGCAGTTATGTCCACCATGTTGTTATGTACACCATTATTACCTCTGCATCCTCCTTTTGGTGACTCCAACAATGAATCATTGCTACCTTTTTTGGAAGCTGTACTACTTATGAGAGTTGTACTGTAGTGCTTCAATAGGGACTTCCCTGGTGGCTTAGACAGTAAAGCCTCTGCCTACAAGATGGGAGACCTGGGTTCGATCCCTGGGTTAGGAAGATCCTCTGGAGAAGGAAATGGCAACCCACTCCAGTACTCTTGCCTGGAAAATCCCATGGACAGAGGAGCCTGGTAGGCTACAGTTGATGGGGCCACAAAGAGTTGGACACGACTGAGTGACTATAATTTCACTTTCACTTTTCACTGCCTCAATATGCTTAAGACATGTACTGCCTGTTTATTCTCTGCAGTAAGCATAACTCTTCCCCTCCAAATAGCTCCATGTCTGGGTAGGATGGCATATGCATATCAGGAATCTGTGTAAATATTTAAGATTTTCTCTGTTCTGATCTCTAAGTTTTAGGTAAGGGCCATCAGCTCCACCTTTTGGGCCAAAGTCCCTGGGCATAGGTCTCTTGGTTCTGTGATTTGGGTCTGGGAGGTTACCACATATCCCACTAGCCTTTTCTCCTCATAGAGCCACACCCATCCTCTTCAGCATTCAGGAGACTCACTTCCTAGGTTAAGGCAATTGGGATAGACTGTTTCTATTGTTTCTATACCCTCATGTTCAAGGGTCCTATTTCTGTAGGTGGTTAGATGACAGGATTTAGTGTACAGCAAGTTTGACAGATTTGTGTTGCTTTCTGCCACACCATGCCCCAGTGAAAGTGCTGAGTCCTAACCACTGGATTGCCAGGGAATTCCCGTTTTTATAGTAACCACTGAGTTGTCCAAAAATGTAGCCTGGACTTGAATTGACCTTCTGGGTAATAACAATTTCAGTCATTTTCAGTCTTTGCAACCCCATGGACTGTAGCCCACCAGGCTTTCTGTGCATGGGATTTTACCAGCATGAATACTGGAGTGGGTTACCACTTCCTCCTCCTGGAGATCTTCCGGATCCAGGGGTATCTCCCGCACTGGCAGGCAGATTCTTTATCACTGAGCCACTTGGGAAGCCCATTCTGTTCCCTTGGGGCTTATTAACGCTTGAAACTGGTGTGGATTTCATACAATGATTGACTGTCAAAGCATTTAACTTCTCAACCTCCTTTAGCCAGTAGCTGCTACTGCCTATAGGCAAAGAGACCATTCCTTAGCAGTTTGATTTAATTGTTTAGATCCGTCCAGAGAAGTTTGTCCTCAGCCATTAACATTTACATCTTGTGCCCACTGTCTAGGGGAATGCCAGTCTCCAGTTTGTCTCCCATTAGGTGAATATCCCTTCCTATCAGGGATATAGGACATTTGGGGATGTATAGGAAGGAATAGGTGAAAGTGTATTTGTCCAGTTTGCATTTTAATGACTCTTCGAGAGCCTGTTCTTGGGCCTTCCCTGATACTCTGATAATTTTACAACTCTTGTAACTGAGTTTGCCTTATCTGGTGTTTTAAAATGAGAACACTGGTGGCACCAGTATGGACTAAGAATTCAACAGACTTTTCCTCTGTGACCAGTCTCAGATGGAGCTTCTAGGGGTTCAGTTGGATTGCCAACTTAGGAGCCCCTGGCCCCACCATTCTTCATATATTTGGACCATCTGCATTTGAGGGTAGTGGCTGGGATCTGCCATTTCTATCCCCCTTTGGGGGCACTGAGGGCATTTTCCTTCTCCAGTGTTTTCTTGTTTACATGCGGCACTGATCATGTACTAGTTTCCTTGACTTGCTATCCCTTAATGGAGGCAGAGGGGGCTACTCACCATGTTGGGAATCTCCATAGGCACTTAGTCTAGATTCCCTTCCCACCTGGTTAACACTAAAGGGTAACAACTGATCTCAGGTGGATTCGACAGGCAATGGCTTGGAGTGGGGCTTGGGTTCCTAGCCAGTAATTGAAACTGGGTCACGGCCGTGAAAGTATCAGATCCTAACCATGAGACCAGTGGTCAGTGACAAGGGCCCTGGCCTTCAGCCTTGCAGAAAAGAATTCCTACAAAGATGGAAAGTAGTAAAGCAAGTGAAGTGTTTATTAAGAGGAAAAAGAGTACAGTACATGTGGACAGACACATAGCCAGACTCAGGGAGAGAGAGTTGCTGAGTCATTACCTCGTGACAGTTTGAATCATATTTATGGGGCATTTCTTCCAGTCTCCTTTGACTGATCATTTTGATTTGCCTGGTTCACGGTCCATATTTGGTATATCTCAGGATCCTCCCATGTGTGTACATGCATCTCTTAACCAAGATGGATTTTACCAAAAAGCATCTGGTAGAACATCCCTTGACATAACTCCCCTTTGGCCTCCAAGGGGCCTTTCTGTGCATGTGTGGTCAGGGAGATCTGACTTCAAGAATCAAAGTAATTGATCTGGGCAGGGCCCAGCCTTCTCCCTTGATTGTCCTGCTGTTCTCTTCTTGGAGTTTCAATCCATAGGGAATGAATCTCCAATCACTTTACCCTGGGGAACAGGGGACCCATCTACTTTCTGCCTCACAACTAGTAGGTGGATTTGCCTCTGGGCCTTTTAACCCTCTATATCTCAGTTATTAAACATCTGGTAGGCAACCTCAACCAGGTGAGAGGTGTGTCTAATGTTGAGGGTACTGTGGGCCTGTTGACAGATTTCTTTACTGCTGCCTAGGTTACTTTTAGAAGTGATCTGTCTAATTCAACAGCTACTATTTTCAACTCAGCATTGGTGTCTTTTAGGGAGAGCAAAACAAACAAAACCCAAAAAACAAAAATGCTTTTATTTACTTAGAAGTATTTCCCTGCCTCATCCTTGAATTTTAAGTTTAATTTTTCATATGTGCTTTCATTCTCTTCCACCATATCCAATCCCAAATTCTTTTTTTCGACTTTTGCAGTTTGCACTGTTTTAGTTATTTACTCCCCTAATCCAGATGTGAATATGTTTTTATATATTGAAATATTAAAATAAGAGTCTTGAATCATAGCTATAGAGAACAAACTTATAGTTACCAAGGGGAGAGGCGGTGGGGTGGGGCGGTGGGTAGTTGGGACAAACTGGGAGGTTGGGATGGACATACATACACTACTATGTATAAAATAGACAGCTAATGAGAACCTGTGTATATCACAGGGAACTCTACTCAATGATCTGTGGTGGCCTAATTGGAAAGGAAATCTAAAATATGTGTAAGTATAACTGATTCACTTTGCTGTACAGCAGAAACTAACACAACGTCATAAAGCAACCATGCTCCCAATAAAAGGTCTTTTTTAGTGATGTCTGGGCCATGCTGAAATTGATATTATAAATGTTTTCATTTTCATTATCTGAACTCTTAGAAAACATGGTCACAATATTCACAGTGTTTGAAATTAAATTAGTACTATATCAGTACAAAGCACAAGTTAATCCACAGACGAAGCCATAGACTGATTATTAAAGCTTATGATTACAGTGTGCTTAAGTTGCACACTTAAATCATATTGCTCCAGAGTGATGCAACAATGGATAAACCATTTTTGTTAATTGTAGATCATCAACAGCCAAGGGGGAGAAACAGCAATAGTAAAGACCAGGAAAGGCATAAAATCTTTGCTTTATCGACCTGGGAGGACAGCAGTGTTGCTTACAGTCTTACATCTTGGGCCACCTTATGCATTTGGTATATCTACTACTGTGGGCAAGAATTCCTTAGTAGGAATGGAGTAACCTTATAGTCGACAAAAGAGTCTGAAATGCAGTACTTGGTTGCAGTCTCAAAAATGACAGAATGATCTCAGTTCATTTCCAAGGCATACCATTCAACATCACAGTAATCTAAGTCTATGCCTTCTAAAAGATGATGCTGTTAAAGTGCTGCACTCGTTATGCCAGCAAATTTGTAAACTCAGACTGGAAAAGGTCAGTTTTCATTCCAATCCCAAAGAAAGGCAATGCCAAAGGATGTTCAAACTACCATACAGTTGCACTCATTTCACAGGCTAGCAAGATTATGCTCAAAATCCTTCAGACTAGGCTTCAGCAGTAAGTGAACTGAGAACTTTCAGATGTACAAGCTGAATTTAGAAAAGGCAGAAGAACCAGAGATCAAATGCCAGCATAGGCTGGATCATAGAAAAAGCAAGGGAATTCCAAAAAACACCTACTTCTTCTTCATTGACTATGATAAAGCATTTGACTGTGTGGATCATAACAAACTGTGAAATATTCTTAAAGTGATGGAAATACCAGACCATGTTACCTGCCTCCTGAGAAACCTGTAGGCAGGACAAGAAGCAACAGTTGGACATAGAACAATGGACTGGTTCAAAATTGAAAAAGGCTATATATTTCACCCCAATTATCTAACTTTTATGCAGAGTACATCATACAAAATGCTGGGCTCAATGAATCCCAAGCTGAAATCAAGATTTTTGGGAGAACTATCGATAGCCTCATATATGCAGATGACACACCCTAATGGAAGAAAGTGAAGAGGAATTAAACAGCCCCTTGATGAAAATGAATGAAGAGAGTGAAAAAGCTGACTTAAAACTCAACATTCAAAAAACGAAGATCATGGCATTTGGTCCCATCACTTCATGGCAAATAGATGGGGAAAAAGTGGAAATAGTGTCAGATTTCATTTTCTTGGGCTCCAAAATCAATGCGGATGGTGACTGCAACCATGAAATTAAAAGGCACTTGCTCCTTGGAAGAAAAGCTATTACAAACCTAGAAAGAGTATTAAAAAGCAGAGGCATCACTTTGCCAACAAAGGTCCGTATAGTTAAAGGTATGGTTTTTCCAGTAGTCATGTATGGATGTGAGAGTTGGACCATAAAGAAAGCATAGTGCTGGATTGATGCTTTCGGATTGTGTTGGAGAAGACTCTTGAGAGTCCCTTGGACAGCAAGGAGATCAAACAAATCAATCCTAAAGGAAATCAACCCTAAATATTCATTGGAAGGACTGGTGCTGAAGCTGAAACTTCAATACTTTGGCCATCTGATGTGAAGAGCCTACCATTGGAAAAGACACTGATGCTGGGAAAGATTGAAGGGAGAAGGAAACAACAGAGGTTAAGATGATTAGATGGCATCATTGACTCAATGGACATGAGTCTGAGCAAACTCCAGGAGATAGTGAAGGATGAAGAGGCCTGGCGTGCTGCAGTCCATGGGGTCACAAAGAGTCTGACATGATTTAGTGACTGATCAACAACAAGGCTCACTCATTACGTATCTGAAGAACATGGCAGGATATCTAAAAAATGATCGTCTCCAAGGATTCTTCCCAGTTTCCAGTGACTTTTAGTTATGGTCCACTGGGTTCCGAATATGTGTAATTACATCACTTGCTGCTTTTTATTTAGTTTGGAAATTTTGCTTATCACTTATTAAGACCCTGTTTTCATCCTTTAGCCTCTGGTTGGCTGCTTTTAGGTCTGGTAACATTTTGAGCTCTTCTTTCACTTCAGATAGCTCAGTTGGTAAAGAATCTGCTTGCAATGCAGGAGACCCAGGTCAATTTCTGGGTCAGGAAGATCTCCTGGAGAAAGAAATGGCATCCCACTGCAGTATTCTTGCCTAGAGAATCCCATGAACAGGGGAGCCTGGCAGGCTACAGTCTATGGGTTGCAAGAATCAGACACAAGTTAGCAACTAAACCACCATATCAATTCTTTTTAGAGCTCTTTGTCCCCAGTTTCCCCCAATTTCCAGTAGTGACCTATCTGGAAATCTTTATTGTCTCTGGGTGGCCTCTTCCAACTTCATTTTAAGATCTATCAGTTCCATATTTGTGTCATGTAGCTATGCTTTCAGTTTTTCGTATTTAGTTATAATTTTTTCATAAAGCTTTTTAAAGTCAATTGAGTCATCCTTTTCTAGCCTACTACTGTAAGTCTTTCTTTTTTCTAACAACTGTATGATCGAGAACAACTCAGCAAGGAATTATATATCTGTCTACAATGCAGGAGACCTGGGTTTGATCCCTGGGTCGGGAAGATCCGCTGGAGAAGGAAATGGCAATCCAGTCCAGTACTATTGCCTGGAAAATCCCATGGACAGAGGAGCTCCATGGGGTCGCAAAGAGTCGAACACGACTGAGCGACTTTACTTTCACTTAGATGATATGGAGCTTGTTTCATATCTTGAAATGGAATTCATCTGAATTTCTTTCTTGTTGGATCTCCCATCTGTATCTGGATGTTGTTCTTTTTCATTTTAATTTCTCTCTTGTGTCCAAAATTAAATTCCTATACATCTTTTCTTTCTCTGTCACTGTTGCTCTGATTGATTTAGTCTCTATTTTCTCCTGTTTCTTCTTCTCTCTTTTCTCCCTCTTTTTCGTTTTCTTTTATTAATCTTTTGGAATAAGCAGAAGTTATACCTACAAGGTGGTCTGACCTGTTTAGATGACTTGAATCATAGAGTTAACTGTTCATGGTAGAAAGCAAACAGGATGGAATGGTTGAAGTTGATTCTAGTTTGTAAGGCTGATTTTTTTTTTCTTTTCCTTTATGATTTATTACAGGATATTGAAACAGTTCACTGTGCACTTCAGTAGGACCTTGTTGTTTACCCATTCTATGTATAAGAGTTTATATCTGCTATTCTCAAACTCTCAACCCATCGCTCCCTACCCCACCCCCACCCAGCTCTCCTTAGCAACCACAAGTCTGTTCTTTATGACTGTAAGTCTATTTCTGTTTCTTCACTTCAGTCAGTTTAGTCACTCAGTCGAGTCCAGCTCTTTCCATGCCCATGGACTGCAGCATGCCAGGCTTCCCTGTCCATCACCAACTCTTGGAGCTTGCTCAAACTCATGTCCATTGAGTTGGTGATGCCATCCAACCATCTCATCCTCTGTCATCCCCTTCTTCTGCCTTCAATCTTTCCCAGCATCAGGGCCTTTTCCCAGGAGTCAGTTCTTCACATCAGGTGGCCAAAGCATTGGAGTTTCAGCTTCAACATCAGTCCTTCCAATGAATATTCAGGACTGATTTCCTTTAGGATGGACTTGTTTGATCTCCTTGAAGTCCAAGGGACTCTCAAGAGTCTTCTCCAACACCACAGTTCAAAAGCATCAATTCTTCTGCGCTCAGCTTTCTTTATAGTNATGGACTTGTTTGATCTCCTTGAAGTCCAAGGGACTCTCAAGAGTCTTCTCCAACACCACAGTTCAAAAGCATCAATTCTTCTGTGCTCAGCTTTCTTTATAGTCCAACTCTTACATCCATACATGACTACTGGAAAAACCATAGCCTTGACTAGACAGACCTTTTTTGACAAGGTAATGTCTCTGCTTTTTAATATGCTGTCTAGGTCAGTCATAACTTTTCTTCCAAGGAGCAAGCATCTTTTAATTTCATGGCTTCAGTCACCATCTACAGTGATTTTGAAGCCCTGTAAAATAAAGTCTCTCACTGTTTCCATTGTTTCCCCATCTATTTGCCATGAAGTGATGAGACCAGATGCCATGATCTTCATTTTTTGAATTTTGAGTTTTAAGCCAGCTTCTTCACTCTCCTCTATCACTTTCATCAAGAGGCTCTTTAGTTCTTCTTTGTTTTCTGCCATAAGGGTAGTGTGTCGTCTGCGTATCTGAGGTTATTGATATTTCTCCCTGCAGTCTTGATTCCAGCTTGTGCTTCATCCAACTTGGCATTTCGTATGATGTACTCTGCATATAAGTTAAATAAGCAGGGTGACAATATACAGCCTTGATATACTCCTTTCCCAATTTGGAACCAGTCTGTTGTTCCATGTCTGGTTCTAACTGTTGCTTCTTGACCTGCATACAGATTTCTCAGGAGGCAGGTGAGGTGGTTCTGTATTCCTATCTCTTGAAGAATTTTCCACAATACAGAATTTTCTGTTTCTTAGATAAGTTCATTTGTGTCATATTTTAGATTCCACATGAGTGATATCTTATGGTATTTGTCTTTCTGATTTACTTAGTATTATAATCTCTAGTTGCATCTGTATTCCTGCAGATGCCATTATTTCATTATTTTTTATGGCTGAGTAGCATTCCAGTGTGTGTGTGTGTGTGTGTGTGTGTGTGTGTGAGTGTGTGTGTGTGTGAGTGTGTGTGTGTGAGTGTGTGTGTGTGAGTGTGTGTGTGTGTGTGTGTGTGTGTTTGTGTGTGTGTGTGTGTATTCTTTATCCATTCGTCTGTCAATGGACATTTAGATTGTTTTCCTGTCGGGCTATTGTGAGTAGTGCTGTTATGGACATATGAATCTTTTCAAATTATAGTTTTGTCTGGGTTTGTGCCTAAGAGTGGGATTGCTGGATCATATTTCAACTCTAGTTTTAAAAGGAACCTCCATACTGTTTTCTATAGTGGTTGTACCAATTTACATTCCCACCAACAGAGTAAGAAGGTTCCTTTTTCTCCACACCCTCTCTAACATTTATTGCTTGTAGACTTTTTAGTGATGGTTATTCTGACTGGTGTGAGGTGGTGCCTTGTTGTAGTTTTGATTCGCATTTCTCTAATAATTAGTGATATTGAGCATCTTTTCATGTGTCTGTTGGCCATCTGTATGTCTTCTCTGGAGAAATGTCTGTTTAGGTCTTCTGCCCATATTTTGATTCAGTTGTTTGTTCGTTACTGAATTATATGAGCAGTATATATCTTTCGGAAATTAAGTCTTTGTCAGTCACATCATTTGCAAATATTTTCTTCCAGTCTTTCCACTTTGTTTATGGCTTCTTTTGCTATGCAAAAGCTTATAAGTTTGATTATGTTGCATTTGTTTGCCCTTGCTTTTATTTATATTGTCTTGGGAGACATGGCTGGTAAATCTTTTATGTTCTGAAGTACTTTTGTCTATATTTATCTGCTCTAGATGTTTCTGCTTTCTTCTTTTCTTCTTTCTTCTCTTTATCTTGCTTTTATTTCCCCCCTTTTTCTTCATTTTCTTGTTCTGTGATTTGGGGCTTCCCAGGTGTGCTAGTGGTAAAGAACCCACTTGCCAATGAGGGAGACATAAGAGATGTGGTTTGATCCCTGGGTCAGGAAAATCCCCTGGGAAAGGGAATGGCGACCCATTCCAGTATTCTCGCCTGGAGCATCCCATGGACAGAGGAGCCTGCTGGGCTACAATCCATGGGGTTGCAAAGAGTCGGCCACGACTGAGGCAACTTAGCACAAACACACATGATTTGGGTATAGTGACTTCCTCATATTGTTTTTTTTTCAGCTTCCTAAAGTTCAGTCTATACTATGTTCATCTTCTAGCCTATGTTAATCTTTTGGACTGTCTTGCTTTTCTAGATCTTGCTTTTCTTTGGGTTTCAGAACCTTTCATCTCTAACAAACGTGAAGTATGATATTCATGTTTCCTTGACTTCTAATGTAGAGGAAAGTGCCAGCAACAATTGTAGTCAGGGTTATTTGTTGCAGGATTTTTGATTACTTATTCAGTCTCCTTAATGGGTTTAAATTTATTCAGATTTTCTTCATAATTTAGTATTGGTAAGCTTTGAGTGTGTAGGGATCTGTCTGTTTCATCCAGATTATTTGTTGGTATACAGTTCATATTAGTGGTTCTTTCCTACAATCTCTTTCTAGTTCTATAAAATCGGTTGTAATGTCCTCTTATTTCTGATTTTAATTATTTGAATCTTTTCTCTTTTTTCTTAGTCAGTCTAGTTAAATGTTTGACAATTTTGTAGATCTTTTTGAAGAACCAACTCTTTGTTTCATTAATTTTCTCTATTGGTTTTTATTGTCTATTTTGCTTATCTCTGCTCTAATCTTCATTATTCTTTCTCCTGGTAGACTTGGGGAACATTCACTCATAATTATCACTGTATAGTGTGTATATATATATATTTGGCTGTGCTGGTCTTCATTGCTGTGCATGGGCTTTCTCTAGTTGCATTGAGTTGCAGCTGTCTAGTTGTGAGGTGTGGGCTTCTCATTGCGGTGGCATCTCGTTGCAGAGGACAGGGTCTTGGGTGCACGGGTTTCAGTAGTTGTGACATGTGTGCTTAGTAGTTGTGGCTCGTGGGCTCTAGAGTACAGGCTCAGTACTTGTGGCCTACAGGCTTAGTTGCTCTGTGGCATGTGGAATCTTCCCAGACCAGGGATTGAACCTGTGTCCCTTACTTTGGCGGGTGGGTTCTCAATTGCTGAACTACCAGGGAAGTCCCATTATATAGTATTTTATCACTGTAGAATTACACTGTGTTATGAGTCTGTGTTCGTAGATGACTGATTGGATCAGAATTCTCTTAAGATTAGCAGACCTCCATGTGTGATACAGCAACTGTCTCCTAAGCAATCCTAACTTTCCTTGATTATTTCACTTTTTAAATGGTACTTTTATCATATTGTAATTTATTTTGTTTATTATTTATTCATTTTGGTATCATTTAAGCACAAATGGGTCAGGAATATTTAGCTGTATTAAAATGATACAGCTCAAGCTCTAGAAGAGTACATGACAAATAGTAGGTGTTTTCTGAGTATTCGCTGAACAACTAAATCATAGAATGAATGAACAGTTTTACTGGTTTAATAATCTTTGTGAAATTACATTCCAAAATTCCATACATCACAAAGCTTTTAAGGTGTGGGTAAGCTGGTAGTAAAAAAGATGAGAAGACTAGAAGATTATCTAGAAGTCTAGAAGACTAGAAGATTATCTCATTTTGGTGAGATAATCCAAATATTCCTTATTTACTATAGTAATTGGTGAGAGTAGTGATAAATCTATATACTAGTAAGAGGAGCATTCTTAAAAGCCCTAAGGTGAAAGTGAATTGAGGAAGAACAGAATGTCTGATGTTAAATGAATGAGGGGAAGTGGTTTATAATGATGTCCAAAAATTTGAAGAAGATAATGGACGGCATTTTAAAGCATGCTATAGCATTTCTAAAAGAGCAGATTTCTTGAGGTTTAATGGACAAATGATAAACTGCATTTATTTTGATAACATTGGCTTATGTATACACCAGTGAAACCATCACCACAATCAAGATAATGAGAATATTCATCATCCCCCAAAGTTTCTTCTTATCCTTTGGAAATTCCTCTTCCCTGACTGGCTTCTGCCTTATCCCTAGGCAACCACTAACCCTGTTTTCTGCCACTGTATATTCATTTGCATTTTCTAGAGTCTGATGTAAGTAGAATCATAATGTATGCACTCTTATTTTTACTGATTTCTTTCAGCATGCTTATTTTGAATTTAATGTAATTTTCTGTGTATATCAAGAGTTCATTCTTTTTATTGCTGATTGGTATTCTTCTGTATGGATAGTTTATCCATTTGCCTATGATGGACATTTGAGTTAATTTTAGGTTTTGGCTTTTACAATTGAAGCTATGAGCATTCCTGTACAGATATCTGCACACTTATGTCTTGGATATTGTATGTTGTATGTCTACATGCCCAATACTTATTCGCTTGGATAAACATTAAAAATGGAATAGCTGCACCATATAGTCAGTGAATATTTAACCTGAGAAATTCCCTGTTTTCCAAAGGCATTGCAGCATTTTACATTCCCACTGGCTGTGTGTAAAGGTTCATTTCTTTACATCCTTCCAAGTACTTGGTAATAATTAGTTTTTAAAATTTTAGTCATTTTAGTAAGTGATTAATGCTATCTCACTCTCTTAAATTAGCATTTCCCTGATGACTGATGATTTTAGGCATCTTTTCTTGTGCTTATTTAACATCAGTATGTCTTTGGTGGACTTCCTTGGTGGCTTGTAAGTCTTTGGCTCAGTCTTAAATAATTTCCTTGTTAGAGGTCTTCATATATTTTAGTTGATGGTTCTTTATTAGATGTACGATTTGGAAATACTTTCTCCTAGTCTGTGGCTTGTCTTTTCACTCTCTTAAACTGTGTCTTTTGAAGATCAGAGGTCCAGTTTATCCTTTATTATTTTATGGTTCATGCTTTTGGTGTTAGCTAAGAAATTTTTGCCTCATCTTAGGTCTCAAAGGATTTCCTCTACATTTGATTCTAGGAATTTTATAGTTTTTGTTGTTCGGTTGCTAAGTTGTGTCCGACTCTTTGCAACCCCATGGACTGCAGCATTTTATATTTAGAACTGCAAGCCATTTTTGTTGTTGTTGTTGTTTTGTATGTAGTATGAAGAATGGAGTAAGATTCAATTTAAATTATAGATATTCAATTATTCATGGAGAAGGCAATGGCAACCCACTCCAGTACTCTTGCCTGGAAAATCCCATGGACAGAAGAGCCTGGTAGGTTGCAGTCCATGGGGTCACAAAGAGTTGGACACGACTGAGCAACTTCACTTTCACTTTTCACTTTCATGCATTGGAGAAGGAAATGGCAACCCACTCCAGTGTTCTTGCCTGGAGAATCCCAGGGACGGGGGACCCTGGTGGGCTGCCATCTATGGGGTCACACAGAGTCGGACATGACTGAAGCAACTTAGCAGCAGCAGCAGCAGCATTCAATTATTCAAGCACTATTTGTTGAAAAGGCTATTCTTTTCCCCCACAGAATTGTCTCTGTAATTATTTCAGCTGGATCTATTTCTGAACTATCCTACTCTGTTTTATTTATACATTTTTTAATCTTTACACCAATACCACACTTTCTTGATTATTGTAATGTGTGTATAATAAGTCTTGAGATCAAGTAGTGTTAAGCTGCAAACTTAATTTTTTCCTCAAAGCTGTTTTGACAATTCTTGGTTCTTTTCCTTTCTATATGAATATAAAACTGTCCTTTTTATATAGGGACAGTTTTATTTCTTTCCTTGTCAGTTTCTTCTCAAAAGCTTGCTGCCATTTTGAATAGATTGCACTGAAGCTATAACTCAATTTGCAGAGTTTGACATTATAACACTAGGGCTCTGACACATGAATGTCATATAGCTCCTTTAAGTCTTATTTATTTCTATTAGTATTGTTTTATAATTTTTGGTATATTGGTGTTTCACATCTCTTATCAAATATGTCCCCAAATCATTCATACTTAAAAATTTGTCTTAGATGTTTAAAATGTTATCTGATTTTTAAAAATTTTATTCATTTTTAATTGAAGGATAATTGCTTTTTTATTATTAGTATATAGAATTTTGTTGTTTTCTGTCAAACACCAACATGAATCAGCTGTAGGTATACATGTGTCCCCTCCCTCTTGAACCTCCTTCCCATCTTCCTCCCCATTCCACCCCTCTAGGTTGATACAGAGCCCCTGTTTGACTTTCCTGAGCCATACAGGAGATTCCCACTGGCTATCTATTTTACATATGGTAATGTAAGTTTCCATGTTACTTTCCCCATACATCTCACCCTCTCTTCCCCCCACAATTTCTGATTATTTATTGATTATATATGGAAGTACAACTAATTATTGCATATTGATCTAGTATATCCAACCTTTCTAAGTTTACTGATTACTTCGAGTACCATTTTCTTTGTAGAGTGCATTAGATTTTCCACATGGAAGATCATGTTATCTACAAATGAATGTGATTTTACTCTTTCCTTTCCAAACCAAATAGTTTTAATATATTTTTTGCCTTATTGTGCTAACTAGACCCTCCAATACAATGTTTAATAGAAGTTGTGGGAGTAATTCCTTCCACTTTATTCAAGATTATTTTAGCTATAATAGGGCCTGTTCCTGTCCATGTAAGTTTCCCCCCCCCCACAAACCAACTTTTTATTGAAGTATAGTTAAGTGTTGTGTGTTGTGTTAGTTTCAATTGTATAGCAAAGTGATTAATTTATATATATATATATTTAAATATTTTCTCTTTCAGATTCTTTTCCATTATAGGTTATGACATGATATTGAATCTAGTTTTCTGTGACAATCAAGTTCCCTAGTTCCCAGTAGGTCCTCGTTTATCTGTTTAATATATAGCCATGTCTATCTGTTAATACTAAACTCTTAATTTATCCCTTCCTCTCTTTCCCCTTGGTAAGTGTAAGTTTGTTTTCTATGTCTGTGAGTCTTTTTCTGCTCTGTAAATATGTTTATTTTTATCTTTTTGTAGATTCCACATAAAAGTGATATCCTATGATACTTGTCTCTGACTTACTTCACTTAGTTGATAATCTCCAGGTCCATCCTTGTTGCCACAATTGGCATTTTTTCATTCTTTTTTATGGATGAGTAATATTCCCATTCATTTTACACACACACACACACACACACACACACACGTCATAAATTCTTTATCCATTCATTTGTTGACAGACATTTAGGTTGTTTCTGTGAACTGGCTATTGTAAATAGCGCTGCTCTGAGCATTAGGGTCTTTTCAAATTAGAGTTTTCATCTTTTTTGGATATATGTCCAGGAGTGGGATTGCTGGATCATGTGGTAACTCTGTTTTTAGTTCTTTAAGGAATACCATATAAATAGCTTTGTCTAAGTCTACAAAAAATAATTTGCTATCATTTTTAAGACAAATTGCTTTAAATCTGTAGATCAATTTGGGGATAATTAATATCTTTACTATCTATAGTTTTCAAATCAGTGACCATGGTATGTCTATTTATTTTATTTCTTTTAATGACACTTTGTGATTTTATTCCCAAAGATTCTACATGTTTTGATAAGTATAAGTCTAAGTGTTTCTATTTCTTTGGAGTTATTAAAAATGGTATTAATGTTTTTATTTCTGTTTTAATGTTTTTATTATTAGTATATAGAAATGTGATTGACTTTTATATCTTGTATCCTGTTCCTTAGCTGAACTCACTTACTAGTTTTAGGCATAACACTGATAAATTCCTTTGGATTGCCTACATAAACAATCATTTATGTCATCTGTATGTAGGGACAGTTTAATTTCTTTACTTTCTGATCTGTACACTTCTAATTTTGCTTTCTTGTGTTATTTTAGTGGGTAGAATTTTCAGTACTATGTTGAAGTAAAACGGTGATAGCAAACATCATTCTCTTGTTCCTGGTCTAGGAGTGGAATCATTCAGTCTTTCATCATTAAGTATTATATTTTCTGTGGGTTTTTTTTTTTGATAGATGCTCTTTATTAAGTTATGAAAATTCTTGTCTATTACTATTTTGCTGAGAGGTTTTTTTGTTTTGTGTTTTTAATCATGCATGTGTACTAGATTTTTAGCAAATGCCTGTTCTCTTTCAATTGACAGAATCATTTACTTTTTCTTTGTATCTTGTTGGTTACTTTTCAATTTTTAGCTAGCTTTGAATACTTGAAATACATTATACTTGGTCATAGTGTATAATTCTTTTGCTATATTACTAGATTTGGTTTGCTAATATTTTATTGAGTATTTTTATATTTTAAGTTCATGGGAGACATTGGTCTGTAGTTGTTGGGTTTTTTTTTTTTTTTGTACTGCCTTAGTATGGTTTTGGTAACAATTTCCTGATAGAATGGTTTGGAATACTGAGATTTTGGTAGAATTCTAGTTATGGAGCCATGCAAATGATCTATTTAATTTTAGTTGAGTTTTGGTGTTTGAAGAAATGGTCCACTTTTTCTACCTTGCCAAATTTATGAGGCTGAAGTTCATAATATTCTCACGTTATTTTTTAATGAGTGCAAGATCTATAGTAACTTAATATCTAGTAACAATTTCCAACATCTTTTTAATTCTGAACTGTATTTTTTTCCTTTGGTTTATTTTTATCTTCATTATGAATATCATTTTCCAGTTTCTATACATACTTGATAATTTTTGATTTGGTGGCAGACAGTGTAAATTTTATCACGTTGGATGATAGATACTTTAGTGTTCCAGTACCTATTTTGATGCTTTTTTCTGTATTTCAGCTAAGTTACTTGGAAACAGTTGTTAACTGGCATCAGAGTAAGATTTAAAGGTAGAACTAATGATTTCCCACTATTGAGGCAAGACCTTTCTGTGTATTCTTCCCAGTGAATTGTGAAATTTTCCAGTCTGGCTGATGGGAACAGGCATTAATCTTGGCTTAATCTTGAACTTCAGTTACTGTTTCCCCCTTCCTCTCCAGTGTCTCTTTCCGAGATGCTAATTTTCCTTATATACATGCACTGACCAGTACTCTCCTGAATACTTGAAGTGGACCCTCTGCAAGTCTCCGGAGCTCTCATTATGTGCAGCTTGCTCCTCTTTGATCTCTGCTCTGTGACTATAGCTGCCTTGGTCTCTCTGTACTGTTAGTTCCTTCTCTACCTCTCTGGAAGTCTATTGGCCCCTGCCTGGACTTGCTTTTCATGTCATACCTGGAAATGTTCTAAATGCAGTAAACTGGGCAATCAGAAGGGTCACCTCAATTTGTTTCCCATCTCTCAAGGATCACTGTCCTTTGCAGCCTGATGTCTAATACCTTTAAAATCATTATTTCATGCACTTTTCTGGTTTTTCCATTGGTTCAGGTGAATGTTCCCACCCATTCCCTATTACTTCACTTTGGTCAGAAGCAGGAATTTGGAACTGGTTTATCAAATTTAATTTTGTTTTATAAATATGTAAATTTTTTGTGGTTACATAGTCAAATCGACAGAACTATGGTATATTCAAAGAATATAAGATCCAATCTGTGTCCCCTCTATCTTATTTCCTTCCTCTTGTGGTAGGAAGTGTCTAAGATAGCCACCAATGAGTCCCACCTCCTGATAAAATACTCCGCATAAGTAAGCAGCTTCTAACCAATGGCATATGGCAACATTGAGGGGATGTCACATATATAATAAGGTTATAAAAGATTGTGACTTCCATCTTGCTTAAAGACTCCTCTCTTGACTCCCTAGATAAGCAAGTTGCAAGTTGGAGAGTCCTGTATGGCAAGATACTGAGGGTGGCTTCCTCACAACAATCAGCAAGGACATGAATGCCCTTAGTCCAGCAATCTTTGAGGCATTAAATTCTACCAACAATCATGTAATTGAGCTTAGAGATGAATCTTTCCCCATTTGAGTCTTCAGATGACAGACCCCAGCCTGGATCAATACCTTGATTATAGATTTGTAGAAGACTCAAAGCAGAGGATTCAGATAATCCGTGTCCAGATTCCTGACCCACAGAAACTTTGAAACAATAGATATGTGTTGTTTAAAACCACTAAGTTTTCGGGTAAGTTGCTATATTTCAAAAGATAACTAATAATACCTTTTGTAGATTATATTTTATTTGATGACTTATTTTTCCATCATTTGCTTTTTATTTTTAAAGTAAACACATATACAGTTGATCTTCATTATTCACAGATTCTGTATCTACAAATTCACCTTCTTGCTAAAATGTATTTGTAACCTCAAAATCAAACTCAGTGCTTTTTCAGTCATAGGCAGACATGCCCAGAGTACCAAAAATTTGAGTTGCCCCATGCACACATTCCCAGCTGAGTTTAAACAAGGGAAAGCTCTAAATTCTTATTCCAGCTCTTATACAGAGGTGAACAGATGATGAGGATGGTAGGGGCAATGCAATGTGGTGCAAGAAACTCCAGCTCTCGGGCCAGCCAGACAGAGTTTGAATATAACTCTGGCCTTTGTTATTGGACCTTAGGCAAATCATTTAACTCTTTTGAACTTTGCTTTTCTGGTAAAATAAAGACAATAGAATCCACCAACATGAATTGTTTTTTAAGGTTATAATCTTAATTATACAAAGTTGTAATTTAACATAGAAATCTGTTTTATATTGATTTATTTCCCTTTGGAGATATGGTTTAGTATTCACTAGTTCTGTGTTCGCAGCAACTTAATTGAACATAGCTACCATGAATAAGAAGAATTAACTATATACATATTCACATTTTAGAAACTAAATGATAATAAACTATTCTCATTTTTTCTACCTTTTCCCCTCATAGAACATTATATCCTCTTTACCTCCATAGCAGTATAGAGAGATATTTCTGTCTCTCTCTTACAGCTGAATAGTACTGTTTTATGTGTATACTGTAATTTATACAACTGGACCTGTTGGCAAATGTTTGGGTTGATTGTTGTATTTGGTATTAAAAATATTACTGCAATAAGTAACCTATTTTTGGGGGGGCGGCAATGTATATTTGGGATATATTCCTGGAATGGAGTTTCTGCGTTCAGAAGCAAAAGCTTACATGTGGTGTTGAAGTTTTAGACTTTGCTACTCCTCCTCTTAAGAGGTAGAGCTTAATTCCCATTCCTTTGTTTGTGGGCACCCTTAATGATTCACTTTCAGCACATAGAATACAGAAGTAATGAGATGTCATTTCTAATATAGGTTATAAGAAGACTATGGCGTCTGTCTTGTGTGTGCTCTCTCACTGTCTTTCCCTTGACAGTGAGACTCCCTTGACTCCCTTGGAGTGAGGGAAGACCCACCATGTCATGAGGATAATTGCGTAGCTGAAGGAAATGCCCTTATGATGGGCAATTGAGCCTGGAAATTGAAATTCTGAGGCTTATCACCAGCTTCTTCATTGAGTTTAGAAGCATAACCTTGAAATTTAGTTTAAATACCTACAGTTATTTAGCCTTGAAATAACTATAGTCCTGGCTGACGACAGCTTGAGTGCAGCAACCTCTTGACAGACTAGATCTGAACCACCCAGCTCAGGTGTTCCTACATTCTCAGCTCACAGAAGCAATGAAACAGTTAACTACATTTATAGTTTCAAACTGCTACTTTCTAGCAACTTGTTACACAGCAATAGGTAACAAATACATATAGTTATGAGTTGAGTCCAACTCTTTGCGACTTCAAGGACTGTAGTCCGCCAGGCTCCTCTGTCTATGGAATTTTCCAGGCAAAAATACTGGACTGGGTTGCCATTTACTACTCCAGGGAATCTTCCTGACCTAAGAATCAAACCTGCATCTCTGGGGTCTCCTGCATTGTCAGGTGGATTCTTTATCACTGCTGCTACCTGGGAAGCCCCTATTGCCAAGTCTTCTATATAGTGAATGTGAAACTCCTCAGTTGTGTCCAACTCTTTGCCACCCCATAGAATATACAGACCATGGAATTCCCCAGACCAGAATACTGGAGTGGTTAGCCTTGTCCTTCTCCAGGGGACCCTCCTAACC
>SJYQ01092595.1:29255-40131 GCA_006410935.1 Redunca redunca | reverse complement strand
TTCTTGCCTGGAGAATCCCAGGGACAGGGGAGCCTGGTGGGCTGCCGTCTGTGGGGTAGCACAGAGTCGGACACGACTGAAGAGACTTAGCAGCAGCAGCAGCAGGGCTTACTACTCACTGGTTCATTTATTGAGAACCTACTACTGGCATACCACGTTTTGTGTTTCACTAAGGTGGCACTAGTGGTAAAGAACCCGCCTGCGAGTGCAGGAGACATAAGAGACCTGGGTTCAATCCCTGGGTCTGGAGGATCACCTGGAAGAGGGTATGGCAGCCCACTCCAGTACTCTTGCCTGGAGAATCCTAAGGACAGAGGAGCCTGGCAGGCTACCATCCACAGGGTTGCAAACAGTCAGACACGACTGAAGCAACTTAGCACATTGCGCTTTGCAGATACTGTGTTTTTTACAAATCGAAGGTTTGCAGAAACCCTGTGTGGAGCAAGTCTATCAGTGTCATTTTTCCAACAGACGTTTGCTCACTTCATGTCTCTGTTGCATTTTGGTAATTTTTGAAATATTTCAAACCCTCCACCAGCAAAAAGATGACTGTTCACTGAAGGCTCAAGTGATGGTTAGCAGTTTTTAGCAATAAAACTATTTTAAATTTGAGGTATGTACATTGTTTTTTTTAGACATAATTCTATTTCACACTTAACAGGCTGCAATATAGTGTAAACATATATACCAGGAAACCAAAAAATTCATGTGATTTGCTTCATTGCAATATTCACTTTATAGTGGAGATCTGGAACCAAACAAGTAATATCTCTGGGGTATGCTTGTATGTGCTGAACACTCTGCTAGAACCTGAGGTTTGTAATCTGATTTTATTCTCATAGCACCGGCCAATAGCCTGGTGTTATGCTATTTTTGCAGAGGAGCAGCTAAGGCTCAGAGACGTTAGCTAACTAGCCAGAGTCACACAGCTAGGAGGGTTAGAGTGAGGCCACCTTTTCCTCTCCACACTGCCTTGGCTGTGCAGCCCGAGGAGGGGTTCTTGTTCTGTTCTTGGTGCCTACAGAGCAGAGTAGTAGGGGAATGAGGGGATAACTGCAGAAGGAAAGAGAGGAGGGGGTGTCCCACTGGAGATGCAATGGGGTCAGAGCTCTTGGGTCAGAGCTTGGCAACTGGGCCTGGACTAAAACGGTAAGGGGCTGAATTTCTCCAGACCCTGGGAGAGGCAGGCTGTGTCCCCGGTGCAGACTGTCTTCAAGGCATCTACCTTAACAGGACAAAGCAGAGTTAAGTGTGCTCTGCCTCTAGGAAAATCTCAGGCTCCATGTGTGGTCTGCTCCCTGGGGAATGTGGGGCCACACTGATGTGCCGGCCATCTCTCATGGGGGAAGGGTAGCTAATGAAAGAAGGGGAAGCCCAGCTTTTCAGGCTGGTGGATTCCCGGCGGCATGGCTGGTGAGAGCTGGAGAGGGAGCCAGGAAGGGCAGAACCTACCAGGGATTGATGGGGTTGGTGACCCGGGAGCGCCAGAAAAGCGTCTTCAGGTCCCGCCGCAGGCACTCCCACAGCATCTGGCCGGAGCCTTGGCCCTGGCGGCTGGAGCTCACCACAAACTTGTCTAGATACGGGGTCCCCCCCAGTACCGGCTCCGTGGTCAGAATGGCGGCCGCGTTGTACCTGGCGCAGCGGGGGAGAGGCAGGCTGGGACCTCTTCTTGACCCAAAGCTCTCCGGCTTGTCCCGTGGCCCCTGCCCTCTGGGGCTTCAGGCTCACCCCTCAGAGAAGTAGACAGAGTGCAGCCTCGGGCGCAAGGAGGCCAAGTAGTCGTCCCGGAGCTTTTTGCCGAAGCTGGCGTTGACCAGGTTCACGAGGCGGCCCTGGTCCAGGCTGTCCAGGCAGCGCACTCGCAGCGTCCGCTCGCCAGTCTTGAACAGCGTCCCCGAACCTGGGGGTGGGATGGAGGAGGAGCGGTTCGTTCAGCGCGAGGTCCAGTCCCCTCCACTCCTAAGTTTGCGAAGCCTGGTGGAGGTTCCAGATAGGAAGGTGGCTGGTGGGAGAGTTACCTTCTTTGGGAGCTCTCCACAATGAGATGCTGCCTATGGGAGCTCCCCCCACCTCCCGCTCACCTGTGGTTCCACCTACTTCCCCTAGTCCCGCCCACCCCTGCCCACCCGGCTCCTGGCCCCGCCCACCTCTCCTGTGCTGTGTGTGTGCTTAGTCGCTTAGTCGTGTTGGACTCTTTGCGACCCCTTGGAGGTAGCCCGCCAGGCTCCTCTGTTTATTGGGATTCTCCAGGCAATAATACTGGAATGGGTTACCAGCCCTCTCCAGGGGATCTTCTGAATCCAGATCTCCCGCATTGCAGACGGATTCTTTACCGTCTGAGCCACTAGGGAAGCCCGAGAATATTGGAGTGGGTAGCCTATCCCTTGTGCAGGGTATCTTCCCGATCCAGGAATCGAACCGGGGTCTCCTGCCTTGCAGACGGATTCTTTACCAGCTGAGCTACCCTACCCATTCCACTTGGGTCCGCTGGGTCGGTGGTTCCCCCAACCCAGCCAAGTCCCGCCCACCTGCCTAGGTCCACCCAAGTTTCAGCCCAGGCCGGTCCACCTCCTTACAAACCTCCCCCAAGTTTGGCAAGGGCAGGAAGCCTTTACTGTGGCTTCTCCTGCCCCCCGCGCCCCCAAACCCCAGCGCGCCCGTGCCCTCGCCCTCACCCTTGTTGCTGAAGAGCTCCGTGAGGAACATGCTGGCAGCGGTGATGACGGCGGAGGAGTGATGGGGCAGGCGACTGAGTACGTCCACGATGAGCCGAATCTGCTGGCGTTCTTTAGTGCTCACCCAGTCGGCATTGGTCACCAGGTCCAGGTCGGCGGGCAGGTTCACGTTACTCAGGACCTGTGTCCCGGACTAGGGGGTGAGCCTCCGACCTGCAGCCGCACCAGGACCGCGTCCCGCCCTACGGACCTCTCCCCACTTAACCCCTTTTCCCTTACTTGCTCCCGGAGTCCTCCACCAGGGAGGGCTCAGATCTGAACACCGGGGGCTGAATCCCTCCCTGACACTCCATTCCCGACCCATGCGGCTTCGAAGAGACTGACTCTGGGGCCCATAAGGGAGGCGTGCAGGGGCCACAAGAGAGACGCTCAGCGGAGGCGCGGGGACTGGAGCCCGAAAGGAAGAGACACACCTTGTGACTGCCGTCGTGCAGGCCGCCTGTGGTGTTGAGGAAGATGATTTTGGTGGGCCGCAGCGCCTTAGCCAGAGACGCGGTCACCTCCAGCGAGTCCAGGAGAACCGAGCGGCGCGCGGCGGTCTCCCCAATGGGACACAGGATGGGGATGCTTCCGGACTCCAGGCACCACCGGAGCAGATCGGTCTCCACGGAGACGATGCCACCGTAGCTGTGGGCCAGACGCGGGGCTCAAGGAGATCGCCTCCGGGCCCGCGGGGCTGGGGCTGCGCAGGCGGAGTGGCGTGATCCGAGGACGCCGGGACAGGCAGGGTCGGCACTCACCTGGCGTGAGGGGCTGGCTCAGCAGCGCTCAGCACAGACCCGCCGCCAAAAAAAGGCACGGCGGCTGCCGCATTGTGCCGCAGGGCGTCCACCAGCACCGTGCATCTCTGGGTGAGCTGTGCCTTGGCCTCCCAGAAGGAAAGACAGCCCGAGGGTGCCGTGGGAGCAGGCAGCCCCAAGACCACCAATGGCTTCATGTCCATGCGCTGCAGGAAGGCCAGGGCGAAGGCCAGGCTGGATACGGCCTTCGGGCACTTGACCACCTCCTCCTCCACCTGTGGAGGCGTGGGCATTCAGGGGGCACGACGCCCACCCTGACTCCTTCCTCACCTGGTCGTTCCTCCAGCCTGGTCCTCAGGGTCCCCTCTCGGGGGGAGGATCCCTATCCTGCCCAGTAGTTATCAGACCCCATTTCTGGTCACCTGCGCCCACCTGCTCTGCCCTTTGCCCCATTGGGTCTTGCCATCATCCTCTTATCTCACACTAGTGTTCCTCTCTCGGCTCCTCCCTGCGACCTTGGACTCTAGGACACCTTAGGGGGAGGGGTGGCAGAGGCAGCTTCTCTCCAGGTTCCCCAATGGCCAATTGAACCCCTAACTGTGCCCAGGGTGGGAGGACTACTCTGGCGCATCTTATTCCAAGGGCTGGAGACCCCAGACTCCTCACCAGGGCTGGGAGCCAGGCTTTTCGAGGGCCCCGGCCTCTCCCAGTCCCGGGCGCTCGTTAGGGCTCCGTTGATACCCTTCCTGGTTCCCCTCCCCAGTCGACAGCCCGTCCTGCCAGGCCCGGCGACACATCGGCACACAGCCCCCACCCCCGGTCTGTGACCCAGCCCGACGCCGGGCTCTGCTCACCTCGATGACGGCGAAGGGCCTGTCGGCGGAGTGATGGCAGGCCTGGAACTGCGTGAGCCAGTGGCGCGCCTCCCCGGGACTGGCCCCGCACTGGTTCAGGAAGGTCTGGATGTCTCGCTGCACCAGCGAACGGCCGGCGGGTGGCCCCGGGGAATCGGGGGGCACCGGGGGCGCAGGGGGCGGCGTCCACAACGGCTCCTCCGCTGCGGACGGATGGACGTCGTCCTTGGCTCCCTCGGCCTCCTCTTGGGCTAGCTGGGCCGGCCCCCAAGCCGTGCTGAGCCGGCGTCCCGGGCTGGTACCCCTGGTCGCCTGCCGCCGCGCACCGCAGCTCAGCCTCCGGGTGCTCCCAGTGCCTCGGGGGCCCCGGAGCCTCCTGCCCGCAGGCGCTGCCCACAGGGCCCAGGCCATCCGCACCGTCGCCATGACAACCAGACCGGATCGCCCCCCCACAAGTGACTGTCTGTCAGGAGCTTCTGCCTTTCGGGCCTCTTAACCTGCAGCGGGGCGGGGCTAGGCCGTTCGGGGCGGGGCGACGACGGGGTAGGGGGCCGCGGGTCGGGCCATGGGTCAGAGGGCGGCGCTGACAGGATCCCCCGCCCCTGGGGGGCGGGTGACGGAACCCACTAGCGAAAGTCACGAGGCCGAGATAAAGGGTGGCTGCGTGTCTGATCTACTGCCAAAGCCGGTTTCAGAAGGGCTCAGGGGCCCCAAAGGTGGCTCTGGCGCTCGGCAGGGTCTTGAACAATCAAGGAGGAATCTGACTAGGGCAAGAGGGCAGAGCAGCCGCCTGACCAAGGAAGGAGGCTTATGGGGCAAGAGTGAAAGCCCCGAGGTCGGAGAAGCCTGTGCCCCGTTTGAGTTCAAAGATGGAATCACGTGGAGGTTACCAGGGTTTGCCAAACCCCAGCCACGGGTGCCACCTTGAAGAATTTTGTCTTTGTGGATAAATTTTAAATTTATCCACATCAGGACTGTAACTAGAAGGCTGATGTCACTTGTAAGAAAGCCTTACAAATAAACAGGTTAAAAAATGTTATAAATTCCAGCTGGATAGTATTGACTGCTTCTGTTGGAAACAAAGATGGTTAGGAAGCGCCAGGTGGTAGAGATCCCATAGCAAGCTTGAGGCTTCTTCCTTGGTAAAATAGCTGCTGACACACGCAGAACACCAGGCCCTGTGCAAAGCACTTCACAAATAGTAACTCACTGAAGCCTTACAATGACTCCAGAATGGACATTCTTATTATACCCATTTTATAGATGAGGAGACGGAGGCACAGAAATGTGTGAGGGCCAAGTTCATTCAGTTCATGAGCAGTGGTAGTCTTTGAGGCAAAGCAGTTTTGTTCCTGATTCATGTTATTAAGCAAGATGTGCAAAGGACTTGAAAACTTTCATAGGATGTGATTCATTATTGCTTAATACTGTATACGTGTGCTGCTTAAAAACACCCAGTGCGCAATCTGGTCCACATCCTGCCCTCGGGGACACTATCCTCTGATGGGGTCCCACCCTCTGTCCTTATGGAGGGTGAAACCAACTGCAGAGGGGCGACGAATTGGCTGAGGTCACACAGCTTGTTAGTGTCACAGCCAGACCCTTGGCACCCTTGGGCCCCCCTGCCCCACCCCCGCACAGCTCTGTGTTCCCTGAGCTGGAAGTCAGGACTCTTGGGGCTTTGCTTGCATGGGGAGCATAGTCTGGGTTCTTCTCTCCTGAGTACCGCAGAGGATGCCAGGTGAATGCACCGATCCTTCCTGGGCCTCCCCCATTAAAAGACACATTCCCACGAATAGGTGCATGTTACACAAGCAGGCACGCATGCACACAGCACACTACATGTCCTGGGCAGGACCTCTGTGATCTCCGCTGACTTTTCCATTTCGAATTACTTCGAAAATTCTGAGTTCCAACAGGGAGTGAAGCAATGAGAGGGAGGGTTTGTATACCTTGCCCTGTGGGGCCACCTCCAGGGCCACTTTTTTCTTTTCTCTTTACTGCTGTCTGCCCCCGCCCCCCCCCCGACCCCNCCGACCCCCCCACCTCCACTTCCCAGAATCCACTGGGGCATCTTGATTTTCCTTCTTTCTGCTCTCAGAGAGCCCCACCCTCAAATGTGCCTTCCCTTCCTGGTCTCTCCATCCAAGCCCCTCCTCAGAGTGCCCACCCTCCTCAACCCCTCCCTACTCAGTTTCCCGCTTCTGGATCTCTCCCGCCTTTGCTGCTCTGGACCCCTGCCTCTGTCCTGGCCCCTCATCAGTTCTTCCAGGTCCTTTCCCCCCAGCTGCAGTTGAGTCCTGCCTCTTGCCAACTCAGGGCCCCGTGAAGGCAAGAGTGACCTCTCTTTTCAGACTGGGCTCCCTGAGGGCAGGGTTGATGTCTCCCTCCTCCGCTGGGGGGCTTCCCGAGAGCCCATCAGCATGCCAAGAACAGGCACCCCATTTCCCCCGGCTGGTGGGGCTGATGCTGGCTGGGGATCTCCTTCCCTTTCCTTGGGCTTCAGCCCAGAGGGCTGTGTCTGCAGACAGCCAATGGGACCCAGGGATACCCCAAGTAGATGATTAACTCCAGGCCAGATGACCCTGGGGTCACTATCCCTGGGGCAGGCCAGCCTATGGTTGGGAACTGACCCTGCCTTCTGGAGGAGACGTCTGTGGGTGTGTGGGGTCAGCACCCTCGCCTAACCCACCCTCTGACCTGAAGGCCTGCAAGATCACTGTTGGTCTATGGTTCCAGCTTGAATTTTGTTTTTCCCTCTGGAGCTGACTGATGTTTCATTTTTCAGAGCAAGACCTGTTGTCAATGGGCTCAGAACTGGGCTCCTACCTTTTTTAAAAAATATTTATTTATTTGACTGCGTCAGGTCTTACTTGCAGCACACAGGATCTCTGTTGCATCATGTGGGAGCCTTTGTTGTGGTGTTGTGGCATGGGGACTCAGTAGCTGCAGCAAGCTACACTTAGTTGCTACAAGGCATGTGGGATCTTAGTTCCCTGCCCAGGGATCCAACCTGCATCCCCTGCAATGCAAGGTGGATTCTTAACTACTAGACCATCAGGAAAGTCCCAGGGCACTTGTCAGGTCTTGGGTTCTCAAGATGCTGGGAGCAGACACAACCTTCCAAGTCCTCTAGACACCTCCCCTCAGCAGGGGCCTCGGGCACAGGGGCAGGTTTGAAGGGTCAAGGTTTTCCCTCCCATTAGAGTCCTCCTTGGCTGCCACTTAGTATAAGTGGACATGGAGGTAACAGGAATCTGGGCAGATGAGGGGCCAGGGTTGATAGCTGACAGTCGCAATCATAGCACAGGAAGAAACACACACACAGATACACAGATCAGACAAAAGCAGAGACCCATACCATCCGTTAAGATGCACACAGATATGCAGACACCGAGTACATAACCTGGAGACTCCCAGCATCTACAGTCTCACAGACACACATGTGCACATGGATACACAAGTGTAGACACACAGATGTAGAGAGAGAGAGAGTTCTGCTCATATACACATTTGCATATTTGCAGAGACTTTCTCAGCAACTGTCATACATAGAAACACATGCACATATATGTGCAAAGGTACTGAGAGCATGTAGGTATACACCCAGCTGTAGTCATGGACAATTTCAGGGACATGTAGATCTGGGGATTCAAATGTACACAGACTTGTGTACACACACATGCACACACACACACACACACAACATCCAGAGTTAGAAGCCCAACCCACTCCTCCTTGAGACCACACCCATCTACCCATGTACAGAGGCACACAGCCGCACTCATTCACATGCTGTGATGGCATCTGGCATGTGAGAAGTGTCCAGCAACTATTTATTGGATGAATTATTGAAGAGAGAACAGAGAGAAAGAAGCAGAGGCTGTATGAGACTTCCCTGGCGGTCCAGTGGTTAAGGACTCTGTGCTTCCAAACAGGGGGTGCAGATCTCATCCTGGTCAGAGGACTAAGATCCCACAGGCCTTGTAGTGTGGCAAAAAATAAAAAGCAGAGCCCGTGGCAAGGAAAGGTTGGCTTCGTGGTTTGCCAGGCCTGTGGAATCTGTACTCACAGGCTGCCCTGAGGCAGCCCTCTGCACTGTTTGGTGCGTACGTGGCAGGTACTGCACTAGGGGTCTCTGAGGATGAGGTTCCATTTTTTTTTTTTTTCCTGGATGGAAGACAGGAGGCCTGGACTCTGCCACTTCTTTGGTTATAGAGGTTTGGGCAAGGCATGTATTCTCTGAGCCTCAGTTTTCTCACCTGTAAAATGGGGGAAAGATGATAAAACTTGATCTCACTGCATCATGGTGAAGATGTAAAGCTCTCGGTGGGCATGCAGTCAGCCAATTCCTGGTAAATTCTGTAGGACAAACAACCTGATTTGTTCAACAAATGTCAAGGAAAAGAGGAGGAGGGGACAGGACGAACATATAAGTCAAAAGATGAATTTTGAAAGTCCCTTTTCGTCTTTATTTGGATTCCTTTTTTAAAAAACTGAAGCATAGTTGATTTGCAATGTTGTGTTAATTTCTGCTATACAGGAAAGTGATTCAGTTATATGTGTGTGTGTTAGTCACTCAATCATGTCCAACTCTTTGTGACCCCATCGACTGTAGCCCGCCAGTCTTCTCTGTCCATAGGATTCTCCAGGCAAGAATACTGGAGTGGGTAGCCATGTATATATTCTTTTTCATATTCTTTTCTATTTTGGTTTATCATAAGGTATTTGAATATAGTTCCTTGTGCTATAAAATAGGACCTTCTTGTTTCTTATTTGGATTCTGATTCAAACAAACAGTAAGCATTTTGACAATCAGGGAAATTGGAGCGCAAAAGATATTTTGTATATTAATTTTTAGGTGTGATATGATTGTGCATTAATGTTTTTTAAATGATTCCATGTTTTTTAGTGTACATATGGATATTTATAAATGAAATTATAAGATGCCTTGAATTTGCTTCAAAAAAGCCAAGAGAACGGAAAGTAGGGTGGAGGAACAAAACCACAACACTGACCATGAGTGAGGAGCTGATTGCTGAAGCTGGGTGATGGCTCCAGGGGATTCACTACACAATCTCAACTTTTATGAATGCTTGCTGCTGTAGCTAAGTCACTTCAGTCGTGTCTGACTCTCAGCGACCCCATGGACTGCAGCCTACCATGTTTCTCCATCCACGGGATTTTCCAGACAAGAGTACTGGAGTGGGTTGCCATTGCCTTCTCTATGAATGCTGGGACATTTGCAAAATACAAGATTTAATGAATTCTCACATGTGTATGTTCCCAGTCTGACATAATGTCAACACTTAATAAAAACTAGCTTTTTTCCTTCCAAGCAGTTTTCCTTCAAGGCGTAAATATGTGAAATACTAAATACTCCACAAATACATAGTACAAGGTGGAGGAGAAAACCCGCAGATTTATGGATTTAAGATTTTCAGTTCTAAGTGTGTCATGAGCCTCTTGTCCAGCAGGGGGCTCTCTACTCTCTGCCTCGCTCACCCTGCTGTCCTGGGGATTTGTTCAGTTCAGTTCAGTCGCTCAGTCGTGTCCGACTCTTTGCGACCCCATGAATCGCAGCACGCCAGGCCTCCCTGTCCATCACCATCTCCCGGAGTTCATTCAGACTCACGTCCATCGAGTCTGTGATGCCATCCAGTCATCTCATCCTCTGTCGTCCCCTTCTCCTCCTGCCCCCAATCTCTCTGAGCATCAGAGTCTTTTCCAATGAGTCAACTCTTCACATCAGGTGTCCAAAGTACTGGAGCTTCAGCTTTAGCACCATTCCTTCCAAAGAAATCCCAGGATTGATCTCCTTCAGAATGGACTGGTTGGATCTCCTTGCAGTCCAAGGGACCCTCAAGAGTCTTCTCCAATACCACAGTTCAAAAGCATCAATTCTTCAGCGCTCAGCCTTCTTCACAGTCCAACTCTCACATCCATACATGACCACAGGAAAAACCATAGCCTTGACTAGACGGACCTTAGTCTGCAAAGTAATGTCTCTGCTTTTGAATATACTATCTAGGTTGGTCATAACTTTTCTTCCAAGGGGTAAGCGTCTTTTAATTTCATGGCTGCAGTCACCATCTGCAGTGATTCTGGTTAAAAGGAATAAACTATCCGCAGTTTAAGAAAGATGAGGCTGGCATGCAGACATGTTAACATCTGATAGAGCCTCTCTATCTGAGATGACAGAAGGAAACAGAGGGAGAAAGAAGGCTTTGTCCATAACCTTATGATAAGAAGGGTCTTTCTTGAGTTTATAATCTCTAGGTATCGAGGATATTTATTTCAGGAAGGGCTACTATAATAATGGACTTCCTAGGTGGCACTAGTGGTAAAGACCCCCACCTCAGAGAGGCAGGTTCATTCCCTGAGTCGGGCAGATTCCCTGGAGGAGGGCATGACAACCCACTCGAGTATTCTTGCCTGAAGAATCCCATGGACAAAGGAGTCCTATAGATTCTCACTTGGACAAAGGAAGGCTATTAGTCTATAGGGTTGCCAAGAGTCAGACACGGCTGAGCGACTGAGCACG
>SJYQ01092595.1:0-19525 GCA_006410935.1 Redunca redunca | reverse complement strand
ATAACTTTTCTTCCAAGGAGTAAGTGTCTTTTAATTTCATGGCTGCAATCACCATCTGCAGTGATTTTGGAGCCCCCAAAAATAAAGTCTGACACTGTTTCCCCATCTATTTTCGATGAAGTGATGGGACCAGATGCCATAATCTTAGTTTTCTGAATGTTGAGCTTTAAGCCAACTTTTTCACTCTCCTCTTTCATTTTCATCAAGAGGCTTTTTAGTTCCTCTTCACTTTCTGCCATAAGGGTGGTATCATCTGCATATCTGAGGTTATTGATATTTCTCCTGGCAATCTTGATTCCAGCTTATGCTTCTTCCAGCCCAGCATTTCTCATGATGTACTCTGCATATAAGTTAAATAAACAGGGTGACAATATACAGCCTTGACGTACTCCTTTTCCTATTTGGAACCAGTCTGTTGTTCCATGTCCAGTTCTAACTGTTGCTTCCTGACCTGCATACAGGTTTCTCAAGAGGCAGGTCAGGTGGTCTGGTATTCCCATCTCTTTCAGAATTTTCCACAGTTTCTTGTGATCCACACAGTCAAAGGCAAATGCAAATTAAGACCACAGTGAGCTACTACACACATCCATCAGAATGGCCAAAATGGTATGTATTGACAGGGATGTGGAGCAACCAGGATTCTTATCCTGCTGGTGGGAGCATAAACTGGTACAGCCATTTTGGCAAAACTGTTTGTCTTCCCTATATACTAAAGCTTAACATAGGCACCCTATAATTCAGCAGTTCTACTGCTAAGGATATACACTCAACAGAAATGTGTACCCGCAGGACTTCCCTGGTGGTCCAGTGGTTAAGAATCTGCCCACCAGTGCAGAGGACTCAGGTTTGATCCCTGGTCTGGGAAGATTCCACATGCCACAGAGCAGCTAAGCCCGTGCACCGCAGCCACTGAGCCTGTGCTCTAGAGCCTGTGCGCCGCAGCGGCTGGACCCTGCCTATCCTAGGTCACTTGTTTCACAGCTAGCGAGTAGCCCCGCTCACTGCAACTACAGAAAGCCTGTGTGCAATAGCGAAGACCCAGCACATCCAAAAATAAATTTAAAAAAGAAATGTTTGTACACAGTCACCCAAAGACACTTCCAAGGATGTGTTCATAACCTCAGTTTTCATAATGTCCTCAAACTCGAAACTCCTCAAGTACCCACCAGCAGTAGAATGAAGAAATAAATTGTGACAAATTCACACAATACTCACAGAATATTATATAGAGATGAGAACGAACAAACTAATTACACGCAAGAACGAACGCCACAAGCATAATGTTTAGTGAAAGAAACTGGACACAAAAGAATACCTATGTGATTCTGTTGCGATGTAAGAAGTAAAGTGACCAGGCAGGGACGTGATGGGAGGGGGCCCTAGTAGGACTTCTCCGGGAAGGCGATGGTAATGTGCTGTTTTGGTGTGTTTACTTTTTGAAAACCCACTGAGGGACTTCCCTAGTGGTCCAGTGGCTAAGACTCTGAGGTCAGCCGCAGCTTCAATCTCTGTTCAGGGAACTAGATTCCACCTGAGATCCCAAGCGCTGAAACTAAGACCTGGCACAGACAAATAATAAATTTAAAGAGAAGAAAACACATTGAAGTGAACATTTACAACTTGTGCATATTAATGTGTGGGTACTATTCTCAAATAAAAAGTGGTTTTTTTTTTTTAACATTTATGGAGCTCCTGTTTGGATGAATTTCAGCTCCACACCACTGATTCAACTCTCTCTGCTCTGTCCCCACCCCCATCCGCTTGCCCTCTTCTATTCTTGGTCCTCATCTGGATGCCCACGTTCTCATTTCCTCCAGGACCAGCCTGCTTCTGGTTGCTCAGGTCGTATAATTATCCAAATATATTAAATTCTTTTTGTTAGAGGAAGGAATGCTTTAAATTTGTTTTTCACAGAGATGCTGTATAGGCAAGTGCAATCCTTGCCTGGAAGTCTTATTTCCCATTTGATGTTTTATCAGTTGGAATTAGGTTCACTTTGAGTGAAGATAAACTCAGATCAACAGTGCTTTAAACCACTGGTCCTTAAACTAGAGCATGCATCAGAATCACATGGAGGATTTGTTAAAACACAGATTACCTATTGTAAATCAACTATATCTCAATTTTTTTTAAAGTTAAAACAATAAACAGTGTGAGATTTTTAAAAAATCATATTTCTGGACCCCATCCCAAGATTCTGATTCAGTAGGTCTAGGATGGGCCTTGAGACTGTAGTTTCAACAAGTTGCAAGGTGATAAAGTTGCTATTATCTGAAAACTGCACTTTGAAAATGACTGCCATAAAAACACAAAGTTTTATTCTCTCATATAAAAAGCCCAGATGTTGGCAACCCAAGTGGTGTGGCAGTGAGCTGTCAGGGACCCAGGGTACTTTAAACTTTTCTTTCCGGCCTCCTCACATGTCACTTGCCTCATGGTTCATTATGGCTACTTGAGCTCCAACCATTAGGTCTTCCTCCAGCAAACAGGAAAGAGGAAGAAGCAGGAAACAAACAAAAATCAAAAAAACCCTAAAACCCTTGTCGTTATGGTGCCTTAAAATGTCTTTAAAGAAACTTCCTGGAAATTATAAGGATAATCAGCACTTTCATTTGCAATTGATTGGCCAGAACTAGGTTACATATATAAAACTAACTGAAAATGAGGCTGAGACTATTCTTTTCTGGATGACCAGGTGACAGCTAAGTCAGGAGTTCTCTGACTCATGAAGGAGAGAACTGGGGGTCACCAGGAAGAGCCAAAGAGCACACCCCACCCTGTCTGCACAGGAAGGGGGAGCCCAGGGTCAGTAGTTAAGATTAGGTGACCTCAGGTAATGCAAGTCAGCTAACTTCCATGCGTCTCTTATCTTTGTGAAATGGGGACTTATTCATGTCTTCATCTGACAACACTTACTGAGGCTTTTCCCTGATCTGGCACTGGGCTGTGGCCAGGATGGAGAGGAATAAGTCAAAGGCATTGCATGTAAGGTGCCCACGGTCAAGGGTCCAGATGGAGAGATACCTCTGTCCTCCTGATACGGAGTATGGAGGGCTATGCTGTGAGGATCACAGGGAGGGACCCTGAGCAACTCATGTATGGGTGTGCTGCTGCTAAGTCACTTCAGTCGTGTCCGACTCTGTGCGACCCCATAGACGGCAGCCCACTAGGTTCCCCGTCCCTGGGATTCTCCAGGCAAGAACACTGGAGTGGGTTGCCACTTCCTGCTCCAATGCATGAAAATGAAAAGTGAAAGTGAAGTCGCTCAGTCGTGTCCGACTCTTAGCGACCCCATGGACTGCAGCCTGCCAGGCTCCTCCATCCATGGGATTTTTCCAGGCAAGAGTACTGGAGTGGGGTGCCATTGCCTTCTCCGCATGTATGGGTGTATACACATTTATATGTGTGATTTTGTGGAAACTGTGCTGCCACTGAAAGTAAGGATGTGAATTCATTCATTCAAGTATTGCTAGACCCTTATGTGGCAGACCCTACTCTAGATATACATATGTCTCTGAAGAAAACAAACAAACCTCTTTCCTCATGGAACCAACATTCTAGTAGCATCTTAGTTGGTTCAGCCTACAGTAAAAATATTCCTGCAAACTTAGTGGCTTAAAAAGCAAAATGTAGGGACTTCCCTGGTGATCCAGTGGTTCAGAGTCGGTGCTTCTGCTGCAGGGGGTATAGGTTTGATCCCTGGTGGGGGAACAAGACTTCACATTCTATATAATGCAGCCTCCTCAAAAAAAATTTTTTTTAAATTTCTCATGGTTCTAGAGACTGAAAAGTCCAAGATCAAGGCACTTACAAATTCAGTCTTTGCTGAGGGCTCCCTTCCTAGTCCAAAGAAGGCTATCTTCTCACTGAGTCCTCATATGGCAGAGAGGGGAGGGAGCTCTTTGGAGTCGCTTTTATAAGGGTACTGATCCCGTTTATAAGAGCTCCACCCTCATGACTCATGACCTCATCACCTACCAAAGGCCCCCACCTCCTAATGTGGTCACAAAACTTCCTAAATGATGGGGTTTGGAGAGGTTCCGAGTTGATGACAGCATCCATGTGCCAGGAGGGTGGCATACCCCAACTCCATAGAACAAAATCTCTTGCACTTGGGACATGCCAGACCTTGCCCTGTGTACCTTTTTAATCTGTGTTCCTTATAATGTCCTTTGTAATAAATCAGTATGTAAAAGTAAAGTGTGTTCCCGAGTTCTTTGAGCTCTTTTACCAAATTATCAAACCTGAGGAGGGGGTGAGGGAATTCTCAATTTACAACCAGTTGGCCAGAAGTACAAGAGGTCCAAGACTTGTGATGCTTCTCGAGGGGTATGGGGAAGACAGTCTTGTGGGATGGAGCTCGTAAGTTCTGGGTCTGTGTTAATTTCAGGTAGTTACTGTCAGGATCGAATCGAATTGTTGAACATCCAGTCAGTGTCAGGAGAATCAGAGAATTGGTTGTTGGTACTGAAAACATCCCAGAGGTGGTTAAAACCATAGGGGTAGATAATATCCTTATGGTGGGAACTATACACCTCAGTCTCCCTCCAAGCTTGGTGTGGATGCAGCCAAGTTCTGACCACTGGGGTGGGGCAGAAGGAAGGTGTGCAGCTTTCCTATCAAAATTTTAAAAGGAAAATGCTTGCCTTCTACTTCCTCTTTTCTCATTTCCATGAGCTAGAATGGGGATGTGGGGGGATGAGTATTCTTCAACCATGCAGATGGGTGCAACAATCTTGGGGTAACAAGACAGAAGGGGTCTGGGCTCCTTGTGGATCAGAGGCATCCACCCTTTGGACTGTCTGCCAGTGTGGACCATTATGTGAGAGAAAATTAAACTTCGGTGGTATTTAAGCTACTGCTATTTGATCTCTATTAAGGCAGCTATATCTTAATTAATGTGTTCGCTGTTGATTGATTCAGTGACCATTTCCTAGTGCCAACGATATACTAGCCCATGTGAAACATCGTTGATCACAGATACAAGGTCTGAAAATGCTGGGCGATCAGGGAGCTGACTGTCCTTCAATTCACACCGTTTTCAGGACGTGAGTTTCTGCACCAGCAGTGCAAGTTTCCTGTGACTGTTAGCCCCTGAGGACTTTCAGACTCAGACAGGAGTCTCATACCTAAGAACAGGAGTGCTTACATGGTAGGGAAGCGCACAGGGACCCAGGGGGTGGGGCGGGGCTGGAGCCCGGGCTCCTTACAGTATCTTGTTCCAGGACTCAGCACACAGGCCAGCATTTAAAAAAAATTTTAGTTAAAAAAAATGTAACTGTGATTTCAATTATTAAAGTAATGTATATACACCCTATAAGAACATCAAAGCTATAGATCAGTCAGTTCAGTCATCAGTCATGTCCGACTCTTTGTGACCCCATGGACTGCAGCACAAAAGGCTTCCCTGTCCATCACCAGCTCCCGGAACTTGCTCAAACTCATGTCCATTGAGTCGGTGATGCCATCCAACCATCCCATCCCCTGTTGTCCCTTTCTCTTCCTGTCTTCAATCTTTCCCAGCATCAGAATCTTTTCCAGTGAGTCAGTTCTTTGCATCAGGTGGCCAAAGCATTGGAGTTTCAGCTTCAGTATCAGTCCTTCCAATGAATATTCAGGACTGATTTCCTTTAGGATGGGCTGGTTGGATCTCCTTGCAGTCCAAGGAACTCTTACAGTTCAAAAGCATCAGTCCTTTGGTGCTCAGTTTTCTTTATGGTCCAACTCTCACATCCACTCATGACTACTGGAAAAACTGTAGCTTTGACTAGATGGACCTTTGTTGGCAAACTATAAATAGAAAGTGGATAACATACTGGAGAAGTTCTTGTTTGAAGATAAGCAAGACTGGGGCATTGGGTTGAAAAAACTCAGTTAAAGTTGGGCCATCAGAAAAAGAGACTCAAACATGCCTTATTCATTTCCTTTGGACTTCAAACATATCATGCGCATTCAGGTACCCACCTCTCTCTGGATCTCCTGACTCGAGCCCCTCTTGTCTTTCCTGCGTAAATCCCACTGACAGTCCCACAATCCATCACTACTATTTCCTGTTTCACTAAATGGGCTGAGAATTTAAAGACACATGTGAAATTCTCCCACATAGAATTGCCTTGATTTGTTAGGACTTTCCCTGACTATTTGCAGTTATCTTTCACACCTAATCTCACATTTCAGTCATTCCCTTTGTTGAGTCTTTCCAAAGCATTCAACTTAGTTTTCTAGGAACTGATTGTTATGCACTCACATTTCATCGGTGCGTGTAATAATAGATTATACTATTATATGATATCAGTGAAACTATACCCGGTATAAACAGCAAGAGAACACACCCAGCTTACTCTTGGTAAACAGACAATTCAGTACAGAGAGAGTCCTGCTTTTTCACACTGAGGGTCAGCAAACTATAGTCTGTGGACATGTTTTGGTATATCCTGTAGGTCAGGAAAGACTTTAAATTCTTCTTCTTCTTCTTTTTGTTTAAATTAAGGTAGAGTTGATTTACAATAATGTGTTAGTTTCAGGTGTACGGCTTGGATTCTTATGAAAGAGAAAAATAAACCTTGGTGGTGTTTAACCTGTTATCTGGTCTCTATTAAGGCAAGGCTTCCCTGGTAGCTCAGCTGGTAAAGAATCCACCTGCAACTCTGGTTCAATTCCTGGGTTGGGAAGATCCTCTGGGGAAGGGATAGGCTACCCACTCCAGTGTTCTTGGGCTTCCCTGGTGGCTCAGCTGGTAAAAGAATCTGCCTGCAAGGCAGGAGACCTGGATTTAATCCCTGGATTGGGACGATCCCCTGAATAAGGGAGAGGCTACCCACTCCAGTATTCTGGCCTGGAGAACTCCATGGACTGTATAGCGCACGGGGTTACAAAGAGTCGGACACGACTGAGTGACTTTCATTTTGTTTCACTTCATAGTTGATTTACAATGATGTGTTAGTTTCAGGTGTACAGCTTGGAGTCTTATGTCAGAGAGAAATAAACCTCGGTGGTATTTAAGCTACAGTTATTTGGTCTCTATAAGGCAGCTCTGTCTTAACTAATGGGCTTCCCTGGTGGTTCAGCAGTAAAGAATCTGCCGGCAATGCAGGAGCTGCAGGAGACGTTGGTTCAATCCCTGAGTCAGGAAGATCCCCTGGAGGAGGGCATGGCAACCCACTCCAGTATTCTTGCCTGGGGAATCCTATTGACAGAGGAGCTTGGCAGGCTACAGTCCATAGGTTGCAAAGAATCAGACACGAGTGAAGAGACTGAGCACGCGTTCATCTTAACTAGTTGAATCACTGACTGAGTCAATGACCATTTCCTAGATGCCCATGATGTGCCAGTTCCACGTGAAACCTCAGGAATCACAGATACAAGGTTTGAAATGGCCTCCCTAGCTCAGCTCCTTCTGACTCTTCTCATTGCTCATAGAAGGAAATGGCAACCCACTCCAGTACTCTTGCCTGGAAAATTCCATGGACTGGGGAGCCTGGTAAGCTACAGTCCATGGGGCCGCAAAGAGTCAGACATGACTGAGCGACTTCACTTCACTTCACTTCACTCCAGCCCTACAGGCCTCCTCACCATTCCTCAAACTGTCAACCTGACTTCAACCTCAGGGCCTTTGCACTTGCTCTTTCCTCCACCTGGAACATTCCTCCTAGGGTAGACTCATGGTTTGCTTCCTTACATCCTTCAAACGCCATCTTATGGTGAGGTCTTCCCTGACCATCCAACATAAAACAAGTCCCCTGCACCCTGCACTCTATCCTTACCTGGATTTGTTTTCTATAGCACTTATTTTCTCTCTCTCTCTCTCTTTTTAAAATTTATTTTAATTGAAGGCTAATTACTTTACAGCACTTATTGAAATCAGACATACTATTAATACATGATCTCTTGTTTATTCATTTCCTGGGCTAACTTTTTAAAAAATGCACAACATGAGATTTGCAAGTTACCTTATATTGGGGCAAAATAAAGACTATAGCCTGGGAGGCAACATTTCAAGTAGCTCTTAGAAACTGCTCCGAAGAGGTAGGAGGGGAAGGTCAGTAAGTATGTGATTTTGGTAAAAAGGGAGTACATATAATCAAGCACATATTTTTCTGCAGAAGGTTTCTGTTAGTCACAAGACACAGTTGTCACCATGAAGGATTTTTCGTGCTTTTCTAGATATAAGGAGATATGAGAACTGGGCTCATAAAATCGGCTCCTGAAAATATATAACTATCTGAAAATCTGTTCTGCCAGATTTTCCCAGAGCACAGAATGCCTCATTTCTGCTCCACCCTGAATTCCTTTCTGGGGGATGTTGAAGGTCAGCAGCTGCAGCAGTACATGATTTAAATCCTTGTAGAGGTAAATGTCAAGTGCAGATGGCAAGTGCCATATAGGTGATACCTACCACTAGAATGTAAACCCCAAGAGGGTATGGATTTGCCTGTTCATTCACTGCTCAGTCCTGGGTGCTTAGAAGAGTGTCTGATAGAGAGTGCTACTGCTAAGTCGCTTCAGTCGTGTCCAACTCTTTGCGACCCCATAGACGGCAGCCCACCAGGCTCCCCCATCCCTGGGATTCTCCAGGCAAGAACACTGGAGTGGGTTGCCATTTCCTTCTCCAATGCATGAAAGTGAAAATGAAGTCGCTCAATTGTGTCTAACTCCCAGCAACCCCATGGACTGCAGCCCACCAGGCTCCTCCATCCATGGGATTTTCCAGGCAAGAGTACTGGAGTGGGTTGCCATTGCCTTCTCCCTGACAGAGAGTAGGGGAGAGTAGGGGCCCAATAAGTGCTCATTAAGTGATGATTGATCACTCTTGCTGCATGGCCATTTGCTGTGTTTAGATCCCTCGGCATGAGGCCCTGCCTGAGGGTGGAAGGTAGTGGACTAGTGCTGCTCAATGGATGGGATATCAGAGAGTGGGGGCGATAGGGGAGGGTGGGCAGGTGGTGGGATGTACAAAATTAAGATTTAGGGCAGGGATGGCATGGACTACCCTCTCCTGATGAGTAGCCCTTGAGACCACTGGGCAAGAGCAATGGTCAACTGGGGTCTAAGACCATGGCCTCCTTGACCCCTAAGATGGCCTTACTAGGTGTTCTGAAAATGGAGATCAAGGGAACCCTAGTGATTCCGTCCCTACTTCCCTCTGAGGACACGTTGGAGGCAGGTACTGGATACAAGTCTATAATAACAACCATTTGGAAGTTTCTCCACTCACAGCTGTCAGACCCCCATCCTCCAGACATATCTCATAGTGACTGAATCATGGGTCAGTGATAGCGCTGAGAGTGTGTGGGGGGCAGCTGAGCCCATTGATCAAGGGTTAGGACATCCTCTCCACTAATCAGAAAGTTAACACTCGTCAATGAGGCAGTGGTGATTAATGAATCAATAGGCTGATCCTGTAGCTGTGGAGTGGCAGTCTGGCCCTTTTCCTCTCTTTTGGTGGTGTGGGCAGGTGGGTGGGATGGGGTTGGTAGACCCCACACTTACTTAGCTTCCCTAATTCTACTCCCATACCTGACTCCTAAGCCCCATGGTTTATACAAGATAGTAAGCCTTTCTGTCCATCATGACTGAGTGGGCCTCTCCCTGGGGTCAGCCTCAGCCCTTTTCTCTGGTTTGTATCCTGGGTGACCTTGGCTGTTGCTCCCTTCCCTCTCAGAGCATTAGTTTCCTCATCTGTAATGTGGGGAGAAATGCAGCTCTTTGTGTTATTGGGCCTGAAATCACGTACTGCCCAGTACACAGTAGGTGCCTAACAAACAGGAGTCCTTTCCTTGGTGGGGATCTTTGACCCTGAGCCCAGTGGAGATTGTAATGGGCTAGGGATGGTGGCATGTGGTTGGGTATTCCTGGCATCACTCAGTCCTGTAAGACACCAGTGCCCAAGTGACCCCTGCATGGAAATGGGGGCACACTGCCTTGCAAGGGGTCTATATACCAGGCCTGCTGGACCCGAATGTGTATGTGTCAGGCTGGGTGTACAGGTGGCTGACTCAGCTGCTTCTGGGGAGGGGACTGACCTTTGCCTTCTCCCACCCCTCTCCCAACTGTTGAACAGAGGGAGACATAGTGGAGTGTCCAGAGGGGTCCCTCCTCCAAGACTTCACAGACAGCAGGTCAAGAGCCAAGGTTATTGCTCCCATCCTGCCCCCAGTGGAGAGAGATTTTCCCCCACAGGTCTTGTCACTCCTTAGTTCTCCTCCAACATATTATGAAGCAGGGGCTGAAAAGACTGGCTTTTGGAAGGTGAGGCTACAGGTCCCACAGACTGGAAAATATATTCTGGCCTCCTGCCTGCATCTCTTCTCCCCTACCATGGACAGGCTAGAAAGACAGAATGTCAACCCTGGTCCTAGGGGTCTTCCCTGGAATCTAGACCGAATGGTTCACTTCCTCAGAAGGCTACACCTGCTGGGGGTGGTGGTGCTGTAGGGTGAAGATGGGGTTCTGACTAGGCATCCTGTCCAGAGGTACTCTGAGTGCAAGTATGGGGGCTCCCTCCTCGGCTCCTTGGAGGTGGAGATATCATGTACTGTCTGAGTGTAATCTCAGCGATCTGCTGTGGGGTGCGGGGAGGAAAGAGGAAGAACCCCCTCCCTTCAACTCCCCTCCCCTTTCAGACCAGGATATAAGCCCCACACGGAAGGCACCGAGCTGAGGAGGCCTCAGCCCCACCTGCAGAAGTCCAGCCCTCCGGACTCCTCTGGCCTTCCATCTCCTGACCACTCTGCCCCTGGAGCTGTCGCTGTGAGTGGCCTGGGACCCAGCAATGGTCTGGTCGGGGGATCCCAGGCTAGTTTGTGGGGAAACTGAGGCTAGCAAGGTGGAAACGGACTGAGTGGTGAGAAGCTGGTTTAGAAGGGGGTCAGCGGAAGTGGGAAGGAGAAAAGCCGGGGAGTCCCTGCTGCCAGCATAGCCTTGTTCCTCCATCTGCCCTTCTGGTGGAGGCAGGCAGGGCTTAGGCCCTTTTAACAGATGAGGAAACTGAGGCCAGAGATGGTGCAGTGCCTGAGAACACACAGCCAGCAGCTGGCTAAGCCTTGGTCGGGAACCAGCCCGACCAGACAGCTCGCTGAAGCTTGGACCAGATGGCAGCCTCAGACTCCCGCCTCAGGAGTAGTTGCTCTAGCTGAATCTAGTGCCCCTCTCCAGATGATGGCGGGGCGCAGATCGTGGCCCGCCATGGCCATAGTGCTGCTGGCCCTGCTTGTCTGCCTGGGGGAGCTGGTGGACGCCGTCTCCAAACCCCAGCCTTCATCTGAAAAAGCCTCACCGGATAAGCAGAACCACCGCCGTCTCTCGCTGGGCCACTATGCCAAGCTGGCCAATCGGTAGCGGTGAGCGAGAGCGCGGGGTGGGCGGGGCCGGGCCTACGACAGGGGCGTGGTTACTCATGACCCCGCCCGTCTCTGGCCCCGCCCCACAGACTTGTGAGTCCTAATCTCTTGGGAACTTTGCTCTCCAAATGGACGGGAGATCGCGCGAATCGCCCAGTCAAGTAGCGGTAAAAGTGCCCCGCCACACGGCTCTCCCCTGGAGCGCGGCCTGATCCTCCTGCCACCCTAGCCCCGCCACCTAGTACTTTCCCCCAGTTTCATCTACCCAGATCCGACGCCGAGCTTGGTTCATTTCCTTTCCCTCCTGCAGGCCAGAGGAGCCGTTAACTGTGATGAAGACCACCACGGCCCCCAGAGAGAGAGATGCTAAGACACCGACCCCGTTTCCATGTTTGTTCCTGACCCCGGAACCTGGATTCCTCTCCAGGCTTGCTGTGTCTGAGGAGTGTTGGGGGTGGGGTCCTCATTCCTTTTCTCGGTGTCCGTTCCCTTGGGGTGGAGGGCTGTGAACGGTCCTTCCTTGTTCCCTAAATAAAGTGCAAATTTCTTTGAAATGGAAAGTGTGCTCATCTATTTCCTTTACCTAGTCCTTCGTGGAAGTGGCATCCAGGTGGGAGTTGTAGGGTGGAGGGGAAGATAGAGCTGAGAGGGTAGAAGATGAGTCCTAAGACAAAAGGAGCTGGAAGTCAGGGCTGGGGCAGAGTTCAGGCAGGGTCTCTCTCGGAGCTCAGAGAAAATGTTACCGCCCTGCAAAGGGAGTAGATGGCACCCAGAGAGGGTCCTCTGGCGCTCTAGTCAGGTGGGGTGGGGGCAGGTTGAAAGTTCTTCCAAAGGGTTAGGGAGGAAGAGGAAGAATTGCTGCGGGAGGGTGAAGGGTGTGGAAAGGAGCAGGCTAGGCAGCCCAGCAGAGTAGCTGGGGAGAGAGCTGCGCCATCCCCCAAAAGGGAAGTGTCTGGAGAATGGGCTTGGCACCAACACCCCAGGGTACCCCGAGGAGATGTATCACTAACCCCGGGGGCTGTAGTGGCTGGGAGTGGAGATGGGACCTCAGCTGGGGCTGTGGAGGGAGAGTCATTTGTGGGGTGAGATGGGTATGTGTGCTGGGGGAAGGGGTCACTTCCAACACCCCCAATGCCTGGGCAGGAGCAGTGGGAGTGTGGAGGCTGCCCTTTCTCTCCGCTGCCACCCTCCCCTTTCTGAATTCACATTCAGGAGATAGGTCACCAAGCATGGTGTCTTGGGGACAAGGTCATGAGAGGGATGCCCTCCTAAGGTGGCTCTGGGAGAGGAGCCTCAAGCTGGCTCTGCCATCGCTGAAGGAGAGGCCCCTGGTCAGATACCACCTGCCCTGGGGTCCCTGGGGCTCTACCACCTTCCCTTCCCTGCACTTCCCTCTAGTCTCCTAGAAGGTAGGGTGGAAGGGGGAGAAGGAAGCAGGTCGAGGGCCTGGTCAGGTCATAGGCCGTGTAGACTCCAATGCTCTAAGCCTTTGGCCTGGTCACTCCCCCTGCTGTAGATCCCTTTCTCATTTCATTCTGGAGATCAGTTTCAGGGTAGTGGCTACCTCCTCCTAGAAGCCTGCCCTGATTGGTTTGAAAGGTAGAGTTAGTTCTTTTCTCTGGTTTCCTCTTCCTAAAGCATTCCACTATCTGAGACCCATTTCCTGCCACTATTCCTCTGTCTTCTTTCCTCTACTCTAACCAACCCCTAAAACCACTCCACGCCATGGCTGCCTCAAGTTTTGGTTCATTTTATGGTTGGAGGCATGGGATGATGTGAATCTGTGTTGGTATCCATGGTTTTCTGTCTGTTGGTCTGCATGGAAGAGCTGTGCTCAGTTTGAAGCTTGTAGATGAGAACTCTGGTATAAATTATATAATCATGAACAATTTTTGCCCAGCTTGACATGGGTTTGCTTCAAGTCCACTGTGGGGAGTGTTGAGAGGTGGTTAATCCATTGCTGATCAGATTTAACCAATATTAAGGGTCAGAGGGAAGCTTAGATGTAATATTGACGATGATAATATCAATAGCTACCTTTTCTTAAAAAAAAAAAACACTTGCTCGGAATTCACTGGTGGTCCAGTTGTTAGTACCTGGCATTTTCACTGCAGGGGCCTAGGTTTGATCACTGGTAGGGAAACTAACATCCTACAAGCTGTGCAGCTTATCCAAAAAAAGAAACAAAAAGCACTCACTTATGTGCTAGACACGAGCTATTTGTTTTATATACATTATATTGCTAAGGTATTGATCTGATTTTAATAATTGAGACAGAATTAAGAATGACTTAAACAAGAAAGTATTTTATTTTTCTTATATAAAATGTGAGTAGTATCCAGGGAGCTGGCAGCTCTTCTTTGAGAATGTCCAACAGCCCAGTTTCCCGGAAATTGAACCGGCGTCTCCTGCACTGCAGGAGGATTCTTTACCAACTGAGTTATCAGGGAAGTCCTAGGTATCTGCTGTGCACTGCTAAATGAAACTCAGGACCATCCACCAATATGGCAGATCTGAGAACCAGGGGAGACTTACCCAAATAGGTCTGAATTCTCCAAGGAGGCAGATGGGCACAAGGGACCTCTGCTGGTATGAGGGCCCTGGAGCCTCACAGAGTTCAGGCAAAGTACAGAAATCCACTCTGGGTCCCTGCCTCATGGTTCCCATAACAGCTGACTCATTGAAAAATGTAAATGTGAGTTTCATGAGTTCAGTTTTATTTGAGGCAGCACTTCAGATAGCTCTGAAAAACTGCTCCAAAGAAGTGAGTGAGTGAGTGAGTGAGTGAGTGTGTGTGTGTGTGTGTGTGTGAAGGTCTGTATACATGTGAATTTGGTGAAGGGCAATACAGACAGTCAAGCATGTATTTTTTGACAGAAAGTTTCTGCTAGTCACAAAGGGCAGATGTTACCACAAAGGACTTTAGTGCTTTTCTAGATATGAGGAATTGGTCTCATAAAATCGGCTCCTGAAAATATCCATCTGAAGAACTGTTCTGTCAGTGTTTCCCTGAGCACAGAGCGCCTCACTTCTGCTCTCTGCCCTGAGCTCCTTTCAGGGGCTCTTGAAGATCAGCGGCTGCAGCAGTACAGGATAATCTGTGTAGAGGTAGATGGCAAGTGCCAGGTTGTAATTGACATCTGCCACTAGAATGTAAACTCCAGGAGGGTATGGATTTTGCCTGTTTGTTCACTGCTCGGTCCCTGCTTAGAAGGGTGTCTGGTTCATAGGAGGGACCTAAGAAGGGTTCGTTGAGTGAGGACTGATTACTCTCGTTACATGGCCATGTACTGTGTGTAGACCCTTGGACATGAAGCCCCACCCAAGGGTGGAAGGTAATGGGCTAGTGCTGCCCAGTGGATGGGATATCAGAGAGAGGCCTTGTGTGGGGGAGGTGGGGAGGGTGGGCAGGTGATGGGATATACGGAATTAAGGCTCTAGGGATGAATGGCATGGGCTACCCTCTCCTGATGAGTAGTCCTTGAGCCCACTGGTCAAGAGCAATGGTCAACAGGGGTCCAAGTCCATAAACCTCCTTGACCCCTAGGGTGGCCTTGCTAAGGTGTTCCGAGAATGGGGATCAAGGGAACCTCAGTGTTTCTCTCCCCACATCCGTTTGAGGACAAGTTGGAAGAAGGTGCTGGTCCCAAGTCTACAATAACAGCTATTTGGAAGTGTCTCCTCTCTCAGATGTCAGTTCCCCACCATCCAGACAGGTCTCACAGCGACTGAATCAGGTGTCAGTGATGGTGGGCGTGTGAGTTGGGGGATAGCTGAGCCCACTGATCGAGGGCGAGACATCCTCTCCACCAATCAACAAGTTAATACACTCTTCAATGAGGGAGTGGTGATTAATGAATCAATTGGCTGGCCCTATAATTGTGCAGTGGGAGTCTGGCTTCCTGTCCACCCTGAGGGACCTCTTCTGGTCCCATTTGCTTTCACTCTACTAGTAGAGGGGACAGTGATTTATTGAGAGGTTGAACCTGAATCTGGGCCTTTGCCCATGCCTTCTTAACTTCTGCCACCTACCCTCAGACTCCACCCTTCCCAAGATGTCAGGGGGTTCCAGGGATGCCACAGATTCCCTGTGGGCATCTCACAGCTCATGTGATCACTCTCTGCCTTGGTCAGAATGCTGCAAACATCCTGTCACCACCCTAGCTGGTGCTGCGGTATTAGCAGAGCCCACAGCCCCTAGCTCAGATGTCCCTGATCCCTTTAGCTTGCAGGCTCCTTGTCTAGACCTTGACGGCCCTGGGACTGTAGCTGTCCTCACCAGCTCTGTGGCCACCCTCTCCACACTACGGTGAGCATCTGTCTTTGTCTTCCCAAGGCCTCTGGAAGAGTGGAGTTCTTTTATTTCTGCTGTTTCCTCTCCAGACTAGACAGGCTTCTTCCCATGTGTTTGTCCCTGTGTGTCGGGAACTACTCCAGCTGGGGCTGCACAAGGATGACAGAGTACCTCTGCCCTCAGATGGGGGCTCCCCGGTGAAACTGCTGCTCCTCTCACCATAGACAGGGAATCCCCAAGGATGTGACCTGGGATTTCTGGAGAACAGGGTTGGGCCTCACCCTTTAGACACGACCTCTTAAGAAAAAAGACTTTTCTTCCCGCACTGAGGATGGGGTTCATGTCCCCTCATCTTTAGGGCATCTTCCACATCCATGCTCAGTGTGCCCACCTGGCCTTTCTTGGGACGTGTGGGGCCCAGAGGGCCCAACTAGCTGATAAGCAGCCATTTCCGGAGAGTACAGGCGACTGAACCCATAAAAAGGTGATTGAGAGAGCCGTGGGCTCCACTTCCAGAGAGAGCTCTAAAAATAACACCCATGGCCATCTGTCCTGAGGATGGAAGGGCTGGCCCAGAGCTAGGGGCCTGAACAAGAGGGTCCCTCCTCCTCTCGTGGGCTGATGGGAAGTCTGCAAGCCCTGGAGGATCCAGCCAGGGCAGAGAAAGGGAGCTGGAAATGTTCACTGGAGACTTCCTTGTAGCACTCTTTTTTCATTTCGGAGGCAGGTGGGTCTGATGCAGTTGGTAGACCCCATACTTACTTAGCTTCCTTTCCCCTCCTTGCGTGCTTGACTCCGTAGCCTCGCAGTTGTCTGAGATAGTAAGCCTTTCTGTCCATCATGACGGAGTGGGCCTCTCCCTGGGGTCAGCCTCAGCCCTTTTCTCTGGTTTGTATCCTGGGTGACCTTGGCTGTTGCTCCCTTCCCTCTCAGAGCATTAGTTTCCTCATCTGTAATGTGGGGAGAAATGCAGCTCTTTGTGTTATTGGGCCTGAAATCATGGACTGCCCAGTACACAGTAGGTGCCTAACAAACAGGAGTCCTTTCCTTGGTGGGGATCTTTGACCCTGAGCCCAGTGGAGATTGTAATGGGCTAGGGATGGTGGCATGTGGTTGGGCATTCCTGGCATCACTCAGTCCTGTAAGACACCAGTGCCCAAGTGACCCCTGCATGGAAATGGGGGCACACTGCCTTGCAAGGGGTCTATATACCAGGCCTGCTGGACCCGAATGTGTATGTGTCAGGCTGGGTGTACAGGTGGCTGACTCAGCTGCTTCTGGGGAGGGGACTGACCTTTGCCTCCTCCCACCCTTCTCCCAACTGTTGAACAGAGGGAGACATAGTGGAGTGTCCAGAGGGGTCCCTCCTCCAAGACTTCACAGACAGCAGGTCAAGAGCCAAGATTGTATCTCCCATCCTGCCTCCAGTAGCAAGAGGTTTTCCCCACAGGTCTTGTCAATGTATTATGGACAAGAGGCTGAAAAGGTTGGCTTTTGGAAGGAGTGGTCATAAGTCCCACAGGCTGGAAAATATGGATCTGGACTCCTGCCTGCATCTCCTCTCCCCCACCATGGACAGGCTAAGAAAGAAGGAATGTCAACCGTGGTCCTAGCGGTCTTCCCAGGAGTCTAGACCGAATGGTTCACTTCCTCAGGAGGCTACACCTGCTGTTGGGGTGCTGAAGGGTGAAGATGGGGTTCTGATTAGGCATCCTGTCCAGAGATACCCTGAATGCAAGTGTTGGGGGCTCCACCTTGGCTCTTTGGAGGTGGAGACATCACTTACTGTCTGAATGTAAGCTCAGCGATCTGCCCCTGGGTGGAGTGAGGAAGGAGAGCCCTCCCCCCTCCAGTTCCCCTCCCCTTTCAGACCAGGATATAAGCCCCACACGGAAGGCACCGAGCTGAGGAGGCCTCAGCCCCACCTGCAGAAGTCCAGCCCTTCGGACTCCTCTGGCCTTCCATCTCCTGACCACTCTGCCTCTGGAGCTGTCACTGTGAGTGGCCTGGGGCCCAGCAATGGTCTGGTCGGGGGATCCCAGGCTAGTTTGTGGGGAAACTGAGGCTAGCAAGGTGGAAACGGACTGAGAGGTGAGAAGCTGGTTTAGAAGGGGGTCAGCGGAAGTGGGAAGGAGAAAAGCCGGGGTGTCCCTGCTGCCAGCATAGCCTTGTTCCTCCATCTACCCTTCTGGTGGAGGCAGGCAGGGCTTATGCCCTTTTAACAGATGAGGAAACTGAGGCCAGAGACGGTGCAGTGCCTGAGAACACACAGCCAGCAGGTGGCTAAGCCTTGGTCGGGAACCAGCCCCAGACGGGTCGCTGAAGCTTCGGCTAGATGGCAACCTCAGCTTCCCGCTTCCGAAGAGATACTCGGACTGACTCTAGTGCCCCTCTCCAGATGATGTGGCGCAGATCGGGGCGCAGATCGTGGCCTGCCATGGCCACAGTGCTACTGACCCTGCTCGTCTGCCTGGGGGAGCTGGTCGACGCCTACCCCGCCAAACCCCAAGCTCCGGGAGAACACGCCTCGCCAGATGAGCTGAACCGCTACTACACCTCGCTGCGCCACTACCTCAACCTGGTCACTCGGCAACGGTGAGAGCCTGGGCGGGGTGGGCGGGGCCTGGCGGCCATCAGGGGCGTGGCCAGACACGACCCCACCCGTCTCTGGCTCCGCCCCACAGGTTTGGGAAACGAGACTTCTCAGAAGCTCTTCTCTCTATACTGCTCTTTCCAGATCGCGATGACTGGCCGGTCAAGTCGCGGTAAAAGCGCCCCTGGGGGGTGGCCTGGTCCTCCTTCCACCCTATCCCCGCCGCCTAGTACTTTTCCCCAATCTCGCCTACCCAGATCCGACGCCGAGCTTGGCTCCGTATGACTCCTTTCCTTTCCTTCCTACAGGCCAGAGGGAGCCTACCTATGGTGAAGACCCCGACGGCCTCGAGAGAGAGACATGTGCTAAGACACCAACCCCATTTCCATGTTTGCTCCTGACCCCTGAGCCTGGATTCCTCTCAGGGCTTGCTGGGTCTGAAGTCTTTATTTGGGGTCTTTTTTTCCATTTCTCCGAGTCCCCGCCCCTGGGCTGGAGGGCCGGATGTGGTCCTTCCTTGATCTCTAAATAAAGTGCAAATTTCACTGAACTGGAAATGGTGCGTTTCTACATCTTGTCTCTTGTCCTTCGTGGAGGTGGCATCCAGGTGGGAGTGGAGGGTGGAGGGGAGAAAGCTGAGAGGGACAGAAGATGACGCCTGAGACCAAAGGAGCCCGAGGCCAGGGCTGGGGTGGAGTGAGGGGCCCTCTCTGCTCTGAACTAAGAGAAAATGATGCCCCCCAGCGTGAGGAGTGGATGGGACCCAGACAAGGGTCCCCTGGCGCTCTAGTCAGGTGGGGTGGGGGCAGGTTGAAAGTTCTTCCAAAGGGTTAGGGACGAAGAGGAAGAATTGCTGCGGGAGGGTGAAGGGTGTGGAAAGCAGAGTAGCTGGGGAGAGAGCTGCGCCATCCCCCAAAAGGGAAGTGTCTGGAGAATGGGCTTGGCACCAACACCCCAGGGTACCCCGAGGAGATGTATCACTAACCCCGGGGGCTGTAGTGGCTGGGAGTGGAGATGGGACCCCAGCTGGGGCTGTGGAGGGAGAGTCATTTGTGGGGTGAGATGGGTGTGTGTGCTGGGGAAAGGGGTCACTTCCAACACCCCCAATGCCTGGGCAGGAGCAGTGGGAGTGTGGAGGCTGCCCTTTCTTTCCGCTGCCACCCTCCCCTTTCTGAATTCACATTCAGGAGATAAGTCACCAAGCATGGTGTCTTGGGGACAAGGTCATGAGAGCCCTCCTAAGGTGGCTCTGGGAGAGGAGCCTCAAGCTGGCTCTGCCATCGCTGAAGGAGAGGCCCC
>SJYQ01092594.1:0-11354 GCA_006410935.1 Redunca redunca | reverse complement strand
CGGGGGGGGCGGGGGGGGGGCGGTGCTCTCAACCAGGTGCAGAGAACGCTACTGTAGAGTCTCTTGTGAGGTTTGTTAGGCAAGATGATGTTATACAGACAGAAAGCTGGCTACTATCTACTTACTATGACCTTCGACCCTGTTCCACGCCAGTTCCTCTGAATACACTTGCACACCATCCAAAGTTGTAAGCCCAGTCCCAGGCCTTTAACTGGTGGCCTTCAGTGGATCTCAATTTTTCAGGACAACAGACAGAAGTGTCGACCCAGGGATGGATTAAATGGATGGGTTCTGGCCAAGACAGAACTCTCTAGAACCAAGCAAAAGCAGTTGCACCATTACCTCTGACTTGAGATAATCAGCTGCCCAAGAGGGAACTGATTCAGCTGGCTGTTTCTCTGATGTCCAGAGTCATCAAAATTAAGTTTTCAGAACCTGTTACATTTCCCAGGGTCTGCTGTTGACAGAGGAAAACTCAACCCAGAGAAACTTTAGCAATGGCATTTTTCTAAGTCTCCTCTCCAGCCTCACCGCATGCCCCCAGTTAGCCGTTACTTTTCCTGGTCTCCCCACTCAGTGGTACGTTTTTGAGTAGGAATCATATCAAAACTGGAATTTTGCTTGTAATTTAGCTTATTCTGTAAAATACATTCAAACCTGCAAAGCTACATGAGTTTTTAGGACAGATCACCTTGATAGCATCACCACGGTAATACTGGCAACATATTTAATTGAGAAAACAGCCTATAAGCAACTTTTGAAATGATGCTGAGCTGTGCATTCATCTTTTCTAGCTAATTTATAAACTTGGAAGTCAAATGAGCTGTCCAAAGGTCTGTTGTTCATATTACCCATAAATATCCTTGATCCAACAAATATTTTTTGAACATCGAATAGGGAGAAAGAGTCATGCTGTCAAAACCATGATGACCCTGAGGAAACCGAAACCGAAAAAGACACATGCACCCCAGTGTTCACTGCAGCACTATTTACAATAGCTAGAGTATGGAAGCAACCAGGATGTCCATCAGCAGACAAATGGAAAAAGAAGCTGTGGTGGATATACACAAGGGACTGTTACTCAGCCATAAACAGGATCGAATTTGAGTCAGTTCTAACGAGGTGGATGAACCTAGAGCCTATTATACAGAATGAAGTAAGTCAGAAAGAGAAAGAAATATCACATATATATGGAATCTAGAAAGATCGCACTGAGGAATTTATTTGCAATGCAGCAGTGGAGAAACAGACATAGAGAACAGACTTATGGACACGGGAGAGGGGAGGAGAGGGTGAGATGTATGGAGAGAGTAACATGGGAACTTATATTATCATATGTAAAATAGCCAATGGGACTTTGCAGTATGTCTCAGGGAACTCAAACAGGGACTCTATCAACCCAGAGGGGTGGGATGGGGAGGGAGATGGGAGGAAGGTTCAAGAGGGAGGGGACATAATGTACACCTATGGCTGATTCATGTTAGATTTGACAGAAAACACCAAAATTCAATAAAGCCATTATCCTTCCAAAAAAAAGAACCATGATGAAGCACCACTTCACAACCACTAGGATGGCTGTAATAAATAAGGCAGATAATAACAAGTGCTGTCAGTGGGAAGATAGAATGCTCCTTACACACTGCTGGTGGAAATCTAAAACGCTCTAGTCACTTTGAAAAGCAGCTTTTTGATGGGGAGTTCCCCTGGTGGTCCAGTGGTTAGGAATCCGCCTTGTGATGCAAGGAACACAGGTTTGATCCCTGGTTAGATGCCGAGCAACAACTAGGCCTGAAAGGCCCCAACTACTAAATCTACATGCTCTGCAGCCTGCGTGCCACACGTAGGGTACACCCCAACAAAAGATCCCACAAGATGCAGCAAAGGTCCTGTGTGCTGCAACTAAGATCTGATGCAACCAAATAAAAATACATTTTTAAAAAATAAATAAAAAACAACTTGATGGGTCCTCAAAACGTTAAGCATAGAGTTACATCTGACCCAACCACTCCACTCCTACTCCATAAGAAATGAACACACACATCCACACAAGAACTTGTTCACGAATGTTCATGGCAGCACTATCCATAGCAGCTAAAAAACAGAAACAACCCAAATACCCATCAGCTGATGAGTGGATAAACAGAACGTGTTGCCTGGAATATTATTCAGCCATAGAGAGGAGTGAAGTACACACTACAACGTGCATCAGCTGTGAAAACACTAAATGGAACGAGAAAGTTGCTCGGTCATTTCCGACTCTTCGAGACCCCATAGACTATACAGCCCATGGAATTCTCCAGGCCAGAATACTGAAGTGGGTAGTCATTCCCTTCTCCAGGGGATCTTCCCAACCCAGGGATCGAACCCAGGTCTCCCGCCTTGCAGGTGGATTCTTCACCAGCTGAGCCACCAGGGAAGCCCAAAAATGAAATAAGGCAGACCCGAAAGGACAAACACTGTTCTAATTCTGTTTATACGGTATGTCCAGAATAAGCAAATCTATGGAGACAGAAAGCAGATTAATAGTTCCTAGGGCTGAGGGTTTGGAGGGAATAGGGACCGACTGTAATGTGTACAACATTTCTTTTTGGGGTGATAAAAATGTTCTAAAATTGATTGCAGTGATGGTTTACCAACTCTGAATACAGTAAAAGCACTGAACTGTTCACTTTAAATGGGTGAATTGCATGCTATGTAAGTTATACCTCAACAAAACTGATATATATCTATTTGTAGATAAATAGATATACACACACACACATGAAATTGCACTATGTTCTGTAGTGAAGTGATACAAAAATGGATAATTTATAATCCATAGCTTAAAAGAGTTTACAAGGTAATCTCTGCATCCATAAGAAATACTGATGAAATGCGAGCCAACATATAATAAGAACCATTAAACAGGTACAAAATTCAGAGGTTCTGAGAAAAGAGATCACTTCAAATAAGTCATCGGGGAAGGCTTCACAGAAAAGAAAGTAATGGGGGGTTGAGCCATGGAGAATGGTTAGAAATTTCATAGATGGAGAGGGGGATTAGAAACAGCAGATGAAAGGCGTGGTGGCAGCAACTTATGGGCCCTCTTCAGAGACCAGGAAGGATTCCAGTGTGGCTGGATCATAACACTTAAAAAGCAGCAGAGGTGAGAGCAAACGTCAATGGGCTGAGGCTAGGGGACTTCCCTGGCAGTCCAGTGGCTAAGACTCCACACTCCCAATGCAGCAGGCCCAGGTTTGATCCTTGGTCGGGGAACTAGATCCCACCTGCAGCAAATAAGAGTCCAAGTGCCACAACTAAGGCCTGGGGCAGACAAATAAATAAATATATTTTTAAAAAGTCAACAGGCCAAGGCTAGCCCACAAAGAGCTCTGAACACTATCCATGGCAAACCTCAGGGATGAGGGCCTGAACTAGGGTGGGAAGCGGGGGAAGGAACGGAGAACAGATGGTTAGGAGTCACTTCAGAGGAAGGACTGGCAGAGAAGCAGCTGGGATGGGGATGGGGGTGAAGAAGTGAGGACTGAGACGATGCCTGGGTCCCAGCCGGGCGATGGAGAGAATGCATGTCTGATGAGAAGGGCAGAAGGGGAAGCTCGCTGGAGATGGAAGGCGACAGAGCAACTGACGCCGAGCTGGAAGTGGAAATAATGGAACCCACAGAGCTATGCCGTGCAAGAAAACCAGGGAGGAAAAGGATGTGGACATTGGAGAAGGCCCCTGGAATGAGGTGATGCAATCCGCTGAATCTCAGGAGGCATGGAGGTGTCCCTCCTGCCAAGAGAGAGGAGCATGCAGGGTGCTCCAGGCAGAGGGAGCCGTGAGCAGGAGGCACGAGGGCATGCGTGTGTCCTAAGTTGCTGAGTCGTGTCCGACTCTTTGCGACCCTGTGGACTGTAGCCCGCCAGGCTCCTCTGTCCAGGGATTCTCCAGGCAAGAAGACTGGAGTGGGTTGCCATGCCCTCCTCCAAGGGATCTTCCCCACCCAGGGGTCAAACCTGCCTTTCTAAGTCTCCTGAATGAGCAGGTAGGTTCGTTACGACTAGCGCCACCTGGGAAGCCCATGCGCAAGGGCACAAAGGCCTAAAACAAAGTCAGTTTCCTGAACTGCAAACCCCTGACTCTGGCTGGAGCAGAGTGGATGGCGCGAGGCAGCCTGAGATGGAGCTGGAGAAATCGCTCATGGGCTGGACAGCCAAGAGCTCCGTGCACCCCTTGTGGCTGACCTGCACTCTGTCCCGAGCTGAGGGCCTGAAAGAGCTTGAGGAGGTAGACAGAGCCTCCCTCGTGGGACTGTGGAGAAAGGTCTGGAACACTTGGGATGGGAAGACTAGCTGGGAATTAACAGAAGAGCCCACCTAAGAAATGATAGGGCCTCCATCAGTCGCTGGCTGTAGAGGTAGAGAAGAATGGATTAGTTTGAGACATAATTAGGACACAGAGGCAATAGAATTTGTCCAGTTTGATTTGGGAGAGAAGGAAAAAAGTCCCGCTGCAGCACTGACCATGGGACATGACATCAAATGAAGGGAAACCACTCAAGCATCTGTAGAGTGACACATGACAGCACGGGGGTTAAGGTAAAAAGAGGGGGACAGGGACTTCCTGGTGGTCCAGTGGCTAAGACTCCATGCTCCCAACGCAGGGGGCCTGGGTTCCATCCCTGGTCAGGGAACTAGATCCTGCGTGCCACAATGAAGTTCAAAGATCCCATGGGCTGCAAGTAAGACTTGGTGCAGCCCAATCAATCAATCAATCAATATATATATATTTTAAAGCAGGAGGGGTATTTCCCTGGTGGTCCAGTGATAAAGAATCTGCCTGCCAATGCAGGGGACGCGGGTTCAACCCCTAGTCGGGAAAGATTCCACGTGTTGTGGGTCAACTTAAGCCCATGCATCACAACTGCTGAAGCCTGAGCGCCCGAGAGCCTGAGATCCGCCAAGAGAAGCCACTGCAGCGAGAAGCCCATGCACCCCAACTCCACGGTAGCTTCCNGAAGCTGACAGGAGTCAAATCCATCCCCGGCGAGCGGACACCGGAAGCGGCCGGGGGCTGTGAGCGCGCGGAGCGGCCCGAGGCTGAGCGAGCGAAGCGGCGTCGGCGGCCCGCGGGCGTCGGCGGCCGGGGAGGGGCGGCCGGGGCCGGGGCCGGGGAGGGGCAGACGCGGCCGGAGGGCGACGCGGCGGCGGACGCCTCTCGGGAGCCGCTTCCCGACGGCGGCTTCCAGACGGAGCGGACGGTGGAGGCGGGACGAGCCTTTGTCGCTGAGGAGCGGGAGGGCGGGAAGGGGGCCCAGCGCCGGCGTCTGCGGATGAGAAGAGGCGGCTGTGGACGGGAGACCCCCGAGACGGAGGCCGCAGGGGCTAACCCCGGCGCCCCGCAGTCGTCTGCTGAAGTCGCGGCCCCGCGGGTGCGGTGTGGGGGTGCGGCCCTCCCGGCCGTCCTTCCGTGGAACGAGGTCATCAGCGGGACTGGGGTCCTCACGAGAAGCGGGGATCGCGGAGGCCCCTGGTGGTCCCGGCGTTCGCACTCTGCGCTTCCAGCTCAGAGGGCCCGGGTTCCATCGCTGGCTGGGGATCTGAGAGCCCAGGTGCTGTGCGTGCGTGTGTGACTCACTTAGTTGTGCCCCCCTGGACTGTAGCTCACCAGGCCCCCCTGTCCATGAAATTCTCCAGGCGAGAACACTAGAGTGGGTTGCCATGCCCTTCTCCAGCACATGCCGTGAGGCGAGGCCAAAATAATTTTTTAAAAAGAAAAGATCAGACATAGAAGAGGCCAACCATGTGAGGCCACAGGAGAAGGTGGTGTCTGCCAGCTGAGAGAGGCCTCCGAGGAACCAACCAGCACTTGATCTGGACTTCCAGGCTCCTGAACGGGGAGAAAGCACGTTTCTGCTGTGTCAGTCCCCAGCCTGATGGGCTTAGTTTCAGCATCCCAAGTGACAGATGCAGGGAGGAGGGACCCAACGATGACACGGGCCTGGCGAGGAAGGAGAGTAGAAAATACGCCATCAGCTCCACGGCCTCCCCCTGAACCGGGAGAACCTGTCTTATTGAGGAAGGGCTTTTGCAGGAAGTGATATCTCTACTGACAAATGAATTTTCCATCAGGGTGTTGAAGTAGGGGAAGTGTGTGGAGAAGCCTGGGAATTCTTAGGACGGGGTGCACAGCCTCAGTGGGGCGGGGGAGGCTTAAAGTTGGGGCCTGTTATGGCTAATGCCCCCTTTACACTTAGCGGAGGGCTGGCACAGTGCAGCTTCCTTTTTTTTTTTTTCAGGCCGTGCCATGCGGCATGAGGGACCCTACTTCCCCCACCAGAGATTGAACCCAGGCCCCCTGCTTTGGGAGCATGGAGTCTTAACCACTGGAGCACCAGGGCAGTCTCACCATGCAGGTTCTTAATGAACATGATTTGCAAAATATGAAGAGGTGCGACAGATATGAAGGAACGGTGGGGATGGACTGGAAACAACAGGGAACACAGGAAATTGCAGGAGGAAGGTCTTCCTGGGATTGGCAAATAGAACAGAAAGCCAAGAGGCAGTGGCGAGACATCATTTCCAATGTCCAAAGCCGCTTTAGTACAGCAGCCTATGAAATTCTCCCACTAAGATAAGCTGAGCAACGTCTTGCAGATGGGCCACCTTTACAACTTCTGTCATACTCAGTGCATTATTACTTCAGCTACCCAAATACCTTGAGGGATGCGTTATTTCTGGTTTGATGGTTAACCATTTGGAGCCAAAAGTTTTCCTAAAATGTATTATGCACTGCCTCGCTTTCTGTCCCTTTTCTGAAAAATCGGAAAGTTAATATCTGCACAAAATGATACTATCATAAACTTCAAATATTTTATTGGATTGTCAAATAAAGATAACTGTTTATAAATAAGACATCCTAGGCCACAAAACTTGCATCTTCAAAAAGCTACTCATTTAAACAGGTAGGCCCTAGCGGTTTAGCACCCCAAGGCCTTCACAGTAAATCCCAGATTGAGGGTTTTTGTCTGCTTGTAGTTATTTGTCCTGCCTCACTCTCCGGCTGTGCCCTGTCACTTCTTTCTGAACTCAGTGTGCCTGCCAATAGCAACCTCCTCTTCCCTTTCTAACTGATCATTTCTTATCTATGTGATTAGGCTTCCCTGGTAGTTCAGCTGGTAAAGAATTTGCCTGCAATGCAGGAGACCCCAGTTCAATCCCTGGGTTGGGAAGATCCCCTGGAGAAGGGATAGGAGACCCACTCCAGTATTCTTGAGCTTCCCTGGTGGCTCAGATGGTAAAGAATCCACCTGCAATGTGGGACCTGGGTTCGATCCTGGGTTGGGAAGATCCCCTGGAGAAGGGAACAGCTATCCACTCCAGTATTCTTGCCTGGAGAATCCCCATGGACAGAGGAGCCTGGTGGGCAAAAGCCCATGTGGTCACAAAGAGTTGGACACGACTGAGCAACTTTCACTCACTCACTCTCTTCATGGTTAGGAAACTGGGTAACCACGATTGCTTGAAATGTGTGAAAAGTAAGCATAAGGACCAGCATCCCCTTTGCTGCCCAGAAGCCAAAAGCTGCTGACGTCCTGAGTCTCAGTTGGGTTTTAGAATGATGCATTGCTAGCATACTTCTAAACCATTAAAGTTTTTTTTTTCGGCAATATCAGAATAGCAGGGAAGGTCAAATAACTCTTCTAAGTCATAAGTTAGACTTAGCTTCCTCCATGATGTAAGTTTATTGCTTATGGAGTTTTTAAATGACTGAATTTCACCCCTCCATAGCAAGGGCCAGTCATCTCTCCTTCTGCCTTCAGACAACGTGGCAGATATTAGAAGGGAAAAAAAAAAACAAAACTGCTCTATTGTCACTGTATGCAGATTCTTCCCCTAAAAGATGTACTCCAAGTTCAACATTTATTTTGCTGTCAGCACTCTTTCATCATGAACCAGAGTACAAATAAGTGAAACAAATACTCCTTCAAAAAGTAGTAAGTATGTGTACCTTTGTGGGTTCAATTGAGGGTGGGCAGAAGCAAAGTAAAATTTCTGCAGTTTCAGTTAAGTTGTCCCCCACATGGTATTTGTCAGCGGAGCCCACGGACAGTGCGCGAGTACCTCTAATAACTCTGGCCACTGGTCCTCCTGCTCACAGGTCAGGTCCCATGGCCCCCAGTCAAAGAAGCAAGGAATTTTTAACTGTAAAAAGTGCTCAGGAACAGACTTCTCTGGTGGTCCAGTGGTTAAGAATCTGCCTTCCAATGCCTGAAACTCCGATCCTTGCCCCAGTGGGTCTTACAAGCTGAAGAGTTACTTTTTTTTTTTTTTTTGTAAGATTTATTTATTTTTGGCTGTGCTGGCTCTTCATTGCTTTGTGTGGGCTCTTCTCTAGTTGTGGCGAGCAGGGGCTGTTGTTCTTCATTGGGGTGCACGGACTTCTCATTGCGGTTTCTTCTCGTTGCAGGGCATGGGCTCTAGGTGTGTGGGCTACAGTCGTTGCAGCACGTGAGCTCGGTATCTGGTGCACCGGCTTAGTTGCGCGGCAGCACGTGGGATCTTCCCAGACCAGGGATCAAACCCATGTCCCCTGCATTGGCAGGTGGGTTCCTACCCACTGGGCCACCAGGGAAGTCATAAGTCTGTAATTAAAGGAGCATGGGGACTGTGCAAGACAAAACTTAATAGCAGAACAGAATAGATAACTAGGAATAGACCTGTCTGTTACACTTACTAGCATACATATAGGATGCACCAGTAACCATCAGAGAAGGACAGAATTATTCAGCAGCTAATCATTGTTAGAACATTTGGTTAGCAATATGAAGGAAAGTGTCAAGGTAAGTTCTTACCTCAAACCATACAACAAATTAATTCCTTGTGGATTAACTAGATAAAGAGGGATGTATTTTTAAAACTGAAAAATCAGATTAAAAACAAAATTTGTCATACTTCCAGAGGAAAAAAAAAATGTATCATATCTCGGGATGGGGAAGTTTTAAAACTTGGAAATAAAGAATAGACAAATAAAGAATAAAGAATAGAATGGACAAATATAAAATTAGAAATAAAAGGGACATTTAAAAAAGACCATCGAAAACTTGACCAGACAGAAATATGAACTTTCTCTATGTCAAAATTAAAAAGCAAAGGGATTTCCCTGGTGGTCCAAGAGCTAAGGCTCTCTGCTACCAACGCAGGGGGCCCTGGGTTCAATCTTTGGTCAGGGAACTAGATCCCACATGCTACAACATGTGTAGCCAAATAAATAAATAATAGAAATAAAAACCCATTAAAAATAAAAATTAAATAAAAAATCAAAAGGGAAACATAATTTTTTAACAGAAGAAATATAAATTAAGCCAAGTAGTTAAAATTTTATCTATTAAATTAGGAAAAGAAATTCTCAAAGTCCACTAGGATGAAATGAAGTAAGTGGAAGCTTTCACATGTTGAACTGCTACTGGCATTGTAAATGGACAAAACCTTTTGGAAAGCGTTATTGGCACATTTTATGTACATATTATTACAAACATTTTTTTAAAGTAAGAAAACAAAACAGAAATGTACCAAAATGATACAGAAATCGTGTCAGAGTGATGGGAATGTGTTATATATTTTCTATTTCCCAAATTTTATGTAATTGCATTACTTTATTAGTTTACTAATTTAATTAGACTTATTCTTACCCATCTGAACTTCATGTATTATCTCCTTATATTACAGAATTTTATCAAAGAATTTTATAACACCAGAAATCTGGTGTTGAAGCCACAATTTCCAAAATAATCAAAAAACAATCATTCCATTTAAAATATAAATTTGGCCATAGACAGGTCTTTCATTTTTCCCATTTACCATGGAAAACTAGTGCTTTTGTGGTAGGTGAGCATCTTTTTCAAAAGCAGGGACTTCCCTGGTGGTCCATCGGCTAAGAATCCACTCTCCCCAAGCAGGGGGCCTGGGTTTGACTCCTGGTCCAGGAACTAGATCCCACATGCTGCAACTAAAATCCTGAATCCTACAACTAAGACCCGGAGAAGCCAAATAAACAACAACATAGTAAAAATAACGAAAAGCAGCAGGAGGAGCAGGATATCTTTGTGAAACTCAAAACTGTGTCACAGTGAGTTAGCCTTCTGATGCCAGCACAGCCCCCAGCAAACTGATCAAAGAGGGCGCCTCTGCTCCTGCCCACAGGCTCGAAGAAAGATCTTCAAGGCATCCCAGCCCACTCCAAGATGCTTCCTCTGGGACGCAGCTAACAGCAGCCCTGTTCACAGGCCTCTTACGTGAGTTGCCCAGAGAGACACAGGGCTCAGCTAGAGTGGGGGAAAACAGGGGCTCAGAGCTTGACCCCAGGCAATGGAAGGGTAAGGCGCCTTCTCCTCCCACCCGTTCTATCACACAGAAACACAGAAGTGGGGTTCAGCTCTGCACATCATCAAACACTCATATTACCTAGCACTCTCCCGAACTCCCATGAGACACCAGTCCACTCCCATTAGGAGGCCTGGGACCCAAACACCAGAAGACAACGACAGTCAGCAAGCATGTGGAGAAAATGAAACCCTTGTGCTCTGCTGGTGGGCATGTAAAATAGAACAGCCTCTATGGAAAACAGTATGGCAGTTCCTCAAAACATTAAAAATAGAATTACCCCATGATCCAGCAATCCCACTTCTGCATCTATACCCCGAAGAATTGAAAGCAGAATCTCAAACATATTCAGACACCCATTATTCACAACAGCTAAAAAGTGATCACAGATGATGAATGGAGAAACCGAATGGGGTCTATACAGTGGAACATCACTCAGTCTTAAAAAGGGACGAAGAACTGACATAGGCTACAACTTGGATGGATCTTGAGCATATTATGCTGAGTGAAATAAGCCAGAGGCAAAAGGACAAATACTGGATGATTCTACTCACAGTACATCCTGGAGTGGCACATCTACAGAGATGGAAAGAAGAATGCGGGCTCCCAGAGGGTGATGGAGACAGACAGACTTTAAAGTGGGGGAGATGAGAAAGTTTTGAAAATGGATGGTGATGATGGTTGCACAAGAGTGTGAAAGTTAATTCCAGTAAACCGTACGCTTAAAAAACGCTAAAGTAGTAAATTGTACGTGACGTCTGTTTTATCTATAATAGGCCACTGCCACATGAATGCTAAAGGCACCAATCCATTCAGCGGATCTTTTATTCGAAGATGCAGATCGCTCCTGGGGACAGCCCCGTGAAACAGCACACACCTGTGCACACGAGACAGACCCCGGCAGGGCAGGTGACGGAGGGCAGGTTCACACTCGCATCTTAGGCCTCACAAGGGGACGGCACAGGAAGCAGAGCTCTCGCACCATAAACT
>SJYQ01092580.1:0-31348 GCA_006410935.1 Redunca redunca | reverse complement strand
TGTTTGACCACTTCCAATTTGCCTTGATTCATGGACCTGACATTCCAGGTTCCTATGCAATATTGCTCTTTACAGCATCGGATCTTGCTTCTATCACCGGTCACATCCACAGCTGGATATTGTTTTTGCTTTGGTCCATCCCTTCATTCTTTCTTGAGTTATTTCTCCACTGACCTCCAGTAGCATATTGGGCACTTAATGACCTGGGGAGTTCCTCTTTTGGTATCCTATCATTTTGCCTTTTCCTACTGTTCATGGGGTTCTCAAGGCAAGAATACTGAGTGGCTTGCCATTCCCTTCTCCAGTGGACCACATTCTGTCAGCCCTCGCCACCATGACCCACCCGTGTTGGGTTGCCCCGCAGGCATGGCTTGGTTTCATTGAGTTAGACAAGGCTGTGGTCCTAGTGTGATTAGAGTGACTAGTTTTCTGTGAGTGTGGTTTCAGTGTGTCTGCCCTCTGATGCCTTCTTGCAGCACTTACCATCTTACTTGGGTTTGTCTTACCTTGGGCGTGGGGTATCTCTTCACGGCTGCTCCAGCAAAGCACAGCCACTGTTCCTTACCTTGGACGAGAGGTATCTCCTCACCGCTGCCCTTCCTGACCTTCAACGTGGGATAGCTCCTCTAGGCCCTCCTGCGCCAGCGCAGCCACCGCTCCTTGGGCGTGGGTTGATCTTCCCGGCCGCCGCCCCTGGCCTTGGGCGCGGGGTGGCTCCTCCAGACTGTTGCTCCTGACCTCGTATGCGAGGTGGCTCCTCCCGGCTGCCGCCCACGTGGGGTGGCTCCTCTCGGCCAAGCTGAGTGCGCCGGCGTCGCAGCCGCTTGCACTGATCCATCAATAGGCGTGGTCAACCCTAGGGACCTCGTGACACAACACAAAATGAGGCTTTAAACCAGCTGAGTGTCCAAAACGGTGCACTCGTTCTCTTGTCAAAGACCCCTCATGTTTTAGCGTTCCTCTTCAAGCTGAGAAAAAAGCACTGCGCACTGACATGTCCCGAAGAAATAAAATGTGACCTTAACTGCCCACATGTCAACCATTATATCGTGATTTAGTGAGCGGATAAAGGGGCGTGTATACTTTGTGAGTCCAGTGTGATCTGTGGTCTGCTTTGTTGAGAACAGAAAGGAAAATCTATCCGTCTGGGTTTTACCATCACTGATGCAGGTGAGCGTAGCCACCCCTGCAGTCAGCTTCCACACGTTTAAGCTCCGCCTGAAGCTGCTCTGAGTCCAGGCTCTTCTCCTGGACCGGCAGCTGCTCGCTGATCCTGCAGGCTGAAGTGTCCAGGACTCAGTAAACCGGGAAGTGTTTGGGCGGAGGAGACTCTGTGCGACCCTCGTTCCCAGGGTTGATGCTGGCTCACTGCAAAAGAGCCATCGGTTCTTGCCCTCTACTCTTCCCCAGTATCATATTGGACGCCTTCTGTGCTATGGGCTCATCTTCCGGCGTCATATCTTTTTGCCTTTTCATAACTGTCCATGGGATTTTTCAGGCAGGAATACTGGAGGCAGGATTTTTCAGGCCATGTTTTTCAGGGGGCTGCCATTTCATTCTCCAGAGGGTCACGTTTTGTCAGAAGCCTTCACTCTGAACTGTCCTCAGGTGGGCTTGCGCGGCACAGCTCAGAGCTTCATTGAGTTACAATACTTTGGCCACCTGATGCGAAGAGCCAACTCATTGGAAAAGACCCTGATGCTGGGAAAGATCTGAGGGCCAAAGGACAAAGGAGAAGGGGGTGGCAGAGGATGAGATGGTTAGAGAGCATCACTGACTCAATGGACATGAATTTGAGCAAACTCTGGGAGGTAGTGAAGGACAGGGGCCTGGCGCACTGCAGTCAATAGAGTTGCAAACAGTTGAACATGACTGAGCGACTGAACAACATGTCTGCTCAGGGTCAAGACCTGCCCCGTGATTCATCTGGATAGTGCAGAAATGGGCTTGTTCACGTTTCCTGACAGGACCAGCGTCAGGCTCAGTTCTTCCCCTTTACCTTACCACTTTCAACTTATGTTACTTCTTTTATGTTTTTTTAAATGTTTCAAAATATGACTCAAGCTCTGTGTCAGGGGCTATAGGTTCCCAGGAACCAGACCACGAGACAGAGGCTGAGACGGAGAAGCATCGGGGGTCGGCCCTCGTGGTCACCACTAGCAGGACTCTGAGAAGAGGTGACAGAGTCCCCACAGGTCTGGAGGTCTGGAGCCTCATGCTGTCCCTGTTTGCGTCTGTGCATTTCCAGCAGTGGGGAAACTTCTTGTGTGTGATGTCGGGGGGTGGGGTATGGTGGTGTGTGTGTGGGGGACAGACCTACCTGCAGTACCCACCTCCCCGGAGCTGTTCAGGTCGGGGTGATGTCTGCTGGAAATGGTTCCTCCAGGGCTTCTTTTTCTGGAGGGGGTGGTGGGGAGGGGACTTGCAACAAAAAGATTAGGGGGGCTTCCCTGGTGGCTCAGTGGTCAAGACTCTGCCTGTCAATGCAGGAGACATGAGTTCAGTCCCTAGTTTGGGAACATCCCACATGCTGCAGATCGACTAAGCCTGTGCACCACAACTACTGAGCCTGTGCTCTAGAGCCCGGGAGCTGCAACTGTTGAAGGCCTAGTCCCCTAGAGCCCGTGCTCTGCAACAAGAGCAGTCACCCCAGTGAGAAGCCCACACGGCACAACTAGAGGGTAGCCTCCGCTCGCTGCAACTAGAGAAAGCCCACACAGCAGTGAAGACCCAGCACAGCCAAAATGAATCAATAACACTAAAGAATAAGAAGGGTTAGTGGATGAACCGCTGCCCCTAGCTGCGAGCACCCAGCACCCCTCCCCTCTGCCAGCTCTCCCTCTGCTGAGCTCAGCTGTGGGGGTACCCCAGACCTTAGCCCACTGCTCACCTGTCAGGCCAGGCACAGCTGTGCCAGGAGAAGGGACTCGGAGGCCTGCCCATCGTCTTGCTGGACGGTGCATCCCTTGTGCTGCTCCCAAGGCTGGGAACACCCTCTGCAGCTTTTTTCCTCCCTGACGTCTCTGCCGAAGACACTGCTTTTTTTTTTTCTTAGTTTCCGTTCCTGTCCTCTTTATTTGAAATCATTCCGGTTTACAGAATAATTGCAAGAAAAAGCATAGTAAGAAAAGCCCTGCAAACTTTGCCCCCAGACTCAGCCATGCAGTTTGCCTACCTGCTTTGTCATTTGCTCTCCCTTCCATGTCTGTGTTTTGTAGACAGAAAACACATCTTTCTGAAGATCTTGAGAGGGAGCTGCATATTCGTGGCCGTTGACCCCTGTCATCATTCACTGAGGTGACTCTAACAAAAAGGCCACGGACCGGGGGCTTATGAACAACAGCGACTGTGTTTCTCATCTGCAGACTGGAGTGCAGGATCGAGGTGCCAGCAGATGTGTGGTCTGGTGAGGATTTGCTTCCTGGTTCAAAGGCCATCTTCTGGCTGTGCCCTCATAGGGCAGAAGGGCTGAGGGAGCATTCTGGGGTCTCTCTCACCAGGGCAGTAATCCCTTCATGGTGGCTCTGCCCTTCTGATATAATCACATGCCAAGGGCCCACCTCCTCTAACATCAGCACACTGGGGATTGTATTTTAATATACCAATTTTTAGGGCACACAGATATTTTGCCTACAACTGCCCCTAAAGACTTCAATGTGAATTTTCTATTCTTAGAAATAGAATCACAGAGCAGCTACTGATTCCAGGAAGCTTAACACTGATACAGTGCATTATTCCATCTACATCTGAGTTTCAGCTTTGTCAGTTGACCTAGTGATTTCCCTCCAACCTACTGGATCCAGCCCAGCATCAGGCAATGTGTTTAGTTCTCACATCTGGAACATTTCCACAGATCGGTCTTTTATGGTGTTGATATTTTTGAAGAATACTGTCCTTTCCCCCCTTGTTTATGTTGTTGTTCAGCCGCTAACTTGTGTCCGACTCTGTGACCCGTGGACTGCCACACGCCAGGTTCCTCTGTCCTTCATTATCTCCTGAGTTTGCTCAAATTTATGTCCATTGAGTCAGTGATGCCCTTTAATCATCTCATTCTCTGCTGCCTCCTTCTCCTTTTGCCTTCAACCTTTCCCAGCATCAGGGTCTTTTCCATGAGTGAGCTCTTCACATCAGGTGGTCAAAGTATTGGATTGATTTCCTTTAGGATTGCCTGGTTTGATCTCCTTGCAGTCCAAGGGACTCTCAAGAGTCTTCTCCAGCACCACAATTCAGAAGCATCAGTTCTTTGGCATTTAGCCTTCTTTATGGTCCAACTCTACCTCTGTACATGACTACTAGAAAAATCATAGCTTTGACTATACGGACCTTTGTTGGCAAAGTGATGTCTGCTTTTTAATATGCTATCTAGGTTTGTCATAGGTTTTCTTTCCAGGAGCAAGTGTCTTAATTTCATGGCTGCAGTCACTGTCTGCAGTGACTTTGGAGCCCAAGAAAATAAAATCTGCCACTGCTTCCACTTTTCCCCCTTCTATTTGCTGTGAAGTGATGGGCTTGGATGCCACAATCTTCGTTTTTTTTGAATGTTGAGCTTTAAGCCAGCTTTTCCACTCTCCTCTTTCATGCTCATCAAAAGGCTCTTTAGTTCCTCTTCACTTTCTGCCTTTGGAATGGTGTGTATATGTGTGCTTAGTCACTCAGTTATGTCCAATTCTTTGTGACCCTTTGGACTGTAGCCTGCCATGCTCCTCTGTCCATGGGATTTCCCAGGCTAGAATACTGAGGTGGGTTGCCATTTCCTCCTCCAGGGGATCTTCTGGACCCAGGGATCGAACTTGTGTCTCCTGTGTCTCCTGCACTGCAAGCATATTCTTTACTTGCTGAGCCATCGGGGAAGCCCATATTGAAGTGGTATCATCTGCATATCTGAAGTTGTTGATATTTCTCCTGGCAATCTTGATTCCAGCTTGTGATTCATCCCGTCTGGCATTTTGCATGATGCACTCTGCATATAAGTGAAATAAGCAGGGTGATAATATACAGCCTTGTCCTACCCCTTTCCCAATGTTGAACCAGTCAGTTGTTCCATGTCTGGTTCTAACTGTTGTTAATAGAATGTTCCTTATTTGAGGTTTGTGTGAAGCCCCTCAAATATAGACACAGGTTGTGTATTCCTGGGCACAAGTGATGGTCTTTCTCAGGGCACACTTCCTCCCCTCACTCATGGGGTTAATGTTTCTCACCTGGTGGGATGATTGCCTCATTTCTCTCCTCTAACTAATCTGTGGGAAGGGACTTACACATTTTTATTTTTAAATTTTGATTGAGGTATTGTTGATTTACAATGTTGTGTTTAATTTCTGCTATACAGCAAAGTGATTCAGTTATGCATATATATACATTCTGTTCATACTTTTCTATTATGGTTTACCACAGGATATTGAATGTAGTTCTCTACAGAAGGACCTTGTTGTTTACCCATCCTATATAGAATAGTTTGCATCTGCTAACCCCGGACTCCAAGTACAGCCCTCCCTCACGGCCCCCCCCGCCCCGCTTGGCAATCACTAGTCTGTTCTCTAAGTTCGTGAGTCTGTTTCTGTTTTGTAGATGCTCAATTTGTGCCATATTTTAGAGTCCACATATAAGTGGTATCATATGGTATTTGTCTTTGTCTGGCTTCCTTCTTAGTCCCTGACTTTCATATTTAGTACGAAAATCTTTAGGTCCATCCTTGTTGCTGCAAACGGCATCATTTCATTTTTTTATGGCTGAATAATATTCTATTGTATATATGTACCAAGTCTTCTATATCCATTCATCTGTTGATGGACATTTAGGTTTTTTCTGTGTCTTGGCTATTGTGTATAGTGCTGCTATGAACTTTGGGGTGCATGTGTCTTTTTGAATTATAGTTTTATTTGGACATATGCCCAGGATTGGGATTGCTGGATCATATGGTAACTCTATTTTACATTTTCTGAGGAAACTCCATACTGTTTTCTATAGTGGCTGCACCAATTTACAGTCCCACCAACAGTGTAGGAGGGTTCCATTTTCTCTACACCCTCTCCAGCATTTGTAATTTGCAAATGTTTTAATGATGGCTTTAATGATTGGTGTGAGGTGGTACCTCATTGTAGTTTTGATTTGCATTTCTCCATTAATTAGTGATGCTGAGCATCTTTTCATGTGCTTATTGATCATCTGTCTGTCTTCTTTGGAGAAATGTCTAGTTAGGTCTTCTGCCCATTTTTCCATTGGGTTGTTTGTTTTTTTTGTTATTGGTTGTTGTGTTGTATGAGCTGTTTATATATTTTGGAAATCAAGCCCTTGCTTAATTTGCTTAATCATTTGCAAATATTTTTCTCCAAGTCTGTAGGTTGATGGTTTTCTTTGCTCTAGAAAAGCTTGTGAGTTTGGTTAGTTTCCATTTGTTGGTTGTTGTTCAGTCCCTAGGTGGTATCTGACTCTTTGTGACCACACAGACTACAGCATGCCAGGCTTACCTGTCCTTCACTGTCTCTCAGAGTTTGCTCAAACTCATGTCGAGTCCATGATGTCATTCAACCATCTCATCTCTGTCACCCCCTTCTCCTCCTGCCTTCAATCTTTTCCAGCATCAGGGTCTTTTCCAATGAGTCAGCTCTTTGAATCAGGAAGCCAAAGAACTGGAGCTTCAGCTTCAGCATCAGTTCTTCCAATGAATATTTAAGACTGGTTTCCTTTACCATTGACTGCTTTGATCTCTGCAGTCCAAGGGACTCTCAAGAGTCTTCTCCAGTACCACAATTCAAAAGCATCAATTCTTTGGTGCTCAGCCTTTGTTATGGTTCAACTTTCACATCCATACATGACTGCTGGGAAAACCATAGCTTTGACTATACAAACCTTTGTTGGCAAAATGATGCTTCTGCTTTTTAATACACTGTCTAGGTTTGTCATAGCTTTTCTTTCAAGGAGCAAGCGTCTTTTAATTTCATGACTGCAATCACCATCCACAGTGATTTTTGAGCCCAAGAAAATAAGATCTGCCACTGTTTCCATTTTTTTCTTATCTATTTGCCATGAAGTGATGAAACCGAATGTCATGATCTTAGTTTTTGAATGCTGAGCTTTAAGCTAGCCTTTTCACTCTCTTCTTTCACCTTCATCAAGAGATTCTGGTTCTTCTTCACCTTATTTTTGCCTTTATTTCTGTTGCTTTGGGAGACTGACCTAAGAAAACATTGGTAAGATTTATGTCAGAGAATGTTTTGCCTATGTTCTCTTTTAGGAGTATTTTTGTGTCATGTCTTATATTTAAGCCAACCTGAGTTTATTTTTTGTGCATGTGTATGGGAGTGTGCTAACTTCATTGATTTACACATGGCTATTCAGTTTTCCCAATGCCACTCGCTGAAGAGACTTTCAGTTCAGTTCAGTTCAGTCGCTCAATCATGTCCAACTCTTTGCGACCCCATGAATCGCAGCACACCAGGCCTCCCTGTCCATCACCAACTCCTGGAGTTCACTCAAACTCATGTCCATCCAGTCGGTGATGCCATCCAGCCATCTCATCCTTTGTCATCCCCTTTTCCTCCTGCCCCCAGTGCCTCCCAGCATTAGAGCCTTTTCCAATGAGTCAACTCTTTGCATGAGGTGGCCAAAGTATCGGAGTTTCAGCTTTAGCATCATTCCTTCCAAAGAATACCCAGGGCTGATCTCCTTCAGAATGGACGGGTTGGGTCTCCTTGCAGTCCAAGGGACTCTCAAGAGTCTTCTCCAACACCACAGTTCAAAAGCACCAATTCTTCAGTGCTCAGCCTTCTTCACAGTCCAACTCTCACATCCATACATGACCACTGGAAAAACCATAGCCTTGACTAGACGGACCTTTGTTGGCAAAGTAATGTCTCTGCTTTTGAATATGCTATCTAGGTTGGTCATAACTTTCCTTCCAAGGAGTAAGCATCTTTTAACTTCATGACTTTCTTCCATTGTATATTCTTGCTTCTTCTAAGATTAACTGACCATAGGTGGGGGTGTTATTCTGGGCTCTTTATTCTGTTCATTGATTCATGCTTGTTTTGTGCTGATACCATGCTGCTTTGATGACTGCAGCTTATACTACAGGGGAAGAAACTTTCAGACCTGGAACACATCCCTCTCTCCATCCTTCCATCTGCTGCTGTTGTTCAGTTGCCAAGTCATGTCAGACTCTTTACGACCCCAAGAACTGCAGCACACCAGGCTTCCCTGTCCCTCATTTTTGATGATTCTTGTTAAAGCTCCCTCCAAGGAGTCTCCTCTGGTCCCCTAGGCTTACTCAAGCCCTTTCCCTCTGTTGCTGCCACGTGTGATTATACAGAGCCCCACTGTCACTGTGTCTTGTTGGTTTACCTTCCTACTTCACTGGACCTCTGGTTGCTCAGTACCCAGTTGAGGGCTGCAGGGGACACTGAGTGACTGATTGACCAAGCCGATCCCTTATCAGTGAGGACCCTCCCTCCAAGGGCCTGAACCCTCAGTCTGGATGATGCACACCAATGTGAGTGGGGAGCTCATGACTCATGCAACTTGTGACATGCAGAGAAGAGAGCAGGGCAGGCCTTCTAAGACCGGTTCTCTCCTGGCTGGTAGGCTCCTCAGGGCTGGGCTAGCTCTTTTACATCAAGCATCCAGCACCCAGTTGACACTGCTATTAAAGTCAGTTTAAAAAGGACCGGGGCTGAGTCCTAGGTCTCCCCCGCATCCATTCTTCCTGGTTTGTGTGAGCCTGAAACCTGTGTGCTTCCTCTCTGCTTTGCCCATATTCCCCAGCCGTCCACCTCTGGTCTAGCCACCATCCTAGTCTCTGCTTTGCTTTCTCTGTCTACACCTTCCACCCTGATGCCCTCAGCACATATCTGAGACACAAGGTATGGGGAATCCTTGTCTGGACCCTCTTGTTCACGCACTTCGCCGCCAGCGCAGGCCCATAATGTTTCATCGATTAGATACAACACATGACAACAACAGGTCCAGAGCCAGCGGCCGGGCTGGGCTCCACCTCCACTGCTAACAGTGGGCACTCGGGTTCCAAGTCCCCAGTGAGATCCGTCGTNTTGGAGTTCAGAGTGTTTCGGATTTGAGGATCTGTGGGGTTCCGGGCTGTGATGCTTGAGCAAACTCAGCTGGGATTGTCGAGATTCAGACACCCGGTAGCTTCGTGGCGGGTCGAACCAGGGATGAAAAACTTTAACTTTGAGGGCTTTTTGGAATGTTGGATAAAGCAGTGCGAACCTGCTCTTCTTTTAGGGCTCTGCTGCTGCTGCTAAGTCGCTTCAGTCGTGTCCGACTCTGTGCGACCCTTTAGACGGCAGCCCACCAGGCTCTGCCATCCCTAGGATTCTCTAGGGAGGATGAAATGAATAACGCATCTGCTAGGGACTCAGAAGACGTGACTCTTAGCGCAGACGGTGGGGATTCTAGGCAGATCCCTGGACTCAGCAAGTGATTCTCACGCAGTCAGTGAGGCTGCCCAGGCCTAGAGAGGAGCAGACACCCGCCCGGGTCCTGGTGCTCAGCCTGATTGAGGAGCCACGTTGGGCTGTATGTCTTGGAGTTGAGTGGTTGGGTGTTTTGGAGGTGGAACGGGCCATTCTCTCCCACCAGTGACTTTCGCAGGGGCAGCAAGAGGCCCTGCGTTTGTGCCAAAGAGGGTGTGGGCAAGGCCAGACCTCCCCAGCCCATTCCTGCCTTATATGCTGGTGGCTGGACCCAAAGGGCCCTTCCGGAGTAGTTCTCTTTCCTTAGAGGGCATTTGGGGAAGCAAGCCTCCTGGGCAGTGGCTGTACTTGTGGGATGGAGGTAGAAGCCAGGGGTGTGGCTGTCCATGTGTGTGTCTGCCTCAGGGGCCAGCAGTCTTGGCCAGGCAGGTAGCCCTGTGTGACAGGTGGGTAGGACAGACTCCCCAGCCAACCTGCCCTGAGTGGTGCCTGGTTTGGCTGTTGACTCTGCCCTGTCGGGGCTGCCAGGTGTCCAGTTTGGGGTGAATTGGAGCTGGTTTCTTAAAAAGAAAGCCAACTCTGGGGGAGGCCCTGAGGGCCTGGCAGTGAGGAACAAGCCCTATGCAAAAGTCGGTGGTGGTGGGCGTGGCTGGCCTTTGCCTGGAGGCTGCCCCTGTCTCTGGAGGCTTTCACAATGCGCTTGCCTTGGGCCAGTCTTTGAGCTAAGGTCCCACTAGATCTTGGCTCCATGCTTGCACGGAGAGGCTGAGCCCTGTGCAGTTCTTGTCTTGAGCCAATACAAATGGTGATTCCTGACCAAGCAGTGAGTGCTGATTATTCTCATCACCAAGGTAGCCATCAGCACCCTGAGAAAAGGTAGGGTGCTTCTTACTGTTTTGCTTGTGGATCCCAACTTAATCTTTAAAAAGCTGAGTCCACTGTCTGTATCTTGTGCTTAAGAGACGGCTTTTTGTTGTCCTTAGGGTAAAGTGCGTCTTTTCCCTGTGATCCTCAGCCCAGTGGCCTTGTTCTCTGGACCCCCTGCACCTTCTCCACCCCGGTTCCTCTCTCCCTGTGGCATCTGCACCCGCGGGGGCCTCGCTGTGCGTGGAGTTTGCTGCCCTGCTGGCCGCTGTGGAGACAGCCACGCAGCCTCCTTCACCCCTGGTGCGGGGCCTCCACCCTGTTTTCTCCCCTCAGTACCCTGCACATCTGCTGTTGGCCAGTGTCCCCAGCTGGGTGGGTGACTTGCTGAGACTGGCGGGCAGTACCTGTTTGCTGATTGCTGCGCCCCAGCCCAGAGCAGGTGCTGCATGGGCTGTCAGTCAGCAGTGAGGTGCTGGGCGGCCCAGTGGGACCACGTACCTGCCGGGGGGCTGGGGGTTCTGGTTAACTAGCCACCTCTGCAGTCAGCTTCTCAAAGCAGCCAGTGCTGCTTAAACACCTGTCCCAGCCTGGAGGTCTGGCTGGTTCCGCCCGTGGTTGCGGCTGGTTTGGTGGCTGGGCTGAGCTGCCCGCATGTGGCTGCAACACTAGTGTGGCCTGGCCTCGTGGCTTGTGCTTCCTCACAGCATGGCGGCTGGTGGAAGTTACACTGTCTTTCACAGCCTAGACTTGGGGGTCATGTGGATCCTTCCCACCAGAGTCCCAGGCCTGGCCATTGCACAGGGAGGGGGTGTAGGACCCTCCTCTGGAAGGAAGGCATTGTGGGTGGGGTGGACCCCGATGTCTCTATGGGTGAGCTGGACCCAGACACTGCTCTGACCCTTCCAGCTGTGCCTCCCTCTTGACTGAGCCCCCTCCCTCCCATCTGGGCCCCAGGCCAAGGCAGGGCAAGGCAGCTCCCCGTCCTGGGCTTGTTCTTCGTCCCCACAGTGCTGTCTTTCCTTTTTTCTAACCCTGATTCTCCCCCCTTTTTTCTTCTTTATAAAAATTTTTAACTCGGAATGCCCTTAGCCAGCTCCTAATCTGTTTCTGTCTCCCACCTTTGCAAAATGGTGGCCATGAGCTCTAGAGTGCTCTGAATGGGGTGGGGGGAGGGTAAGGTGCACAGGACGTGGGGAACCCACTGCTGCGCATGGGCCTGGCTTGAAAGTTGGTGTTGGGGCAACCGTGATACCCTCAGAGCTGCCTGAGGTGAGCCTGGGGATCTAGGCCTGGGGGTAGGCTGAGCAGGCCTGGCCTTCCCCCTGTCCTCTGGCCCCTGATCCCCGCTGCTGCTGTCCGGGCTCCCCTGCCAGCGCTCCAGGGCAGACCCCAAGGTGGAGGGGCCGCTGGGCTGAGCCCTTCTCCGACTGTCTGCTGCTGTCCTCATGCTCGGGCCTTGCCCAGAAGGAACATCTCTGGGCTGGTACCTGCAGGTGGCCTGTGGCCTGCAGGCTGCTGGCCCCTTCCTGGAGAGGAGCGAGGGTGCCACTCCGGTGTTGTGTCCTGGCTGCTCCCTTGCTCCCTGTGTAGTTAACCTCCTGTCCCAGTTTGAGGAGCTAATCTTCTTAAAGTGGCCTGTGTGGGGGGACTCCCTCTTAGAACTCAGGGTGCTCCTGGCAGAGCACTTGGGGTGCCCCTGGGCACCTCCTCCTCTTAGAACTTGGGGTACTCCCACTGAACACTTGTGGTGCCCCGTATACTTCCTCATAGAACTTGGTATGTTCCTGAGAGAGCACTTGGGGTATTTCCCCTGTACACTTCCTCTTAGAACTTGGGGTGCTCTCAGCCAAGCTATTGGGGGCTCCCCTACACTTCCTCCCAAAGAACTGGGCCGGTATCCTGGCACGCTTCAGACTTTTCCTCACCTTGGTGTTTCCAGGGCCCCGGCTTGCTCTGCCTCCTGGCTCTCTGGCTTTACTGACCATTTGTGTACTTTTGTTCATGCTCCCAAGAAGAGTGGCAGTTCTGTTAAGCGTTTTCTGAGTTCCAGAGCTGGAGTTCCAAGGCAGCACTTGTACCATTTACATGCTGTGTGAGCTTTACTGAGTGACTTGACCTTTCAGAGTTTTGAGTCCCGTCTTTCTCTAATGAAGAAAATGATTATGCAACCTCTTGACTCAGGAAATCAGTATGGAAATTGTTACTAAACTTTTTTCTAAAATTTGAAGTTTAGTTTATTAACTATTCTAATTTTTTTTTGTAAACAGCTTTACCGAGATATATGTAGTTCATTTACTTTACGGTTCACTCATTTTAATGTGTCCAATTCAGTGGTTCTTCGTATAGTCACGGTTGTACAGGCATCATCAGTCAACTTTAGAACATTTTCACCAGCCCAGAAGACACCGTGTACTCCTTAGTCACCTTTCTTCTCTCCCCCAGCCCCAGACAACCAGGAACCCACTCCCTGTGTCTGTGGGTCGGCCTGTTGTGGACGTTTCCTGTCAGTGGAGTCACGCCCTGTGTGTCCTTCTGTGTCTGCTTCTCTCACTGAGCATCGTGTTCTCAGGGTCCCTCCACGTGGTAATGAATGTCAGGGCTTCTCTCGTTTTTGGGGCTGAGTGATATTCCACCTGATGTCTTTTTGGGTTCTTTCCTCCTTTGGCTATTGTGAGTCAGACTGCTGAGGACACTTGTGAACAGGTCTCAATGTAGACGAAGATTTCCACTTCTCTTGGATGTTGTCAGGGAGGACAGGCTTGACTTTTCCCTCTGCCCCCCGCCTGGGTCCCGGCTGGGCCCCTGTGGTTCAGGCTGATGAGGGCAGGTTCACAAGAGAGAAATAAGCAGCTTGTTAGGCAGGTGGTGTGTGTCATGCAGGAGAACCCTGTGAGGAGTCCCCTGGAGGGTGTGAACAGCAGGGTGGTCAGTGCAGAGGGAAGGCCTGGACCTTTGGAGAAGGTGCCTCCTGGGTAGAGGGGTGAAGGGCTGGTCGGTAGGCTGTGTGTGCTCCGCCCTGGTGCTTTCCCACTGGCTTCCATGCTTGGCACTCTGTGCCAGGGTGGTGTGTGGGAGACCCCCAACCCCTGGTGTGCTCCTTGTACTGTCCACTGCAGGTCCCCTCCCAAGGGGCCGCGTCCCCACACTTGGTGTCGTGTATCCTGATCTCAGTGTGCTCACTGCCCTCCTGACATTGAGCCTTGTTTCCATGTACCAATTGGCTGTGTGTGTAGCTCTTTGGAGACTTTGCCTGTTTAAAAATCCGGTTTCCTTTCTCTTGATGATCTGTAAGAATTCTTTACGTATTCTAGATACAAGTCCAGTTTTAGAGCTGCATGATTTGCACATATCTTTTACTGGTCTGTGGGTCACCTTTGCACTTTCACGATGCTGCTGTTTGAAGCACAGAGAGTTTTAATTTTGATGAAATACAGTTTATCTGTTTTTTCTTTTGTTGTTTATGTTTCTGTGTCTTACCTAAGAAACCGTTGCCTGGTGAGAAAGACTCATTGCCTTGGTTTTTCTAAGAGTTTGATAGTGTTAGCTCTTATATTCAAGGTCTTTGATCCATTTTGAGTGAGTTTTTGTGTGGTGTGGGAGAGGAGTTGAACTTTATTTTTCTGTGTGTGGATAGCCAGGCATCCCAGCACAATTTGTTGAAAAGACTGTTTATTACATGTTGAATTTTCTGTCACCCTTTAAAAAATTTGCTTGCCTGTAATATGTGGTTTACTTCTGAATCCTCAGTTTGTTAATTTGGTCTGAATAGCCTGCCTTATGTCAACACCACACTGTATCCATTTCTATAGCTTTGCAGTACTTTTGAGGTCAGGAAACGTTCTTTCCCCTCAGGATTGTTCTGGCTGTTCAGGGTCCCTGAGTTTTCTTGCGATTTTGGGGACAGTTTCTGTGTGGAAGCCAGTTGGAGTTCTCATGGGCCTGTCATTGAACCTCTAGATGAGCTGAGGAATGTCATCTTGGCAGTTGTATGTCTTGAGTGAGGAATATAGTGTTTTTCCATTTTATGTAGATATTTGGTTTCTTTCAATATTCTTTGCACTTTTCAGAGTATTAGTTTTGAACTTCTTGTGCTCCTTTTATCTCTAAGTATTTTATTCTTTCTGGTGCTGTTGTAAACGGAATTGCTTCCTTGTTTTCTTTTTAGATTGTTCGTTGCTACTGCACAGGAGTAAAGTTTCTGTGGCTTGTCTTATGTCCTGCAGCCTTGCTGAACTCATTTACTGGTTCCAGTTTCTTCAGTGTATTCTTTGGTATCTTCTGTGTCCCAGGTCATGACGTGGTTTCCCAGCTTGGACTCCTTCTATTTCACTCTCCTGCCTTCTGGCACCTCCAGGACGGCATTGTGTAGGCAGTGCCCTGGGCTCGGGGAGGCAGCAGTTGCTGGGATTGGGTGCAGGTTCCCTCGCAGACCTTGTGTGTTCAGCGCTTCCTCGTGAAAGGGCGCTGGCCTCGGTCAGGTGCTGTGTCTGTGCGTCTGCTGAGATGATGCCGTGGGTGTGTGTCTGGTCTGCGCTGTGGTCGGTTGTTGCGTTGGGTGTCACCTGTGTTGCGTCGTGTGCTGAGCCACTCCTTGTCACTGTGTAGTGTTCTCTGCATGTTGCTGAATTCAGTTTGCTTGTGTTTTGTTGGGGGAATACTGTGGTTCTGTTTATAAAAGTTATTGGTCTAGTTTTCTTGTTCTTAATAAGCTTTTGAACATCATGATAATGGTAGCTGTTGTACTTTTTTTTTTATGTAGTTCTAAAAATTTGAGGTATAATTTATGTCCTTCATAATATCCCCAACTAAAGTATTGAATTCGGTGGTTTTTAGTATGTTCACAAAGTTTTGAAACCTTCATCCTTACCTGGAACATTGCATCACCCCAATAGAAGCCCACCCCCATCAACAGTTACTCCCTCCCCAGCCCCTGACCACCAGGAACCCACTCTGTGTCTCTGGATCGGACTGTTCTGGACGTTTGTCATTAGTGGAATCACATCCTGTGTGTCCCTCTGTGTCTCCTTCTCTCCCTGAGCATCTTGTTCTCAGGATCTGTCCACGTGGTAGCGAGTGTCAGGGTTTCTCTCCTTTTCATCATAGGATGGACCATGTCTTCTTCATTCATTCACCTGTTGATGGGCATTAGGGTGTTTACACCTTTGGGCTGTTGTGAGTCACACTTCTGTGAGCACATGTGTATACCTTCTAGTATGGACATGTTTTTGGCTCTGGGGCATGTACCTAGGAGTAGAGTTGATTGCTGGGTCATTTGGTAACTGTTCATGTTTGGAGGAATTTCCAGATTTCTCTGTGGTGGCTCCTTCTCCGTGGTGAACATGACTTTTCGAAGGCTGGGCCCTTTTTGTGGCTGTGGTGTCAGCACCTGGCTGCAGGTGTTGGCTGGGCTGTATGTGGGCCTGGCTCACCTGACACTGTGTCCTGGCCGTGATCAGCTGCTGGTGGCTGGCTGATCCAGGCCCCTCATGGTGCCCATAGGTGCTATTCCCACCTGGAGGAGTCCGAACTCGGCGGTGGCAGCCCTGTGCCCTCTGAGCATCTCTGCCTGGGCACTTGGACTCCAACCGTGACTGAAAGTCTGGCCCACTGTGCCCCACCCCCAGCCAGTGGAGGTCGCTCCTGTGGCCCTGTTATACCCTGGGGGTCAGCTCTGACCATGGCCAGGCCATCTGGCTGCCCGCCGGCCCTAACCGTGCTCCTCTCCTCTACAGGCCTCTTCACTGGAGAGGCAGAGCCCTGGTGCAGCCTCCTGCCTGCCTCACAGTCTGTGCCCTGGGGAGCCCAACTTGCAGACCACAGCAGGTACCTTACCCCCCACCCCTCCCTGGGTTGCCAGGGGCTCGGTGGGGGTAAGGGCAAGCCAGCTGGTGGTCAGGACCTTCTTCTTGGCCAGGTCCGCCCCCAAGCTGGGGGCGGGTGCTGCAGGAGGGAGGGTGCTGGGTGGGTACTGTCTGGGGGCCCTGTGCCTCCCCAAACTGGTCACTGGCCCCTCCTGTCTGGCTTCTGGAGGCTCCAGCCCCTCCTGTTACTCTTGGGACCCACATGGAGACCTTCACTATTCCCTGGTGGGGTTGAGTGAGACCTGGCTGTGTCCTTTCTTGTTTCTTTACAAGTCACTGTCCTGAGGAGCAGCATGGAGATACAGCAGTGAGCACATCCTGGGTCTTTGGGGAGGGCTCTAGATCTGGTCAAGTCCCCCAGCTGCTGGGCTGAGACCAGAGGAGGGTGGGGCATTTGTTGGGCAGCTGTGTGGACATACACGTACATGCATACACCCACGCAGCCCCAGGGCCCCCGGGCTCCTCTGCCCCATGGTCTCAGCCGTAGCGCGAGGTTTGGGACAGGCGCAGAGCTCACCAGGCTGCTGTCTGCCACAGTGGTGTCCATGGGCTCTGCGGACCATCAGTTCCATCTGGCGGAGATCCTGTCGCAGAACTACGGCGTCCGGGAGGAACACGAGGGTGCAGCGCAGGGCCCAGAGAAGCCGGAGGAGGAGCTGGAGAAGGACTTCGTCTCCCAGGTACCCAGCAATGCCAGGAGGGCATCAGCGGCCTCGCAGCTGCTCCATGTGTCCGCTCGGTCTCCGAGCCCACCTGGCTCTGTCAGCAGAGGCCCGGCTGTACCAGCCAGTCCTGCCTTCGTAGGGTGCTGGGCTCCAGACCAGCCAGCCTGGAGAGTGAGCCCACTGTTCTCCAGCTTTTTGACTCCAGATCCCCCTTTTGTGTTCTTAACAGTTATCGATGATCTCAAGGAGCTTTGTTTATGTAGGTGATGCAGCAAACCCATTGTAAGTAGAAATAACATATTTTTGAGAAAATATAACTGTTTTCCAAACCAAAAAAAAGGGAAAAGAGTGAAATAGTTATACATTTCTGTAAATCTCTGTGAAATGCTGTCTTTAGGCAAATGTCAATCTGTTGTGGTCTGTCTGTTAGGTTAGAGGGTGAGTCTTGCCTCTTACAGATCTGTTCATGGAAAAGGCAGGAGTATTTACCAGTCTGTTGACATAGTTGTGGATGCTCTCTGATGCTGCAGCAGAGTGCGGCAGGTGGCAGCCTCATGGGTTGGACCCCGTGGCCATATCCGATGAACTCTGTCCTTGTGTTAGGGTCCACTAGTCTTGACCTCGGAGTGGTCCTGACCCTGGGGTGGCCCCGACCCTGGCAGCCCTGACCCCAGAGTGGTCCTGACTCATGTGTGATCTCATCACCGTCTGTGTGGATGAGATGCTGGCTGGATGCTGGTTCCATGATGTGTAAGTCCTGTGCGTGTGCAGAGTCCGCTGTGTAAAATCTAGAGAGCACACGTCTGTCAGTCCCACAGAATGGGATGCTTTAAGCTGCAGGTTTATTTTTGTGCTGTTCGGGGCCTGGAAGCCCCAGACCAAGGCTGGCCTGGCATGTCCACAGGGTGCTGCTCAGCTGCAGATGCGGCTTCTTGTGCAGCCTCTCCAGGGTGAGAGCAAGCTCTCTGATCTCTTCTTGGGAGAACACTGGCCTCTTGGGTCAGGGCCCTGTCCTGTAGCCTTAATTAATTAATTTTTGGCTGTGTTGGGTCTTTGTTGCTGTGCATGAGCTTTCTCTAGTTGCAGCAAGTGGGGCTTACTCTCTAGTTGAGGTGTATGGACTTCTCCAGTCATAATGGGGCTTCATCATGTCAGCTTGGAGGTGGGGCACATAGACCTCAGTTTGTTAAATGTCGACACTGACCTCACCAAATGTCTTTCAAGTACTGGGACCAAAGAGTAGTCATTGGACATTTATTTATTTTTGTTTCTATGTTTTAAAAAAATTTTTTTTTCACTTTTTAAAAAATTTATTTTATTTTTATTTTGGACATTTATTTAGCTTGGTGCCGTGTATCACTTAGTACTAATTTGGTCTTAAAACCAAAACATGTCTTCTGTTCAAAAAGGAGAGAACAGTTGTAAAGAGTTCAACTTGAATTCAAAACTTTTCAAAAGTAACTGAAAAAAAAAGTCAGCTATTCTTTAGCTGAATACCTTATCTAATTTCCTTCAGGGGAGCTCCCTGGTGGTCGGGTGGTCAGGACTGTGTGTTCTCACTGGAGGGCTTGGCCAGGCAGGACTCCGTGTTCTCACTGGAACACAGGGTTCAGTCCCTGATTGGGGAAGTGAGATTTGCAAGGCACATGGTGCAGCCAAAAACATTTTTTTCTTCAGATACAATTTTTATTCACTGATTAAGGAAAAGAAAGAATGTATAATAATATCCAAAGCAAAAGCTGAAACGCCTGCCTTTTATATTCCCTTTCCAGCCTTACAGTGGGCATTGGGGTTTATTATTTTCATGCTGTCTGATCCAAGTTTTCCAAAATTGGGATATTCTGCTCGAAAGCGTTTATGCCAAGGTTTACTCTGGCGACAAGAAGTCAGTGGTTTCTCTTGAAGGAGCTGCTGCCCTGGTCCAAGACTGGGATGCCCTCTGGGGGGCTGAAAGGAGTCAGTAGACGAGGCCTGGGCTTGGGATCTGGCTGGAGTGAACCACTGGGACTGGTCGTGGGGCTGATGGGCTCAAGGGCAGGGGGGCAGAGCCCCCAGCGCAGTGCCCCTGACATAGCCCTGCCCCCACAGAGCAGCGACATGCCCCTTGATGAGCTATTGGCCTTGTATGGCTATGAGACCTCGGAGCCCATCTCGGAGCGGGAGAGCGAGGGCAGCGATACCGCAGCCCACCTGCCCGACATGACCCTAGACAAGGTGAGGGGAGGCTTCTGGGCTGGGCAGGAGGGCCCTGGACATGTAGGGGTGTGGTCAGGAAGTGCGGGCCGCCCACCCAGGGTCTGTGTGGCCAAGGGGAGGGCCCTGGGAGGGAGAGACACCGGGTCCCAAGCAGGTCTTGGTGGGGTCAGAGGGGAGGGATTCTGACTGTCCTAGGTCTCAGGCAGAGGCACATCCCCTCCCTGGCTGGCAGCCCCTGGGGATTGGGCAGAGCAGTCCCTCGGGGGTCCCAGGTGCTCCTGCAGGGAGGCTCATCCACACTGTCACCACCACACTGTTGTCATTAGTGTTATTTGAGATCGTAAAAACAAAGTACAAAAATGTTCTTTACTTTCTTGTTAAAAGGACCAAATAGCGAAGGATTTGCTTTCAGGGGAAGAAGAGGAAGAAACACAGTCCTCGGCCGATGACCTCACCCCATCTGTGACCTCTCACGAGGCTTCCGACCTTTTCCCTAGTCAGAGTGGATGTAGGTGACCCCTGCTTCTGCCCCTGAGCTGCTGGGGGCTCAGACCTTGGGGTCCCTGGGGTGCCTGCTCCTCCTGGAGCCCCTCTGGGCACCATCCCTGTGCGGAGGCTGGCAACCTCGGTTTATGTGACGGGGGAGCATGCTGTTTCTTGTGGCTGAATGTCTGTTAAGTCCAGGGGATCTCGGGCTGTGACCTGGCCGGTGGTGCACTGCAGCAGGAGGTGTTGAGTTTCCGGCCCCCAGTGGGTTTACAGCCGCAGCAGAGCCCCTTGTAGACCCTGCTTCTGTGCCCTCTCGCCTCATCCCCTGGCTGGGGCCCGGGTCCACCACCTCTCAGGAGGGGCACACTTGGGGGGCAGGTGGCTGGAGAGTGGGGTGGGGGCCCGGGGTCTGCCAGGGTCTGTTGGCAGAGGGCACATGCCTCACTGCTCCTCTTTTTCCGAAGCCTGCTTCCTGGCTGATGCGGACAAGGAGCCTGGCTCTTCCAGCTCATCAGACGCTGAGGAGGACCCGCTGCCCGCCAACAAGTGTAAGAAGGTGAGCAGCTCTGACGCTGGATTGGACTCGAGCATGAGTGCTGTGGCTCCGGTCCTGTCTGGGGGCTCCCCCACTGCCTCCACCCCACCACAGGACTGGCTATGCTGGACACACTGTTGCTCACATACCTGTACACTCCTAGGCTTGGTCTCACAGCAGACAGGCAGATTCAGCCAGTCCTAGCTCTGGGCAGCGGCCCACACCCCCATCAGCACCGCTGTCCACCCTGACCCTCCTGGGCCTTTGCCTTTGCAGGAAATCATGGTTGGGCCTCAGTTCCAAGCTGACCTCAGCAACCTGCACTCGAACCGGCATGGTGAGAAGAGTAAGTGGGCCTGGGAGCTGGGGGGCAGGGAGCAGGAGAAATGCCACCCAGTCCTCCAGAAAAGAATTTGGTGTCCAGCCAGAGCCAGTTCCCAGGTCCTCTGAGCAAGCCTGAGAGTCCTGGCCCAGCTCAGGTGCCCACCTAGGGCAGCCGGCCTGCAGGGCACTCTGGGAGGTAGCTGCCCCTCTCTGCTAGCTGGCCGTGGGCCCTGAAATTACCCCGAGCCCCTGCCCAGGGCTGCTGTACTTGTTGTCTTGGGTGTGTGGGCTCTCCCCATGTTGCCCACAGGTCAGTCCCTCATCTCATCTGGGGCTCTTCCCGCACACCCGCCAGAGACCTGTGTTTTTCTGCTCTGCCCTGTTCCTGAGGGCACTGGTCATCTGTCTTGATATCTGTCTGTCTGTCGATCCCACTGGAATGTAGAGCTGGGCCTCCATTCTTTGAGGTAGAAATCATTGCTTCTGTGTGCAGGTGCTGAGGTCGGGACGTGAAGGCAGGTGCCTGTTGATTAGGATCTGTTTTTCTTTGCCCTAGGGCTTCTGCATGCCCTGGGCCGGCATTCTGAGCTCAGAGGCTTTTTTGAGACGATTTGGGAGCTAGGTTTGGGGGATGGGATAGACGAGGGAGTCGGGGACCCTTGGTAAAGACGGGAATGCCTCCCAAGGCCCGAATTTGGATGGGCTGGTGGGGTGTGCTTGTTCCTCATAGGCAGTTTGGGTGAAGGATGGGAGACTGGAGGCCGCAGCTGAGCCGGGTTCCAGGGTGTGCTGGCACACGGCATCTCCCCAGAGGAGGCCGTGAACTGAGCCTGGGCTCTCCCGCAGGTCTGCCCTTGATCCCTGGGCCGGGAGCTGGCCTCTCCCTGCAGGGACCCCTTCACACAGTGTGTGCACTGTGGGCTCTGCGGCATCAGGTTCCCTGTGTGCATGCCTGTGTTGACTCCTCCTCTAGCCAGTCGGTGTTCTGGTGGTTTGTGGTGTGGCCGTCTTGGTGGACACTCACGCTCATTCCTGGGGCATCGTCCGTGGGCACCATGGGCCCTGCCAGTTGTGCAGGAGTTCTAGTTGTTCTGCGTCCTCCTCAGCCCTAGTGGCCTGTCTTGGTGGGTATGGAGAGGGCCCTGCTGTGGCTTTAAGTGCTTTTCCTCCCACTCGGTGTCTCCTGCAGGTGCCTGCCCAGGCCTTTCCCCTTTGAATGGAGTGCCTCCCTCTCCTGCTTTGCACTGTCCTGGCTGTGTCCGTGACTGGCTGTGTGCACTGCAGGCGTGTTCCCCCATCAGTGGGGTCTGATTTCAGTGAAGTCTAGCTTGTCTTTATTTTAGCCACAATTCGCTTCTGTGCTGAGTCTGCAGACCCTCTTCTACGCTGGCGTCTGTGATCTAACTTAATTTTAATGCATGGGTTGGAGGTATGGGTCACGGTTGACTGTGCCCCCCACCCCCACCCCGGCAAGTCCTGTACGTGGACATGTCCATTGTCCCCCCACTGAATTACAGGGGTGACTCTATCAGAGATCAGTGTTGGCAAGGTCCCTCTGCTTTGGGGGTTTCTCTTGTTTTCTTTTTTCTGACCCAGGATCCTGACCACTCTGTTTTAATTGTTGCAGCTCTGAAGAAAGTCTGAGATGCTCTGAAACCTCCAACTTTGTAACTTGTTTGTGCATGCACAGAAGTTTTCAGATTAGCTTGTCCTTTGGCCTAGAAGTGCCTGCTGGGATTGATTAGGGTTGCATTGGCTCTTAAGGTTAATTTGGGGAGGAGCGACATGTTAACGGTATTGACACTTCGAGTTTGTGAGTGTGGCTAACCTCTCTGTTTAGGTGTTCTTTAATTTCATCAGTTTCAGCATTTTAAGGGTAGCAGTCTTGTGGTTATTGCTGGCAGAAATGCAGTTTGGATTCTTTTAGTTTAAATTTGTACACAGCGACTTGGCTAAATTCGCTTACTAATTTTAATGTCTTATAGATTCTTTTGCATTTTTAAATGTAACCAGTCATATCATTTGTGTATGATAATCTTTTTTCTTTGTGATCTTTGTATGTTTTCTTTTTCTTGCCTCACTTCACTGACTCCAGAACATAAGTAAAAAGAAGTGGTGACTGAGGACATCTGTGTCTTGTTCCCAGACTCGGGGAGGTGTTCAGTCATTCCCCACTTGGTGTAACCATAGAATTACATTTATTAGGTTTCTTTCTGATTTTAGTAGCAGGCAGTTTTTGCTGTGACTTTGTCAGATACTTTTTCTGCCTCTACATCTGTGGTTATTATTATTATTATTTTTTTGTTCTGTCGATGTAGTGAATTGGTAGATTTTCAGACATTAAACCAGCCTTGGATTCTGGAGTAAACTGTACCAAGTCACAAAATACTGTCTTTTATGATAATGATACATATGTGTACAGTCGATCCTTTTTATTTGTGGATTCTGTATTTGTGCATTTACCCCATGGCTAAAGTCAACGTGTGGGCCCAGAATTAACACCTGTAGTGCTTTCAGGGTCATTTTTGGGTATGCACGTGTGCAGAGGGTAGAAACATCGAGTTGTCTGGAGCACATGTTACTGGGAAATTTGACCCAGGGAAGCTTCCTTCTCTGTTCAGCTCTCAGCTGTCGTCAGAAGCCTCATTCTCGTCCACTGAACCCTGTGGTTTTCGTGTTTTGCTGTTTAAAGCGGCCCCAGGTGTGGTGCTGGCTGCCCTCTGGGATCTTGAGTACGTGAGGGCTGAGGCGTGCCTGTCAGAGAAAATGCGTGTGATGTGAGCTTTGTCCGGGTATGAGCTCTTGCTGTGAACTCGGTGTTAGTGAGCCCACAATATGTATGAAATCAGGTGTCTTTAAACAGAAGCTCATGTGAACAGCTTGAGCTGTGTGCATGAGCTGAGCCCATGCTTTGACCAGAGGCGTGCGAGACCCTGACAACTGCGGGACCCTGACCTGTCCTCCCTGGAGCCTTGGTCTGTGCTCCCCACACTGTGCTGCCCCTGCCGAGCACTGCTGCCCCTGAGATGGGCTGGTGCGTGTCATCAGCCCCTTCCTTATACAGGGTTTTGCATGCGTGTCCGTGGAGACACTGGCTTGTCATTTCTGTTCATTTTGTCCTCGTGGGCCTCTGGTTTCAGGGTCAAGGGTCTTTGGGAAATGTTTGGAAAGTGCCTTTTTCTAGTGCCTGGAGGAATCTGTGTAAGACAGTTAAACTGCTGCTGCTTTAGATCTTGGAAGGGTTCTGTGGTGATGCTCTGTGGGCTTGGGGTTCAGTTTAGATGTTTTTGTGTGTGGAAGAGTCTGAATTGTTAATTCAGTTTATATAAGTTGTATCAACTTATATAAGTTGGTAAGTTGTATTTCTGAGAAGTTTACCACTTTCACCTTAATTGTTCACTTTTCAGCAGAAAGTTCGTAATATTCTCTTATTCTTTTCTTAATGTGTATAGGACCTGTAGTAATGTCTCTTTTTTGGGTTCTTATACTGGTAATTTGCATTTTTTGTTTTGTATTCTCTCTTGATCAGACTTTTTGGAGTTTATATTAATTTTATTGCCCTTCACAAGGGACAGCTAGTTTTTGGTTTGTTGATGTCTCTCTGCCATCTGATTTCTGTGTAGCTGACTTGTATTTCCATCTTTACCTCCTTCCTTCTCTTTAGCTTCGTCCTGTTGTTCTCTAGTTTCCCTTGTGGGACCTTCTCTGACTCTGGTTGTTTAGAAGCATGAACGCTGTGGATTCTCTGGTTCCCCTTCTGTTGCTCATGTTGAGCTGGAGTTCTCTGAGGCCCAAGGCCCTGCTGTTTTCTGTCCTTTGGGGTCAGGGGGCTGGGCTCTGTGGCTGGTGTTGTGAATGTTCCTGTGGTGTCTGTCTGTCTGGTATTCGCACAGTACATTCCTTTCTGCCTTCTTATGCACAAAGTGTAGTTCTGTAAATGGAATGTATTGGGATCTGACTTTTGTCTGTTCGCACGTTGAGTCCAGTCCTTACGTCCTGCAGCCCCTGCAGGTAGGGGGTCACGTCTGCCATCGTGCTGTGTGTTTTCTGCCTCTTCCATCTATTCTTTGTTCGTTTATTTTGTCCTGTCTTTGATTCATCAGGTAATTTATTCTGTTGTTTTGTCCTCTTTGGACTCTGGTCTTAATGTCTGTGTCACTTTTCCAGTGGTTACCCTGGTTCACTCTGCATGGATGTGCCCCCGTTCCCCTTTACTTCAGCGGCCTCAGACACTGTGACTCGTCCCACCTCTTCCCCAGCCTCGCTTGCACCAGCAGGTCGCAGCTGTGAGCATCCCTGCGCATGGTGCCCACATGCTGTGATCCACCCCTCCAGCCTCCGTGGTGGGGAGGTGGAGAACTTTCTCTTCAGTGCTCCTTGTGCTGTTCTGCTGTGGATAAATTCTGGAAAGTATTAATTTCACTTTCATTTTTGAAGACTATTTTTCTGGGTGCAGAAGTCTAGGTTTTTAGGCTTTATCCTTTCAACACTTGACCAGCTTTACTCCACTGTCTTTTTGTGTCTGTTTCCATTGAGGTTGTTTACTTCCCTTCTGCCTTCTCCTGTTTCTTGGGGTTCAGACTGTGGCATGCCCTGAGCTCCTGCCTCTGTGGGTGAGAGTTGCCGTGGGCTTCCTGCCCTCCTCTCTCCAGAGCTGCCCAGGGCCTTGTCCTTGTTATCAGTGACTCAGTTACACACGTCTCAGGTGCTTGTCCATCTCACTTGCTTCTCAAACTGTTCTGTTAGAGCTTCAGTTTGATATATTTGAACAAAATTCTTTGTGATGTCACTGATCATGTCATCTGCTGCGGTTGAAGCTGCCTGGTGATTCATAACTCACACACTGTGTTTTCCAGCCCTCAGATGCTTGTGTGATTCTTCTGAATGGATTTCAGTTCTCTGCTGAAATTTCGCAGCTTTCTATTTGTTTTGTTCTTTTCTGCTGTCATCTTACCTTATGGATCATGGTTATTTTGAAATCCTGCGTGTCAGCTCTGATGTCTCACTGTCCGTGGACTTCTGTGTGGTTGCATGGTTCCTCTCACCCTGCTGTGACAGGTCAGCACATAGCCATGGTGGCAGGTGCTGCTTTTTCTCTGGAGCGGACTGCTCTCCCCTCTGGCTGACCACCCCACCTCGGCCCCGGTCCAGCCTGGGACTCGGGTTGACTTTGGAGGTGGAGGGAAGTGGCTGCAGGTCCCTGGGCATCAACCCTGGAGTTCCTAGTCCCCCACAGGAGAGAGTCCAGCCTGGAGTGTGTTCCGTCTTCAGCCCCTGCGCTGGGTGTTGGGCTTGTGTGTGTTGTTTAGTTTTCGGTCCCAGTGGCTCTTCCCTGGATAGCTGAGAGGTGCTGGCACTGGGGTCTCCCTCTGCCTCTTCTCCACTACGTGCTTTGCCCAGCTAGGGGCTGCCCACTGGATGCAGACTGCAGCCTGAGGGGAAGTCTGGCTGGTGTGTGGTGCTGACTTGAGGGCTGTGGCGGCTGGGCGGCGCTGGCTTGAGTGAGGCTCTCACCCAGGTCTCACTGTACTTGAGTGTTCCTCCCTTGGTCCCGCCTTTCCCCTCCCTGAGCTCGCTCTGCAGCTGCCTTCTCAAAGGCTAGGGTCAGAAGTCCCTGTTCCAGCCCCGGGTTAGTTGCTACCTCCTCCGGGAAGCTGGCCCTGATTTCTGGCCACTCGGTCCCCACTGGCCTCTCCCTGCTCCCGCCTTGGTGTTCAGAGCTGGCCCTGAGGGGCACAGAGGTGGAGGCCCAGCCCAGGCCACCAGTCAGGCCCTTGTCCTCTGGAGGGGCAAAGTTGGCCTGCCCTGCTGGGCTTCCTGGGAAGTGGTCAGTGGAGGTGACTTGCGTGCCCACACGTGACCTTGCCCCTTCTGCACAGTTTATGAGAATGAAGACCAGCTGCTCTGGGACCCCAACATCCTTCCCGAGAGGGAGGTGGAGGAGTTCCTCTACCGGGCAGTGAAGCGGAGGTGGCACGAGGTGGCCGGGTCTCAGCTTCCGGAGGGAGAAGCCGTGAAGGACAGTGAGCAGGTGGGCTGCCTGTGGGGCAGAGGGACTGCCAGGCCAGTGTGGCGGGAGCCAACATGGCCCTGTGCTTGGGACGAATTCATTTGGAAACCACTAGTGACGGGAAATGGTAGAGTGGATGCCCCCACCCCATCCATCTTCCCGTCCCTGTGGCAGTGTGGACCACCCCCCGCCCCTGGAGGTGAGCAGGCAGAGGTCTCAGTGGCTGCCACCCCCCTAACCCCCCAGGCGCTGTATGAGCTGGTGAAGTGCAATTTCAACGCGGAGGAGGCCCTGCGGAGGCTGCGGTTCAACGTGAAGGTGATCCGAGGTGAGCGCTGGTCTGCCTGGGGGCCCCCTAACCCCTGCTCCGCTGCTGACTGCCTCACACCCCTGCAGACGGGTTGTGCGCCTGGAGTGAGGAGGAGCGCCGCAACTTCGAGCATGGCTTCCGCGTGCATGGCAAGAACTTCCACCTGATCCAGGCCAACAAGGTGAGTCCTGCCTGCTGCCCATGGCTCCCAGCCAGGGAGCTCCACCCGCAGCAGGAGGTCAGGACGAAGCCCCCCAAGCTCCTGGCAGCTCTAGCTTCCTCCTGCCTGCTCCCTCGGAAAGGCTCCAGTCTGGGGACGGATCCGTGCTCCCTGCCGATTCCCCAACTCCAACCCTACCTGCACTCCCCCTCAACTCCCTTGCCTGGGGACTAAGGGTTTCCACTTTCACTCTACCCAAGGACAAGGTTCTCCTGCCATGGCACCCACGGGGTGTGGCCAGAGTGGCTGCCAGGTCCCAGGTCCATGTGTCCTTCCCCACACCTGTGTCCTTCTCCTCCCCAAGCCCATGTCCCTCTCACCCAGACCTGGGCCACTGCTGGTCTCCCCATGTCCTGCTCAGGTGCTGTCCGCCTGTGGCTCCCTGACCTACGGCACGACCCTGGCCTTCCCCACACACAGCCCCAGACATCTGCCTGGCTGGGCGCCTGTGGCTTGTCTGGGGTCCTGACTGTCCCTCTTGTTCTCATGTGACTCCTCCTCCAGCCTGTCAACCCTGACAGTTACCTTGCTCCCCTAGGGCTGGCAGGCCTGGTCCTACCACCTACCATGGGATGCTCATGGCTGGGGATTTAGTGTCCTCCCCACAGGGTTGGAGAAGGTGTGGGGCCCATGTGGGGCTGTTGTGGGCAGGGATGGGCCCGAGACCAGGCCCAGCATGCCCGGACCCACTGGTCTTCCCATGGGGGCTGCTTCTGCTCCTGAAACCCACACTGTGGGCCCACTCCCACCCCACCTCCCCCAAACGCCCCCCACCCCCAGCTCCTCTCCCTGAGCACTTGGCTTAGGGTTCATAGTCTTCCCACACGAGTCTCTAGTCAGCCATGATGCTGGTCTCCAGGAAGCCAGTCAGTCTTGCTTCTGGGGGTGGGGGGTGTCCTCTACCCCTCGTCTCATCCTCCTGGGCATGGGTGTCAGGTCCCATGTCAGGTTCTGGGCGCAGCAGTGGGTTCTCCCATCAGCAGCTGGGCCACCGTCTGCGGCATCTGCTCTGGAGTCTGCTCCTCCCTGCTGTCCAGGCAGTGGGGGAGGTAGGGCCGGGCTGAGTTGACTGGCACTCCCTGCAGGTGCGCACGCGGTCAGTGGGCGAGTGTGTGGAATACTATTATCTGTGGAAGAAGTCCGAGCGCTACGACTACTTCTCTCAGCAGACACGGCTAGGCCGCCGGAAGTACGGCCCGTCAGGAAACACGTGCGTGCCAGGCGCCCACGGGTGCTGGGAGGGCACTGGGCCTGAGGCAGCCACAGCCCTCACCCCCTTTCCCCGCAGGGATGCTGACCAGGACCTGGAGGGCAGTGACCCTGACGGCCCTGGCCGCCCCCGCTCATCGCCACCCCTGCCCCTGCCTGCCACTGCCCACGGCCCGGGCCCTGAGCATGACCGCTTAGCTCAGATGCACGCTGGTGAGTAGGGGGCAGGCCCTGTCCTCGGGGCCTCTCCTCCCTGGTCTCCAACCTGGGCCAGTAGACACTGAAGAGCAGGGGTCTGGGGCCCCTGTCCTTCCACTCATGGTCTCATAAGGCATCTCACACACAAGGCACCCTTGGGGTCTCGCTCTGCATGAGGGGGAGCCCCGTGTAGTCTGTGGCCCTGGGTGGGAGCCCAGGGGGGTGTTGTGCCCCCTCTGGCATCCAGGCCCAGGGCTGTGTGGGAGCAGGATGAGGCCCGGATGGTTAGTGCAGTTGTGAAGGGACCACGGGGGATAAGGACCCTGGTCTCTGGGTCTGCAGGGTTTCCATTGTCCTGGCTCCAGAATGCGGTCGGGTCCCTGGTGTGCCCAGTGAGGCGTCTGTGTTCCCCTCACCTTCTCTGAACCTGCTGTGTCCTGGCCCAGCCTGAGGAACAGGGTCATGTCCTTCCCACAAGTCAGGCCCCTCGTGTCCTCGTGTGTCTCACACGTTTGTGTGAGCGTTCTGTGAGGAGGGTCCTTGGTTTTGCTGGGCCCAGCAGGCTGGAGCCCATATAGGTTACCCCCTGAGGTGATCATGACCTCTGGGCCGGCGGACTATGGCTGCGTTGCCCTTGACCTGACGGGCCTGGGCATGGGCACCGTGGGGGCCTGGCCACAGCTACCTTCTCCCCCCCTCAGAGCCCCTGAGCATGGGCAGCAGCATGTCCCGGAGTCTTGGCGAGCCTGGGGAGGCCCTGGACACACCCCCATCCTCGGAGCCAGGGCCTCGTTCGTTCCCGCCACTGGACGAGCCCTCAGCGCTGCCGTTGCCTCGGCGGCCCCCAGCCCTGGCTGAGCCGGCCTTCTTCCCGCCTGCCACGGCCGCTCCAGAGCCTGGTGCCAGCCAAAGGCTGGCTGTGGACTTGACCTTACCTGAGGAGCTGCCGCTCGTCTCCAGCCACGAGGACACAGATGGAGAGCCTGAGGAGACCGTGGGCCCTCCGCAAGTGGCCTTGTCAGTGGCCGAGTTTGGACTCATCGGCATCGGGGATGTGAACCCCTTCCTGGCCTCCCACCCTGCATGCCCGGCCCCTGGGCTGCACTCGGAGCCCTTGTCACAGTGAGTGCGGCCCCCTAGACCTCCCATCTGCTGTGCCCCCACTTCAGGCCACGCTGAGGCCGGCGGGAGGGGCTGCCCCAGGGCCCGAGGGAGGCGTGGCCCCCGAGCAGGCTGTTGGTTTCTTTAGCTTTATTCTCTACTTTAAATTTGGCTTATTTATCTTTCTGACTAGGTAATACATTCGTACGGTTCAAAATCCAAAAAGGTACACACGGGGCCAGTGCCAGGCTGCTCCTGGCCCTGCAAGCCGCCAGCCCTCCCCGGGCGCCAGGCCTTGCTGCCTTGGGAGGGGCTGTCGGCAGTGGGGGTGGGTCTCCGGGAGGCGGGTGGGCCTGGTGCTCGGGGCTGCACTGATGTCTCCCATCTCTCCCGCTCTCCCCTGCAGCTGTAATGTGATGACCTGTTGATCCCTGGCCACAGGCAGGCGTGTAGCTGGACTGGACTTGGGGCCACTGCGAGGCCTGCCTGTCAGTCTTCCCGACCCCTCCTTTTTTTGCGGGCCTTGGGTGGCGTCTCTTCTGCTCAGAACTCTTCGAGGACCAGGGTGAGCAGGGCCCTCCCATGCCACACACCATGTGACCCAGGCTCCACGCCCATCCTGGGATCCATCAGGCGGCCGGGCCTGGAGGGCCATCCTGTCCAGCAGCAGAGACCCCGCCAGGGACAGGGGAGACAGGCCGGATGCCGCACCACCAGCAGCCTCCGCCGGGCACCCTCAGCACTCTGCTCACTTGTCTCTTGCGCCCGGCTGGACTATGGGCCGCCCCGGCCCAGGCTTGGGGCAGCTGCTACTCGGTGCCAAACCCCGTGGGGCGCAGAGCCATATACCTCGATGCTGGCCCTGCCCTGCTGTCTGCCCGCTCTCCACTTCAGGAAAAGCTGCACTTTACGCACCCCACCCTCACCCCGTGGGTCCTTGGCTGCCTCGGGTGTGGGTCTGAGGACATGGGACTCACACCCCTTGGCACCGAGGCCCTTTCCGAGCTGCACCGGGGGCCCGGCTCCAGCCCATTTCCCTGACCGAGGAGGTTGTGTTTTTGTTGAGGTCCCAGCGGGACCGCTGGGGTCCTGGACCTTCTCTCCAGCCGCCTTGTTTTATTTATGTTTCTGTTTACAAATGGGAGTGGGGTCCTCCGGGGGCAGGGCAGCGCTCCCACCCTGTGTCACCAGGGGGGCTTTGGCTCGAGCCATCCACAGGGCTGGACTCGACCTTCCCTTGCCCCACCAAGGACCACACTGTGAAGTGACACTGCCTTGACCCCCTTGCTGTTTTATTTATTAAACTTGGTTTGAAGCCCTGTGGGTTCCTTGTGGTAGATCAGGCGGGTGGGTGGCAGGAGGTGCCAGTCATTTGGTGGACCCCATACTGGTCTGGCTCCAGGGACCTGAGGGCCTGGGGGTCATGGGGAGCAAGCTCTGTGTCTCGACGATGGTGCAAGGGAGGCCGTCAGGTAAGTGGAGGCAATTCTGAGCTGGCACCTGATGGGGATGGACCTGCCTATGGGAGTGGGTGAGAGGTGGGGGCGCTGGGCGGCAGATGGGCTGGGAGACTGCACCAGTTTCTCTTGGCTTTTGATGGCTGAGAGTCCTCACCCCTCCTTTGTTTCTCAAGCACTTACTTTTTTTAACTTGGTATGAGTTGGAAACGACTTTGCGACGGAACAACGGTAACATTTCAGGTTGGCTTTTTCTTCTCACGGCATCCTTGATGTCCCATTTATTCCTGGCTTCTCTTGCTTGTTATGAGGAGTTTGTCATTCTTACTTGTGTTTCCCAAACACGACATCTTTTCGTTTCCGACTGTGATTTTCTCTTTATGCTTGGATGTGATGTGTCTGGTGTCTATCCTCTGTGGAGCTCCTAGGACCTGAGGGTCAGTGTATTTCAACACTGGTGGGGAGGTGGGGAGGTAGGGGG
>SJYQ01092572.1:0-27042 GCA_006410935.1 Redunca redunca | reverse complement strand
AGTCCAACTCTCACATCCACACATGACCACTGGAAAAACCATAGCCTTGACTAGATGGGCCTTTGTTGGCAAAGTAATGTCTCTGCTTTGGAATATGATATCTAGGTTGGTCATAACTTTCCTTCCAAGGAGTAAGGGTCTTTTAATTTCATGGCTGCAATCACCATCTGCAGTCATTTTGGAGCCCAGAAAATAAAGTCTGACAGTGTTTCCCCATCTATTTCCCATGAAGTGATGGGACCAGATGCCATGATCTTTGTTTTCTGAATGTTGAGCTTTAAGCCAGTTTTTTCACTCTCCTCTTTCACTTTCATCAAGAGGCTTTTGAGTTCCTCTTCACTTTCTGCCTTAAGGGTGGTGTCATCTGCATATCTGAGGTTATTGGTATTTCTTCTCGGCAATCTTGATTCCAGCTTGTGCTTCCTCCAGCCCAGTGTTTCTTGTGATGTACTCTGCATAGAAGTTAAACAAGCAGGGTGACAATATACAGCCTTGACGTACTCCTTTTCCTATTTGGAACCAGTCTGTTGTTCCATGTCCAGTTCTAACTGTTGCTTCTTGACCTGCATATAGGTTTCTTAAGAGGCCGGTCAGGTGTTCTGGTATTCCCATCTCTTTCAGAATTTTCTACAGTTTCTTGTGATCCACAGAGTCAAAGGCGTTAGCATATTCAATAAAGCAGAAATAGATGTTTTTCTGGAACTCTTGCTTTTTCGATGATCCAGCAGATGTTGGCAATTTGATCTCTGGTTCCTCTGCCTTTTTAAAAACCAGCTTGAACATCAGGAAGTTCACGGTTCGCATATTGCTGTATCAGTGTTGGTAGAGCGGACTTAATTTAGACATTGAAAAAGTGAAAGTGTTAGTTGCTCAGTCGTGTCCGACTTTGTGACCCCATGGACTGTAGCCCACCAGGCTCCTCTGTCCTTGGAATTTTCCAGGGAAGAACACTGGAGTGGGTACCCATTCCCTTCTCCAGGGGATCTTCCTGACCCAGGGATCAAACCTGGGTCTCCTGCATTGCAGGCAGATTCCTTACTGTCTGAGCCACCAGGGAAACCCAGTTTAGACATTAAATATATTTTGTGTCCTTATTATTTAACACTTATTGAGTAGGTCAGTAACTAGCAGCATGTCCACTAGTAAACGGGTAATGGAAGAGGAGCATTCCATGTTCTAATGTAACCACTTAGGACAGGCAGTGGAATTATAGTCAAAATGTTCATGAACACTTAAATGCACTAAGCACTGTTTGCTTAGAGGTGTGAGGGACTCTGATACAGTCAGAGGACTAAAAAGCTCCTGGCTCTGCAGCTTTGATAAGATTAGCATGTACAAAACAACTAGAGATCAATCTTCAATAGATTACATGCTTCAAAGTGGGAGTGTTAAAAAGGATTCAAAGAAGGAAGGATTTACAATGGCCTGGCAGATCAGTGGAGTTGACTCTGAAGGTGGAGGGGTCTTCCCTGGTGGTCAAGTGGTTAAGAATCTGCCCCCGATGCAAGGTAACCGAGTTTGATCCCTGCTCAGGGAACTAAGGTCCCACATGCCATGGGGTAACTAAGATTGTGCCACAACTTAAGAAGCCCATATGCCACAACAGAGATGCAAGACGGGTTTCTCAGTGGTCCAGTGGTTAGGAATCTGCCTGCCAATGCGGGGGACACGGGTTCCGTCCTTGCTCTGGGAAGGTTCAACACACTGCGGGCAACTAAGCCCGTGTCCCACAGCTATTGAGCTGGTGGACCCTAGAGTCTGTGCTCCACAATAAGAAACCACTGTAATGAGTAGTCCCTGCTCACTACAACTGGAGGAAACCTGTGAGCTGCAAAGAAAACCTAGCATGGCCAAATTCTTAAAAAGTAAATGGGAAGGACTTCCCTGGTGCTCCAGTGGCTAAAATATATGAGGCTACTGTTCAGGGAACTAGATCTCACATGTGCAACTAAAGATCCTGCATCTCACAACAAATACTGAAGATCCCGCACGCCTCAGCTAAGACCCAGTGCAGCCAAATTAAAAGAGTGAATGGAAGGGGAGACAAATTGAGGAGAGATTGCATTTGACCAGAGTAGAATAATAATGAGATAACATCAGAGGTGTAATTTCTGAAATTCCTCATTCCTGGTATTTATTACTCATTTATTTAAGAAGAAGTTGCTTATGCAAGTTTAGTATGCCATTGATAAATGATTGGCCATGTTGCACTTTTTCCAAACTCAGTCTTGAGGAAGATGAGATAAATTTGAAGTCTTATTTTTAAAAGTCGTAGTTAACATTGACAGGACACTTGGCTTTAAAAGATACTTAATACTGAAAACATTGGGGTTGCAGTAATCCTGGATTTGTTCAGCTTCAAATTAAAATTTGTTTTCAAATCTTTATTCTCACATTTCGTCAGCTCAGCTGGAACTGAAACTCAGATGGTAACATCATACAGGGAAGTAGTTGGAAATCCTACATTTCTGACCGAAGATATCATTCACCCTATCTTCAAAGTATCTGTAAATGTTCTCACTGCATGAATTAATTTTGTCTTTCTCCCCACTAAGTATTGGCCATCAATAATTAGGTATAGCATGAATTAGAATAATTAGCAACTATATTTATATTTTACTCAGAAGTTTTAAGTTTTTTTTCAGTGAAAGTTGGAAGGTGAGTCTTGCTATTCCTTGATGTTTTATTGGTTACCTGTTTCAGTGGTGTGCTCTTCACGTGTTTGACTAGCCTACACCCATACCCATGGAGAAAGCTTATTGTTGTTTAGTTGCTAAGTCCTGCGCAACTCTTTGTGACACCATGAACTGTAGCCCACCAGGCTCCTCTGTTCATGGGATTTCTCAGGCAAGAATACTGGAGTGGGTTGTCATTTCCTTCTCCAGGGGATCTTCCCGACCCAGGGATCAAACCCACATCTCCCACATCTCCTGCATTGGCAGGTGGATTCTTTACCACTGGCTAGTCAAGGCTATGGTTTTTCCAGTAGTCATGTATGGATGTGAGAGTTGGACTGTGAAGAAGGCTGAGCGCCGAAGAATTGATGCTTTTGCACTGTGGTGTTGGAGAAGACTCTTGAGAGTCCCTTGGACTGCAAGGAGATCCAACCAGTCCATTCTGAAGGAGATCAGCCCTGGGATTTCTTTGGAGGGAATGATGCTGAAGCTGAAACTCCAGGACTTTGGCCACCTCATGTGAAGAGGTGAATCATTGGAAAAGACTCTGATGCTGGGAGGGATTGGGGGCAGGAGGAAAAGGGGACGACAGAGGATGAGATGGCTGGATGGCATCACCGACTTGATGGACGTGAGCCTGAGTGAACTCCGGGAGTTGGTGATGGACAGGGAGGCCTGGCGTGCTGTGATTCATGGGGTTGCAAGGAGTCAGACACGACTGAGCAACTGAACTGAGCTGAGCCACCAGGGAAGCCCATGGAGAAAGCTAGAGCTGCCTTAACACTCGTCTACAGAAAGCACATTCTCCTTTAATGAGGAGTTGAGTTGACTTGCCATCTGTTTGGCACCACTGTTTAGAAGTGAAGGACCTTGTAAGGCCTGCAGGAACCAGGATGGATTTTAGTCTTTAGGAAAATGTGATCAGAAAGCATAAGGGAATAGAGGCTTGCAGACCTGTTTCTCTTCACTGTCTAGATAGTCAGACCTGAGTGTGGCCATCTTCCTTAGGCTAAAGTAAGTTAGTTAACCCAATTAAAGACTCCTAACACAAAGTTTCTGTTCCCAGCAGTTTACATTTGATAGGGAAGACAAAGCAATCCGTAGGAAGCATAAAAACAGAATTCCCTGGCAATCCAGTGATTGTGCTGTCACTGCCGAGGCCTCGGGTTCATTCCCTGATTTGGGAACTAAGATCCCACAAGCCACACAGCACAGCTCCAAAAAAAGAACAGAACAGTAATTTTAAAAAGTTGCAAGATCTAGGATTAAATTGGTAGGTGGAATTAGACCATGAAGATTACTCCAAAGGAGGAAAAGTGTGACTTGGGACAAAAAGTCGAGTTGTGTCTGTAGGACAACTTCAATGCAGGATTCGAAACTGGGAAAGTCAAGACCACAGTGTCGTACATAGAATGGGCATAACAAAGCAAGCTTGGGGTTAAACAGTAAGAGGGTGGGTATAGCAAGAGCCCTCAGGGCAGGGTAGAAAGCTGTGGAGCCTAGTCTCAAGGGCGCATGATTTTCAAATATCTGTTTATTCAGAGTCAGAAACAATGGAAGGCTTCCCTGGTGGCTCAGTGGTAAAGAACCCGTCTGCCAATGCAGGAGATATGCGTTCAGTCTCTGACCTCGGAAGATCCTGCATGCCGGACAGAAACAGCCCATATGCCACAACTGTTGAGCCTGTGCTCTAGAGCCCGGGAACCGCAACTACTGAGCCCACGAGCTGCAGCCACTGAAGCCCATGCAGCCTAGAGTCTATGCTCAGCAAAAAGAGGTGCCAACACAGTGAGAAGCCCGGGGTTCCAAAACTAGAGAGCAGCCCCTGCTCCTTGCAACTGAGAAACGCCTGCGCAGCAGTAAAGACTCAGCACAGCCAAAAAGTAAATAAAATTATTTTAAAAAGAAAAGAAACAACTGGAGAGCTGGTTTTTTAATTTTTTTTTTATCATTTTCTCACTTTAGCCTCTGGAGATTTCAACTTCATAGATTTCTGATAGGACCTGATAGGGTTAAAACAAAACCCTCCCAGGTGATTCTGATTGTAGTCACCTAGCCATTCAGCCATTCCTGGGTTAGGGATCACTGAACTGGATGATGTCCAAGTGTCTTGGGAGATCACTGAAGCTGTGATAGGTTGTAGTTAACAGGTGTGGAAAATTGTGGCTCTATATGTAACAATAGAACGGTGTGGGGATGGGGAGCAGCTGGGAGTAAGCAACAAGAAGGCTGCTCTAATAGTTAATGAGTAAGGAAACAAGGGCTTTGGCTGTGGGGACAAGCAAGAAAAATAAACTCATACCTTGTTATGAAGGAGACCACTGGAGAGCACAAAGGACAGTTAGGTCCTAATGTTCAGGTTATTTTGAAATCTCTGACCAACTTTCAAATATGAGTTGACCTGGGGAAAAAATTACTGAAATATTTTAGTTTTGTCTAATAGTCCTTGCTTTAAAAAGAGAAAGTATGATGAGCAGCTTTTGGTTCAGTATGTACATTCTGCAGCACACATGATTATATCATTAAGTCACCCAGTTTTTTGAACAAAAGCTGCTGGGGTGGGGACATGTGTCATTTCCTGCCCTTCCCAGAGCTGGTTATTGCTAGGTTTATTACAGTTTGCTCTGAGCCAGGAGAAAGTCTTTAGCTCCCAGAAATATCCCCACCAGATGCTTCTCTAATTTTCCTTGCAGAGGAGTGTGTAGGTGAAGTCATGGAGGCAGAGAAACTTCCAGTATATATGAAGGTAAGTCTAAATATGTGCTCAAATACAATGTAATCCAACATAAAAATTTCTGCTGGCCTCTGTGGAAGACACACATGCTCATACAATTTAGTCAGAAATATCTTGCACAGTCCCACCCAAAACACTGAGGCTGCTCTTATTTTCATATCCTTAGACTCAACAGAGTATGTGGTTCTGGTTGCAGCTAAAATACATTTACCACCACGACCATCACCAAAAAAAAAACAAAACTGTCACGAAAACAACTCTAGACCAAACTTCTCTTGAAACTCTAACTCAGAGTAAACAGGAGGAAGAAGCAAGGGCTTTCTGTGTCTGCCTCCTAGACAACATTTTGTCACTGCCTGTCTACTTTTATTGGACAAATCTTTACTGCATACAGCTCTTGGAGTCTCAGTTCTGTTCTTTGGGCGCCTCCAGTTCTAAAATGTGGAATCTCCTCTGAGATTTGATCAAATCAAACAATGGGAGAGTGTAGGGAAAGAGCAAATTAGCCAATATGGCGGTGGTCAGGCTCTCTCGCCCCATATTCTCTCGCTCTTGCCCCACGTTTTTTAAATAATGATTATGTAACAGCTGAGCTCACTTACACCACTGCGAATGCACATCACGAGGTACTGGCTTGGCCACAGGCTACGCTTGTTTATAAGCATATATAAGTTTCACCTGAAACGCCCTCAGGGCTACATTATAGCTGCATTATGGCAGTGAGGCTGCCTTTCAGCTGTGTCTGCTGGGTCAACCATGGGAACAGAGAATAAAGGGTGTCTGCTGCTATGGCTGCTGTGCCAGTCAGGAGAGAATAAATGTGTTCGCAGGTCTTATAGCTCCTTGCACTTTCTTCCAGCTTCTCTGCTCAAGCTTACCTACCCTGGGTTCAGTGAACAGTGTGCACAGGGAGATAGAGTTCGTAGTTGGTAGGATAAGTGAGACAGAGTGAAAAGAGGTGAAGAACAAGCAGTAAGTATTTCAAACCCTTGGTGAACAATAATGTTTAAATATTAACTTGGAAAATGCCTAAAAATAGACTGATTTGGTGTGAGTGAATGTAAATTATGAAAATGTCCAGTTTCATACAATAACAACCAACCCTCCAGACGGAGAAGGCAATGACACCCCACTCCAGTACTCTTGCCTGGAAAATCCCATGGATGGAGGAGCCTGGTAGGCTGCAGTCCATGGCGTCGCTAAGAGTCGGACACAACTGAGCAACTTCACTTTCACTTTTCACTTTCATGCATTGGAGAAGGAAATGGCAACCCACTCCAGTACTCTTTCCTGGAAAATCCCATGGACAGAGGAGCCTGGTGAGCTGTCGTCTGTGGAGTCGCACAGAGTCAGACACGACTGAAGCAACTTAGCAGCAGCAACCCTCCAAAACACTTTAAAAAACCATAGTGTTTTTATTTTTTGGCTGTGCTGCACAGCATGTGGGATCTTGGTTCCTCTAGCACGGACTGAACCCACACTCTTTGCAGTGAAAGCTGGGAATCTTAATCACTGGACTACCAGAGAAATCCTGAAACATTCTTGAGGACATTGGCATCGAGAACATGAATGAGCCCAGGGACTTCCCTGGTGGGCCAGTGGCTGAGACTCCATGCTGTAAATTCAGGAGACCCGGGTTTGATCCCTGGTCAATGTACTAGATCCCACATACTGCAACTAAAACCTGGCATAGTCAAATATTTTTTAAAAAAGTATAAGCACATTCTAATTTGTATCAGTTCCCATAGCCTCTGTTTGCATCTTTCTTTGAAGTCTCTACCAGTACTGATAATGGAACAAAGAGATTCTGGGGTCAGAGTATCACAGGGTGAATCCAGGATGCATGGCTTATGAATGGCATAAGCCACTGTTAAATTTATTAAATGGGGACAATAGTAGCACATATCCAACAGGGTTGTTGGAAGGATTGAGTTTTAAATGTGTAAAGTGCTTAAAATGGTGCCCAGCATTGATAAGCATTTGATCATGTAAGCTTTTTTTTTTTTTTACTATTACTATTAAAAGAAAATGAGACCCTTCTTATGGCCTTGTCAAAGTTTTCCAATTAGATTGAGGTTTAACATTTGAGGTGAATTACCAGCTCCCCAGAACTGAATGCAAAAGCAGCTAATGAATTACCGGCTCTTATCTATTTATCTGTTAATACATCTATTCCTGGGCCTGCTGAGCCTTAAGACCTCCTCTAGGAGTTTGTTCTTGAACACCAAGCAGAATTTTGAGCAATTCTTCCAGGTGTTCAGAAGGTGTGTTTGACCTAATATGGTATTTGGCAATTAAGATACTCTCCAGTTTACTATCTTATAAAAGTTATACTGAATAAGAATAGATATGTTTTCAGTTTTCTGAAAAATTATGCCCCATGGCTAAAACATGTCAGTCTTGAATTACTTAAAGAGGACTTCAGGCACTAGGCTGTTCGTCTTTTCAAACCACTAGGTGTAGGGAATGAATGAGATTAGAAGGTGAGGCACATGGTAGGTTAGGAACTCTTCTCCAAGAGTTTGTTATAAGATTATAGGATAAAATACCTTAGAATGAAAGGTACTATAGGAAACCATGTAGGAATTCCTTGGTGGTCCAGTGGTTAGTATTCTGTTCTTTCAGGGCAGAGAGCCTGCGTTCAATCCCTGGGTCGGAGAACTAAGATACAACAAGCTGCACAGTGTGGCCAAAACCAAAACTATGTGATGTTCTTTATTCATTGCCCACCCAGTAACAATTCCTTCTTCCAAAGAAAATGACATTTTACTTAAGAATCTACCCATCTTCCATACTCAGTTCCAGGGCAGTACGAAATGGACTGAAGATAATCCCATCATCTTTGCTTGTGATGGTTCAGAAATGACCAGGTAATACATTCTGGACCACCAAGATAAGATGAAAGAATAGCTAGAGGCTTCTATGAATGATTGACCTTATTTTTCTAGGAGAGGTCCCAAGTCGATCTCCTTTTTTCTCCTGAAAGTGCTTCTATAAACATTATAAAAGCCTTACTAATGATTTTATGCCTTAAGCTAGCATTGAATGTCAGAATGGCCCTCAGAAAGAACCTGGGCCCCTCATAGTATTGGTGACTTTTTGTTGTATCAACTCTGAAGCCTATAACCTGCCTTTGGACTTCCAGTTAGGTGAACTGATCCATTTCCTTAATGTTTAAGCCAGTTTGAATTGGGTTTCCTGTTAATTAAAGCCAAAAACATCTTGAGTGCCAAGATAATCTTACTATCATTGTTATATCATCACATTAGAAAAAAGTAATATACAAAATTATATACCATGACTGGAATTATAAGGTTGTTAAAAGAAATTGGAAGGACATGTGCCAAAATTAGTACTGTTTGCCTGAAGGTGAATTTTTTTCTGGTTCCTATGAACATATACTTTATGTATTTTCTAATACGATCCTGAATAATGTACACAGGGAAGAAAATGCACAAGAAATAAGATTAGATGACTTATTTCTAATGATTGTTAACAATCTAATGATTGTTAAAATGATTGTTAAGGTTTTGAAATCTTGACTTTTTCCCCTCTTCTCTATTTTCCAATGTTGTTATATGCTTATGATGTTAGTTTTATAATTTAAAAATGTTTTATAGTTTCACTGAAACTTAAAAAGTTTTAAACTTTTTCTCTTGCTTCCCTCTTTCTTGCATGCACACACACTATTCCTTTTCTCAGTTTGTAATTAAATATTTATTAGTGTGATTAATTGATTAATGCTTGTTCTCTGCTAAGCTCAAATGCAGGACTCTTGCTTATCAGTGTCTTGTATTCCCAGTACCTGTTATATGATAGAAACTCAATTTAAAAAACTGTTTTGGGGGAGGGAGGCTCACAAGGGAGAGGATATATATGTATATAATTATGACTGATTCACATCGATGTGCGGAAGAGACCACTGTTACATCATAAAGCAATTATCCTCCAATAATAATAATAAAGTCTTGACTAATGAATAAATGAAAGATAGAAACAGTCTAAGCATTGCTTTTGATATATTTTCAATTAAAGTGTCAGACTTATTCTCAGCACTAAAAACCATCAACCCTCACTCTGGTGGTTATTGTCTTAAATACTACATTTTAAGAAGAAAATAGGACAAAAAGAAGACTCTCAGTCTAGGACCACATCTTGGAAAACATGGTGTGTATGCACACAAGTGCATGCACTCAAGTCGTGTTCAACTCTTTTTCGACCCCGTAGACTGAAGCCCACCGGACTCCTCTGTCCATGGAATTTTCGAAGCAAAACTATTGGAGTGGGTTGCTATTTCCTGCTCCAGGGGGATCTTCCAGACTCAGGGATCAAACCCAACTCTCTTGGTTCTCTGGCACTGGCAGGCGGATTCTTTACCACTGCACTGCCTATTGGAGTCTGAGTGTTCACATCATTCATAGTCATCCAGCTCCCAAGAAAATCATCCTGAAGTCATTGGACCTATTTAATGTGAATCAGTCTTTATTCCGCACTTGTGTGGTGCATCAACAAATTCAACATACAAGATAGCATTACATATTGTAGGTTAGCATTACAGCATTATGCAGTTTCACACAATTCATGTTAGCTTTTTCGATTTTTTTCTTTTTTTAAAATTTGACACGTTTATTTTATTTTTTGAGTTTCATTTTTACAAGAGAAGACACAAGGTAAAGAAAGACGACCACATCGGAGAAGGATCATGGTGAGGGCAATGTCACTATTGTGGCCATAATAAAAGCTTCCCAAGAAAAAGGACTCGCATCATTCCCTCTCCTGAGCAAGCCACCCCTGTCCCATGAACCAGTCTGTTCTCATATCCTGAGCACCGCTCCTAAACATGTACCTCTTGGCTGTGCTCCACTGAGATGAACTGAAGGAAGGACTCACTCATAAAGGGACTTTTTGTTATTAAGAAAAGCTCTTGCCTTCCCAAAGGAATCAAGATATCAGCAGAGAAGGACCGACTCTTGGAAAATCAGAAGTGACCATTCCCTAACCTATTGCTGATCATGAGTGCCTTGTGCGAAAGCTAGAATGTGACTCTCTTGTCTTTCCCCTGACTCTTAGGAGTAGGCATTCCTCCTCCACCCTTATCAGTTAGCTCTGGGAGGAACCAATGTGAAAGCCAAAGTCAGCTAAGAAACTTTGGGGTGGCTGAGTCAAGGGCACAACGGATCAGGCCTGAGGTAGGAGGGAGGAACCTGGTACTGTCTGCTTCTTTGCCTTTTTCTGAGAAAGACACCGAGGCAGTTCCTAGGCTACAGAACTATGGGTCCCTCTCCTGCCACCTCCACCCACTGCTCAGCAGACGCAAAGAATAAAGCTACAAGGAGATGGGTAAGAGAGGAGTTGGGTGAGGCTGTTTTCCCAGACTTCTGTCGGGAGGAGCTTCAGAGGCACACAGCAGGGCACAGACCACACTTTCTCCACCTGTTGCCCTGCATTGTTTCTGGGAAGGAAACAAAGGCGGGTTGCTCAGCAGTTTCTGATCTTTAGACATTAAGGCGATGGAAAGGAACCATTTAAAATTTTTCCTAATGGGGCTTCAGAATGCTCCTGTCAGATTTACATTAAACTATCTCAAAATGCATTTTTAGAAAACAAAAATTATTTTTGTCTACGTATGATACAGTATTTACATTCCATGGAGTGTTGGATAGAAACCAGTGATGTGAACCCAGCTGATGGTGAGATTGTGAGTCAGATTCTGGGGGTTGGGGGATGCCAGTGACAAGAACAGACAGTGGGCTCTGTGCCTGCTCAGAACTGCTCTGCACTGTCAAGAATCCAGGTTAAAGAAAAAAAAGAGTGGGGTTGGGGGGTCAGGGAAAAGGCTGATTTTAAATCCACAAGAGTTATGGAACGGCAGAGGCAACATCACCACTCTCTCCATAGAGACTCAGCTTTTCAACTCTTCTCAGAAGCAAGTCAAATAGTGATGTTCTTGTATGAATGTGAAATTTCTGTCTCTACTAATCTTTCAGGCCTTGGTTCAAGCTGCTTATATCAGTTCCTCTTCAGGCTGGCAAAAATATCTACTGCCTATCCAGGCTTACTTATCATCCATGAAGTCTCTGCCATCTGAAAAGTCTCAACTCTAGAGACATGGCTGGACTAGGAATAAGGAGACACGAATTCCAAAACGGAGGCGGAATCTCTCTCAAGCTCTGCTTTCAGCCGGGGGGTGGAGGACTGAGCTCTGTGGTTTCCCCATGCCTTCACTGTACCTTGAGATTCAGGAGTCCCAAGAACTAAGCGCTTTGTTTACAAGGAAAGGATGTTCTGAAAAAAATCCAAGTTATCTTTATTACTAATTTAGTCATGTACTCATTTTACTCAGTTATTTTTAAGGGCCGTTATTGAAAAATGTGAGGAGAAAGAATAATTTCTGAAGGTCCTTTTCCTTAAGAAGTAAAACGAACCTCATGTAGACTACTTGAGAAGACTCTAAAGCTTCTTAGTGGTCAGCATTTCTGGAAAAACGAAGGCCAGTCTAACCCTTCAAACCACAGATGATTCCTAACACATCACCAAAAAATGGCTATCCTTCCGAACACAGCTACACAGGGCGAGGCACTCATTTCATTTTCCTTGTCTTCATAACTACATTTGGGATCAGCTAGATATCGTCAATGGTACTATCCTGTAGCTGAATTTGAAGTCCCAAAGCTCTAGAGAAGTCATCTAGTTTTGTAAACCCAGATTCTACCTAAAAGTCTGATGCCTTCGTGTAATTGATCACGTATTAATCAGAGAGCCTTTTACCCCTTTCCAGCAGGAGCACTGACGGCAAACACGCCTCATTTCTCAAATACTCTTTCTCCTGCAAACCCTGCCTTATCCATTCCACCTTTGTATATTCGCCTACTGCAGACCTCTGGTCCTTAAGCTCAAAGAGCAGAAATGTAAGTGGTAATAGGGAGAAAAGATGGGGATGATGAAAACATGAGGTTTTACAAGAGCAAAAAGATTCTTCCACAGAGGTGGAGGGTGAGAATAACTCTCCAGAGAAGCCCAATAAAGAGACCAATTTCAGGTAATCAGCAAATACAATTCGGCACAAAACACAATTTTCATGGATTAAAATCTGTACCTTGATATTGGCAGTTAGGCTAATTTCTTCAGTTTGTATTAGACATGCAAGTATAAGGTTACATTGTTATATATAGACTTGTAGAGGTCTTTCCCTCTCTTTTTTTCCCCATTTGGAAAAAACAAAACAAAACAAAACAGGATTTCCTAGTGCCTTGCAAAGGAGAAAAATCATCATTGCTAAGAACTGAACTGCAGCTGTGGTCACGTGGGGTGTTCTCTGTGGTGTTTGTCGTGTAAGAAATTTTCTTCTACAACTAAAATGAGGTTTTGAGTCCGCTCCTCTCGGTCCTCTCTCTCCCCGCCACGTCCCTGCCCAGCCTGGCCCCAGGGTTAGAGGCAAGGGGAAGAGGATTAGTACTCGCTCAGACTGTGCCACTTGGCCACAGGTTTGCGGGGGCTCTCGCACACCTCTCTCCAGTGTTCGGCACCACTGGCTGTGACACTGTGCGCCCCCAGGATCAGCCTCCCCACCACCTCGTTCTTGGTGGTGCGATCGAAGTCGATGACCAGGAACTCGATGCTGATGTCGGGCAGGAGGTCGGTGGGGATGTCGTAGATGAAAGACTCGTTGAAGACTGGGTTCAAAGTGCACTTCTTCACGTGGGTTTTCTTCTTGGCAATGCGCTTTCTGCCGTAGTAGACGTTCACCTTGACATAAGGATCTGGGGCCCCCAAAGAAAAAAGGGAGACAGGCCTATGACACAGTCCTCTCCTATACAATGTCAGGGAGGAGGGGCTTCTGCTGTTCATCTGCTTGATGTCCCCTCTCTCACCCCCTGTGGACTTTGGTGGTTGCACACTAAGTGTACGCTGACTGTGTGCACATCTGCCTGCCTGGACAAGGGGTCAGGGAAACCGGGCAGACAAGGAACAGAAAAACTGCCTCGAGTCAGGGCCGAAGAAACTCCATGACACCGAGAAGCATTTTCAAGGGGGCACAGGGACTACCAAAGGCTGCGGGCTTTCTGAGAAGTCTCACCTGGAGCAAGGGCACAGAGGCTGGCATGCATACCACTGTGAATACCTTGCCAAAGGTAGAGACCATGTGCTTACCCCAAATACCTCCCTGGTTACATTGATCAGGAAGAGAATGCAGACAGAGAGGAACGGGTGGAGGGTGAGAGGTGCCAGGGGTCCTGAAAGGTGGGAGGGGGAGGCGCTTGGATCACAGGCAAGGGCAGCGGTGCGGGGAGGGCAGACAGAGGTAGGTTGGAGTAAATAGCTGCTACCTGAGAGACCGGTGATGTCCATCTTCGGCAGGTGTCTGGCTTTGAGGACCACCACTGTCAGTCTCTGCGCCACAGGCTGGTATGACAGAGACACCTGGAGCTCGCCTCTGCTAATGCACTTCTGCGGAGAAGAAACGGCAGGTGAGAACCCCAGCCGAGGGGCAGGCCACGGCACAGAAAGCGCGGAGGAGAGGACAAAGGAGATGTTCTCCTCACAGTCCTGAGAGTAAACCAGGGGATTCCTGGTGGCCTGGTGGTTAAGACGCCACACTTCCACTGCAGGGGGCGTGGGTTCAATCCCTGGTCAGGGAGCTAAGATACCACATGCCACACGGCGTGGCCCAAAATAAAATAAAAAATCTTATAGTAAATCATTTGCATGGAGAGGCAGCACAGCACAGACTCTGCAGCCAGACTGGCCTGGAGTCAAATCCTGACTCTACCGCTTATCTGTCTGAGCTGAAACAAGGTCAGCCCTACTTGACCTCTCTGGACTTCTGCTTCCTCTTCTGTGAAATGGATATGAAAACAGTAGCAACTTCCCAGGACTGGTAAGAGGATGCAGTAAATTAGTGTGTACCAGAGACACGCACTCTCTCCTGTTCTCTCATTTGGTTCTTGTGATGAAGGTTTGAAGGGAGATTGGAAACTCGCATTTGAGTCTGAACTTTGTCACTTACTCACCAGCTGGCCCTGGGCAAGTCCCTGAACTTTCTGGAGCCTGTGGCTCCATTTTACAAGGTGAATATCCACACCTGCTCTCCCTGCCCCAGTGTATGACCTTCAGAGCGTCTTCTCCGGCCGCCCTGGATGCCCATACCTTTGTTTCCCCACTTTGAAATGTTATGCTAGGCTCTATCTTGAGCTTGGAAGCAAGACAAAACAAAACAAAAACTCTAGTCCTCCAAGAACATTTTAAATAATATTTGGATACTAATTACATGCCAGGTGCTGGGAATTCAGAGCTAACAGGACTCAGTCATTGTTCCCAAGGATAGAGTAGAAGATTCAGAGACATAAACAAACATGTTTACTTGTCAGGAGAGTGAGAAGCCTCGGAATTCCCTGGTGGTCCAGTGGTTAGGTCACTGTTGAGGGCCTGGGTTCAATCCCTGGTCAGGGGACTAAGATCCCACAGGCTGCACAGTGAGACCAAAATAAATGCTTCGGTGCTGCTGGGAGATGCAGGGGAGGTGTTGCCAGCTGACATCAGGGCTGAGCTGCTGGGGGGTGAGAAAGAGACACCGAGGCAATGGGCAGAGAGAAGATCCTGCGTGGCAGGGCAGCCGAATGGCTGGCTTCGGGCTGAAGGGGTAGGCTATGTTCAGAGAATGGGGAGAGGTGAATGTACCTGATGTTGGAGTGCTGACAGGAGGGATGGGCCAGGAACCTGGAGAGGTGGGTTAGGAGGGGGTGAAGGGTACGGGGAACGGGGGGAGTAAGCTAACCAAAGAGCAGAGCCAGCAGCAGCAGCCAGGCAAGAGGAGGTCTGTAAGCACAGGAGCGACTTCTGTAAGCAGGACGTTACTGCTGTTGTTCATATATTAATAATCACATTATTCCAGTTAAAGCTGGAGAAGGAACTAAAGACGAAAGTCAGAAAACTTGGTGAAGAGGCTGCTCCCACAGTCTGGGGAAGAGAGGGTGAGGGCTGGAACCAGGGCTGTGGCAGAGGAGATGGACCTGGGATAGGTCTCAGAAAGAACTGTCAGGATTTTCTGGGTGGGGGCGGCGGGAGAGTGAAGGGAGGAGGGACTGTTTCTTGTGTTTCTCTCTTAGGAAGTGGGGATGAGGCTGGGATAAAGAAAACAAAATGTGGCGGCACAGGAGGAGTTTAGGACATAATAAGTTAAATTTGGGACCAAAAATTTTGAGACCAAATCATTGCTCCACTATCAAACTTTATTCCTTATACTCTTCATAGCCCCAAAGGAAGGTCACCAACTCGACGAATTCTTAGATCGAACAAAAGTTGACCAAACTCACCACCAGCCTTACATATGCCACATACCCACCAAAATGACTTTCTGTGCATTAAGTCCCAGGCAATCTGCTAGCAGCTAGGGCTGCAAAGACGCACCCCTACCCTCCAGAAGCTCACAGGCTGGTGCCTGCTCAGGTGTGTCTGGTGCAGGAAAGAACAGCAGCAGTAAATAATTTAATTAGCTCATCAGTGAAAAACAAAGGAAAAACCCCAATAGCTTATGCTTTGATTGATTATAAGTCGTCACCTCAAGGAACGAACTGTGATAATATTTCCATTTGGTTTAAAAAATTTCTTGAGGCAATGTTTCATACCAGGAGCATATGGAAATGTCTTTCAAAGGGTATTGAACTTGACTAAACTTTAAACGTAGCCGTTAGCTTTTGAAATTGAAGTATAAAAGAAAATAGGCTTTAGAAATGATTTTCATGGTTTTCTCTGCTAGATGAAGCCCTAGTCTTTTCCTTACCCATAACAGACAGTTGGCTCTTGACTGTATCCATAGGACGCACCCTGAGCCAGTTTAACATCACAGGCTGGTTGCTCCTGCCAACCAGTATACTGCTGGGTTACTTCCTTTGACATAAGTCAGAACGCAGTAAGACAATGTGCCCTCATTTTTACTATCAGTCACAGCCCAAAGGCATCAGGAAAATAATCCCTCAGGAAAAAGAAAATACCTTCCAAAATGTTCAGAACTGAACTGCTCAATACCGTAGCTGGTAGCTACATGTATCTATTTAAATTTTAATTCATTAAAATTAAGTAAAATTAAAATGTTAATTCCTCAGTCACACTGGCCATATTTTAAGTGCTCAGTGTCCACACGAGGCCAGTGGCTACCATGCTGGATATATGCAGATATAGAACATTTCCATCATCATAGAGAGTTCCAGTGAACAGTGCTGATCTATCTAGAAAGATAGATTATTTGGACCACTGCTCCCCTCCATTTCCATGAACAATGAAATGTTAACCAGTTTTGATATCTATATCTGGGACCATGAATATTGGTATCAAAATATTAAAAATACAATCTTTAAATATAATCTAACTTTATATACAGAAGAAGGCTAGGGAGGGTAAAAAGGAAATTTTGATTAAAAAAATAAAGTTCTATTTGTAAAAATAACATCAATTACAAGATGATACTTAGGTTTTCTGATTATTTAAAACTGTTTTTAAAAAAACCAAACAGTTTCCTAAATCATCAATTACAGCATAATCACCCTAATCAAAGTCCCGTGCGCCTTCCCTAGCTCTTTGGGAAAGTAGACAACTTCTGGTCACAATCCTTTCCTCCCCTGAAATCACTCCTCTGGCAACTGTTCTCCATCTGACCCACCCTCCCCCCCTCACCTTTGGCCCTTTTACATAGGCAGAATGCCCATCCTCATTCCGCTGCCCCTTTGTGATGCCCAAGTCTGCCACCACAACACCACCTGAATGCCATGCCATTCTGCATTGCAGGCCAGAGTTTCAAGTCCCCCCTCCCGCCTCCCCTTCTCTTTCCACTCAGTTCCCATTCCAAGCGGCATTGTCAATGGCTCTTTCTCAAGGGCTCTTTGTCAAGGGCTGGGAGCGAACTCTGGTTCCCAGCCCCTTCGCCTAGTGAGGTAAAGACCCTGTTGGGGGGTGGGCGAGCAGGACAAGGGGGAAAAAGGGTTTTATCCATGCCTGACAGAGCCGGGAGGCTTTGCCCTCAGAGTGCAGGATCCTTTCTCAGTCCGTGGAAAAGAGGAACAAGGGCAGTGGTCCGAAAGAAGACGTTAGGCTGAAGGAAATACTTAGGCGAGGGATAAGTCTATTTCTAATAATTAGCGGAGCCCCTGCAGAATGAAATTAGCGGAGCCCCTGCAGAATGAAATTAGCGGAGCCCCTGCAGAATGAAATTAGCGGAGCCCCTGCAGAATGACTCTTTCTAGCCAGAGCGTCTTTGCCAAGAGGAGGACTCATGCATCCTCAGTAAACCTTTGTAGGGACTGGCAGTTCTCAGTGCCACCTCCACATAAATCAGTCCTGAGAAAACAAAAGAGACAACACCCTCAGCACTCAGCCACATCCCTCCTTGTCTTCGCCCCAATACGCATACACAGCAACTTCCTTTTTTGGTGTGTATGTTGTTATTTTATTTTTCTACAGCAAATGTCTTTATTGTTTATGGAAAATTGATATTCCTTGTTCTTTCTTTCTTTTCATTCCCTTTTGACTAGCCTGGATGACCTCCAAGGTCTCTTGTAAATCTGAGATTTTAAGAAGCCTCTCATTCCCATGACCACTGTCCCAGGTCATGAACACCAGTCTGGCAGTAGAAAGACAGGAAATGGTTTGGGAAACAATGACATGGAGAAATTAGGAGGAGTCTAACAACTCTCTATTATCCACCCTGTAAATCAAACGTCTTTCCCACTGTCTCTTCTTTAACGCCAGCCCTCTCTCAATCACTTCCCTTTTCCTTGTGGGGGGTGTATTATGGAAATGTAAATTCACTTTTATTTCTTTCTGAATAAAACACTAGGGGGAAAAGCTGCCACTAAAGGAAAAAAAAAAAATCCAGTTCCAAAGTCCAGCTCAGAGAGTTTGGGTGTTTGGAGTTTATGCTGTAAACTTCTTTCACTAATAGTCAAGTGTTAATTTTTAACGCTTCTTATATCTTTCCGTATATTCATAAGAGCTGAGAGTGACCTCTCACAAAGTGACCCCATTAGCCTTCATGATCCAGCCAAGAGGGAGACTGAGACCCAGAGAAAGTAACTGCACACCTAGAATTAGACAGCGAAACAGACAGAATCAGAAATCATGACCAGTCCTGGCTTCTTTCAACTGGATTGCACTGCAATGGCAGAAAGGACAAGAGCTGAATTTTCTGCTATAGGTCAGGAAATGNCTGAAAAGAGCCGCCCAGTGAGGAGAGCTGAATGAAGGCAGGGGGTGGGGTACTGGAGCTGCTACAATGGGGAGTCAGGAGTCAGGGGAGCAGGCTGGTAGAATCTAGAGGAAAAGAAATGGAGGGGGAAGGGAGAGGATTCAGGGAGATGAAACCGGTCACTGCTGCAGCTTCTGCGCAGGCCTTCTGCCTCCAACCTCAGAGGACACGAGAATTCCTGCTGTGTTGGACTCAGGGGTGTCTCACTGTATCCTGGCAATGGACTAGTGTTCATGCCCTGACCAAACACCTCTAATATTCCCTAAAGTGTTTAGACTTCCCCTGGCCCTTGTGAGCTGAGCGTGCCATGTGGCAACAGCAGTTCTCTGGGCAGTGGCATGACTAAGCTGGCTGCAGTGAGGCAGGCGGAGATGGTGCAGGCAGCAGAGATGGTGAGAGCACACCTCCGGGGGAAGGGCTCCCTGCCTCCCCTCCCCAGCCTGGCACAGCACAGCGCCCTTCAGCAATGGCCAAACCTGCTTCCCAGGAGCTCACTGCCCACTCAGTCCTGCTGGCCTGGAAGCCTCTTGTATGTTCCTGAGCCTCCTGCCTCCCCACTGAGTCCAGCATGGGTTTGCAGCTGGAGAAGGCAGTAACAGAGAACTAAGGTATCTGCAGGCAGGGCTCTCTCTGGAAAACGTGCAGGTGTTTTTAGTGACCCTGATATCCTTTCCAAACCTCCTACCATCTTCTCCACTGATCTAGCCTTCCTTGTCTTCCTTTATCAAAACAAAATGTAAATATGTACAAATCACATATCTCTCCCAGGGATCAAACTTTAAATAATGATAATCCTGGTTAACATTCATGAGAGTTTACTATGGGCTAGGGACTATGCAAAGGCATCATTTTAATTCCTTATAAGAAACAGAGACTTAGAGAATTTAAGCAGCTTGCCCAGAGTCACTCAGCTGGTAGAATTTAGATTCAAACTCAGGTCTGACTTCAAAGTCCTTGCTGAGCTGTGCTTAGTCTCTCAGCTGTGTCTGACTCTTTGCGACTCCATGGACTGTAGCCTGCCAGGCTCCTTTGTCCATAGGATTCTCCAGGCAAGAATACTGGAGTGGGTTGCTCTGCCTTCCTCCAGAGGATCTTCCCAACCCAGGGATCGAACACAGGTCATCCGCATTGCAGGTGGATTCTTTACCATCTGAGCCACCAGGAAAGCCCAAGAATACTGGAGTGGGTAGCCTATCCCTTCTCCAGGGGAACTTCTCAACTGCAAAATTGTACCGGGGTCTCCTGCATTGCAGGCAGATTCTTTACCAGCTGAGCTACCAGGGAAGCCCCTAAGTCCTTGCTATCAATTCCTTATGTTAACTCCTGAAAAAGGAATGAAACTCTTAAGTGTAAAATTTCAACAGCTTCTTTCACAGCACACTCACTGTACAATAAATGCCAAGATTTCTTTTTTCTTTCTCCTCCACTAAGTAAAAGCTACATGAAGGCAATAAGATGCCAGGTATATTATTCCATTTGATACTCATAACCCATAAGGAAGGCAATATTATCAGTTCCATTTTACAGATGGGGAAATAGAAGTTGAGAAGAGTTAAGTAACTCACTTACATCATACCCCTGGAAAGTGGTGAGCTGGAAGGTGAAGCTAGGCAGTCAGATAAGAGCCCTCCTGCCAAACCACAGAACTGCACTGCCTTGCCAATTGAGAATGAAACAGATGAACTAGTGTGGCTGGGAGCACAATTCTTGCATCCCTGAAAGGATTCAAGAACCAATGCTAGCCCAGTGGAGAGAAGGCAGGATGGAGGGCTCTCATGCCCCTCTTAATGCAAACAGGGCAGAGAGGAGGAATGGGGAGAGAAATATCCGTGGCAAAGGTTTCGGCCTGTGTGAGGGGCCTGAAAGGTCAAGCAATTGTATGCTATGAATGCTAAGCTGTTTCAGTCGTGTCCAACTCTTTGCGACTCCATGGCCTGGGACCCACCAGGCTCCTCTGTCCATGGGATTTTCCAGGCAAGAATACTGGAGTGGGTAGCCATTTCCTCCTCCAGGGACTCTTCAGGACCCAGGGATTGAACCCATGTCTCTTACATCTCCTGCACTGGCAGGTGGGTTCTTTACCACTAGCAATACCTGGGAAGCCAAAGCAGTTGATGAAGTTGCATTTATAAAATGGTTGTTAAAAGTCACACAGATGCAGGCCTACTTATATCTCTAGGTTTGGGCTGGGAAAGGGAAGCCGAGGGGAAAATTACTGAACTACTTCCATAGTTTCTCAGTTGTAAGGAATAAGTTCACAAGAGGAAGATCACACATTTTGGAGAAGAAATATGCCTGAAATGACGAGGTCTAGGCTGGAGGGCCAGCCTGCTCCAAGCAAGCTGGATGCAGCATCAGGACGTCAACCGCTAAGAGCAATGTCAGAAGGCGTTTGCCCTTTTCTCTTCACGAAGTTGCTTCTTGGAGGAGGCCTAACCTGCCAGGCTCCCTGTCTTACTTTGACCACTGCTCAGTCTTGACACCCAAGAGCTTCCTCTCTACAGCCCCTCCTTGCCATCCATCCCACTTCTCCCTCCCATTCATCCCCTTCTCTCCCCCAACCTACCATTCCTCCCCGACAGCTCTTCCTCCTCACCTGGATGTTCCTTTTGATGATGTCCCTGGTCAGCTGTACCTTGCCCGTGCTGGGGTCCACCCCAGCCAGCGGCACCATGACCTCCCCAATGACGTCATCCCGGGAGAAGCGATCAAAGCTGAGGACGAGGAAGTGCAGGACCAGGTCTTGCAGCTGGCTGTATGGGATGCCATAGAAGGTGAAGGTTTCATCAAACACAGGGTCCAGGGTCTTCCGCAGCACCCTGGTCTTCACCCGATGCCGTTTGTCGGGAAGGATGGTCATTTTGATGTAGGGGTCAGAGCCCTGGGTCTGGTCATCCATCACGGGCAGCCCATGAGCCTCCTGGATTGTCACCACCAGGGCTTTTTTTGGGAAGTTATAGTCCACTGAGAAGGTGAGGGATCCTAGCATGACATCCTCCTCTGGAGATGATGGAGAGGTGGTTTTGCTCTCCCCAGGGGTCAGGCTTGCAATGGGGCTCCTCAGTTCCTCCCCATAGTCCACTTTGATGGGCAATTGGTCTACACAAGATCCAGAGCTAGGTCCCTTAGGACTCTTGTCTTGGCCCAGCAGGCCAGCCTCTGCTGCATCTACCAACAGGTTCCCTCGTCCACCTTCCCTCCCGGGGCCATCTTTGTCTCTCCGCACTTTGATGATTTTCTTCTTGTTGCTGAGGGTTTCTGGGTATATGCTGATGCCTTTGAGCATGTGAATGAACTTGTATGGTGGGTTCTTGTGCTTCTTCTCTGCCTGCTGGTGGCAGCACGTCCAGACAAAGACGGTCACTGAGACACACACCACCAGCACAGAGGCCCCGATAAGGCCGGCGACCACTGGTGACACATCTGAAAGTGGAGACCAGAGATGCGTCAAGGCGGCTGGACCTCAGCCTCTGCCAGAGCACCCCTGCTTAGGGCCTCTGGCTGGGGCTGAGCTAATCTGCAACCCAGCCTTCTACAAAGCGAAACTTGCTCATCTAGGCTTAGGAACGTCTCCCCTCTTTTAGAGATGCCCTCACCCATCCCTCCAACCAATCCATGGCTCTTTCTTCCCACCAACCTGGATGAAATGCTTATCTTCTCTAGAAAGCCTCCCCTGCAGTGCCCCACCTGACTGCCTGTTCTTTTCTTGGCCTTGCCTCTGCACTTACGGACTTGGTTTGCTCATATTGATTTGTGTTTCACATAAAGTGGCCCTGTAAGTGTTATAGGTCACCCTTCTACATAGGAACCATTCACCTCAACTCTTCCACAAGGGCCTGAGCTGTGTCTGGTTTCAGGAGGATATTCCACAGCGTCCAGCACAGGGTTTGCCACAGTGGGTTTGTGTGGGCTGACTGATAGGTAGGGTGGAAGCATGTAGAATTGACTTTGGATGGGTTTGGTAGGGTGCCCAAAGGTGATAAAAGTAGGTGAGTGGTAAGAAGTAGAACTGTGGGCCTAAGTCCTTTTGAAATATGTTTCAAATCTCAGCTCCCAGGTATTTAAAATACTTGTATTTAATATAAAATACAAATATTTAACAATAAAACACAAGTATTTTAAATAGGAAGAAACAGGGACCGTGGAACATGTCAGACCTTGTCACCTTCTTAGTAAGGTTGCTCCTGACCAACCTATTTAAAAATGTAACCTTTTCCACCCTTGAGACCTAAACTTCTGGCCCTGCTTAATTTTCTCCATATGACATGACATGAGTTCTCTCTTTCACAAACACACACAACACGCATGCACACGTATACATAAGAACATATACAAACACTCACATATAATTGTATTAGTCATAGAATGTAAGTTTCCTAAGGACAGGGATTTTGTCTGTTTGTGTGCTGTGCTCAGTCACTCAGCCATGTCCAGCACTTTGTGACCCCACTGGCTATAACACGCCAGGCTTCTCTGTCCATGCAATTCTCCAGGCAAGAATACTGGAGTGGGTTCCCCTGCCCTTCTCCAAGGCAGCTTCCCAATCTTCTGGGACTGAACACAGTCTTCTGAATGCAGGCAGATTCTTTACCTTTTGAGCCACCAGGGGAGCCTTTTGTTTGTTTAGTTCCTTTCTTTATCCCCAGCACTAAAAACACCTAGCAGGTACTTAATATTTGTTAGCTAAACAAATAACTAAAGAGAAAGAGGTTTTTTTTTCTTTTATTTTCTTCCCTTCTCTAGTCTTGTCTTTTCCTGCACAAATTGGGCCCCTGACTTAGATAATTAGGTTTGGGGATTTCTTTTCCCTTAAATGCACTGAAGCTAACTTGGGTTTAGGCCTTAAAGATCTAGATAAGGCCTACAGTTATCCATACGACGCCTTAGGGTAAGTCTCAAGTAGGGCAGGGGAAACTAAGGAAATAAATGTGATTCTTGCATATTCTAGATTTTTCCTAGAACATCCTTCTATCAGGCATATGCCTGGCCTGTTGCCTCACTCACTGCAGGGGTTTGTTCAAACCTCATCAGATAACATTTCCTGTCTGTTGCAAGTAAGATAGTATCCTCACTACTCTGATTTCTCTCTGTAGCACTTATTACCTCTGGTATGTATTTATTTGTCAGTCTTCTCTCACTAGATAATTTAATAAGGCCAGTGACTGGCTGTTTTGTTCACTGCTACATTCTCAGGTCCTAGAACCACATGGCGCAAAGTAAGTGTTCAGTGAACAAATGAATCAGTGAATTCAAAACAGCTTCCACTTTAGGAGCTTGGGATTAATAGATAACAAACTACTATTTAAAAAATAGATAAACAGCAAGGTTCTACTGTATAGCACAGGAAACTATATTCAATATCCTGTAATAAACCATAATGAAAAAGAATATATATATACATATATATAATTAAATTATTGCTGTACATAAGAAACTAATATGACTATAAATCAATGATACCTCAATAAAAAATTTAAAAAACCCAGTTTCTACAGATTGGAGAAAGAGGATGAGGTCAATATGACTACATATAACAGGGATAAATGTAAAATTCTATTTAGTTTTCCAAACCTATTGATAGGAAACAGGAGACCTTACTTGATAAATCTGAGTAACTAACTTAGTAGTCTAAGTGATAACAGGCTTGGAGTATAACTAGGCTGACTTACACTATCAGTGCAATGTATAGATCATAGAGGGGCAGTATAATTTCATCTGCTCTGGTCATGACACATATGAAGTGCTCTATCTATTTCCGACAAGAATAAAAATTGCTGTTTTTTGTGTGCCAGACACTGTGTTAGAGTTTCCTCAATCTGACTCAAATAACTCACTGAATAGGTACCATTAATAGCCCAATTTTACAACTGAGGAAGCTGGGGATTCAAATCTGCCCTAGACCACCTAGAAGCAAATGACAGTGATGAGATTTAAACCCTGGTCTATGTGACACCAGAATGTGTCTCTATTATGGATAAGCAGAATGGAAGAGGACCTAGAAACCATATTAAATGAGGAGACACTGAAGGAGCTGAAGCTGAAGGCTCTGGGAATAACAACTTTCTTTAATTACTTAAGGCACTTTGCTGGAAGAAGGTCTGATCTGATTTTACTTTGGAGGGCAGGTCTAATACCAGTGCATACAGGCTACAAGAAGACAGATAAATCGAAAGAACTGAATTATTGTTAGAACTGCCTCTCAACGGCCCAGATTGCTTCCGGAGGCAGTGAATCTCTGAAGACTTTCAGAGACTGGATCACCTTGGTCAGATATATTCTAAAAGGAATTTTCTTAACAAGGATTGGAATCAACATCTCTGAAATTCTTTCTGCCTCAAACATTCAAAGTTCTATGAATGTTGGGACCAGGTAAGAAAAGAAGTGGTTACATTTTGAAATAATACAGATAAGGAGTAACACCATTTAACAAAAAGAATATCAAGGTGACTGTGTCCATGGCCATGCTGAACAATAATAGCATTTATTTTCAGAATATCAGGTGAAATAAAAACTGTTAGGGAGAGGTTTCACATAATGGGAGCAGCCTTGGCTGTAAGCTCCTTGAGAGCAGGCAGAAATTACAGCCTGTTTACCTTTGAATCCCCGAGTCTCTTGCATCAAACAGGAGCTCAGTAAATATTTGCTTGAACCATTGATTGGGTTCAATTGTAAATCAGAATGGGCACAATCTGAAAAATTGGCTCTCCATTCACCTATGTGAGATTTTCCTGAAAACTGTTTGCTACTGATTTGTAACACTGAATATTATCTCTCCAAGAAGAGAAAAGCAAGAACCTACCAGGACAAGTATATTTTTGAGAATGATTTGAAAGGGAGTCTAAAGGTCAGGGTTGAGAGACATATGAGTGATCCTTTGGGCTCTACTGTAAATTTACTCTGTGATCTTGAGAGATCCCACTGCTGCTTACTATGCCTCAACTTGTATTGCTAGAAAGCAATGGATCAAGGATCCACTTTGAAGTAAAAGAGATGAAGGATGCTTATCTTTCAGGAGGGTAGATAAGGAAAAAGAGACAAACAGATGAATGGTTAGATAGCATCACCGACTCAATGGACATGAATCTGAGCAAACTCCAGGAGACAGCAAAGGACAAGGAAGCCTGGCATGCTACAGTCCACGGGGTCACAAAGAACTGGACGTGACTTAGTAACTGAGAAACAGCGACACAACGCTTCCACCTCGTTTCCCACTTTCGCTCTACTTTCTTCTTCATTTTAGTATTTGTTAATCCTTACGTCTCTCCCCTACACCCAAGGCAGTAAAGTAGAAAAATCAGAGATGCTGAAACTCAGGACCCTCTGTCTAGTTTCAGTCCAAGGCTTAGTGGGAAAAGTAAGTTAGAACTAAAAGCTGAAGTGAGTGTTTTCAAGTAGTTGTAAATTGCAGTGACCCATGCTGCTTGCTCCTTCTGTCCTCCGAGGTCAAAGATAATTGAGTGTATCTCACAAGAGCTACGGAGTTTGAAATGAAGTACTCTATGAGATGTGAAAACAGTCAGAAGTTCTACAGGGAGTTCTTGGTGGAGACCTTCCATATGGATTTGAAGATCCACAAGACACATCTGGGTTTGCTCAGCTCTCTCAGCCTCTGACCAGACATGCTTATTGACATTTCCTTTGCAAAAATAGCCTTTCCTGGTCAAGTAGGCCAGCGTGACACAGTGAAATAAGAATGAATTTTGCCATCAATGGGAAATTGGTTTAAATCCTAACATTAGCCTAACTAGTTTGACTTTATCTCCCTTAGCCTCAGTTTCCTCATCTAGCAAATATATATATATAATAATGAATACACTGGAGGGTATTTATAAGTCTTTTACTATGTAAAAGACTAATATAATTTCTTTTCTTTTGTCCACTAATATTTCCTCTAAATGACATCACTATATTATGCTCTACAACATCCAACTTTCCAAGGAATCTGGAACTGCAATTAGAGAAAAGAATATAATGGAAAGGAGGCGTAAGAAGAAAAAGAGAGAGCAAGAAGAAAATCACAGAGTACTCATGCGATCAGAAAAGGGACATCAATTTTGGAAATTTAGGACTCAAATAGTAAAAATGCAGAAGATGAAGTGGAAGAAAAATATAATCAAGATTTATCCTTGGGGAATCAGTATGAACCAGTAGTAAATGGGTGTCACCTGTTGTCTGTATACTTTCTCTGATCTGATATTCTTCCTGACATTGAAGGGATAGAGCAGGCTGGGTTTTGCTAATTTCCATAAACCTTCCAGTAGGGAGTGAGAAAAGCCATTTCCTAGTTGGATTGTGACCCCACCCTAAACACTGGAGTCTGGGTGCTCAAACCTGGATTGTCTGAGACATAGAATCTCTTAAGGGAAATCAAGGAACCCTAGGCTGACAGCAACTCT
>SJYQ01092569.1:0-23426 GCA_006410935.1 Redunca redunca | reverse complement strand
AGAGACGCCGTATCACACCCACTAGGATGGTTATACTTGAAAAAAATAGTGAGCAGATGGTGAGATCGGAATCTTTAGACACCACCGGTGGGAGCTGAGGGGATGGGGGTTCCTTTGGGGTGATGAAAATGTTCTTAATTGTAGCTGCATGACTCTCTGAGCATACTAAAACCCACTAAACTGCACACTTTGAATGGTTGGAATGTATGATATGTGAATTCTATCTCACAAAGCAGCTGCTTTTAAAAAGTAAAAAAAGCACTCCACCCACCCCACCCTGTGGTCCCAGGAGGTGACTGTGGTGGACAGTCTCCTGCGACTGTTTTCAAATCTTTTCAAGCACATCAGATAGATGGGAAAGTAATCAATGGGCTAAAGAAGGAGCATTTTCTTTTATTTTTCTAGTTGTGTGTGTTGGGTCCTAGTTGCTGCATGCAGAACCTTCACTGCATTAGGCAAGATCTCCCCTTGTGGCGCACGGACTCTTCTGTCCTGGCAGGTGAGCTCAGCAGTTGCTGCATGCAGGCTTTGTTGCTCCAAGGCATGTGGAATCTCAGTTCCCTGACCAGGAATTGAACCCAAGTCCCTTGCATTGCACGGCAGATTCCTAACCAGTGGACTACCAAGGAAGTTCCAGGAATGGAACTTTGGCATTTTCATTGCCAAAGTAACCTCTTTCACTGAGGGTAACACAAATGTGTATTTTGCAGAACATATTCATGGGTTGAATCTCCCAGGGTAATGGGTACTTATCTCTGAAATGTCTCAGATGTTCCCCACAAACATTGCCCTGCCCAGGACTGCATAGCATTGACTTTTTTTAATCCCCAAAAAAATGTCAAAAAAGGAAAATAATGTCTCATGTTGCATTTTTGTATTACTGAGGAACAGAATTACCTGTATTGCTTGACTATTTGCCAGAGCCTAAGAAGTGCCTTTATGTTTCCTTTCGTGTTGTTTGTCCTTTTTAAAACCTTTCTTATTTATATTTTGGGCTGCAGTTGGGTCTTTATTGTTGTGCGCAGGCTTTTCTCTATTTGCAGCGCGTGGGCTTCTCATTGCGGTGGCTTCTCTTGTTGCAGAGCACGGCCTCGAGGACACATGGGCCTCAGTAGTTGTGGCTCAAGGACTCTGGAGTGCAGGTGCAGTCGGGGCAGTACACGGGCTTAGTTGCTCTGCATCATCTGGGACCAGGGATCAAACTGGTGTCCCCTCCATTGCGTGGATTCTTAACCACTGGACCACTAGGGAAGCCCCTGTTTATCTTTTGTTTAGGGGATCTTTCTTTGGTGAAATACTTTTATATCCACGGCCTAAAAAATGCTATAGATATTGTGGATAAGGAAAGAGACATTTCTTCCATACAGGGCCTCATGTTCTATGTAGAATAAGGATAATAACACAAATGGGTCTTCCCTCGTAGCTCAGTGGGTAAATAATCTGTCTGCAGTGCAGGAAACCAGGTTCGATCCCTGGGTCAGGAAGATCCTCTGGAGAAGGAAATGGCTACCCACTTCAATATTCTTGCCTGGAGAAACCCATGGACAGAGGACCCCGACAGGCTGCAGTCCATGGGGTTGCAAGAGTCAGACACGATTTAGTGACTAAACCACCACCACAACTAACCTGTTACCGATTCTGCAAGCCCTTTTTCCAGTCTAGAATATATTGGTTTTTTAAAATATTGTATTTATTTATTTGACTGTGTCCGGTCTTAGTTGCAGCATGCAGGATCTTCATTGCCGTGCCTGGACTTCTGTAGGTGCAGCACACAGGCTAAGTTACTCCACAGCAGGATCAAACCCATGTCCCCCGCATTGCAAGGCAGATTCTTAACTACTGGGCCACCGGGGAAGTCCCTAGAATATACTGATTTTATGTAACATCAAAAGATTTCTGAGTTCTCCCCCAGTTCCCATGAATGTCCTCGGAATGGAAATAAGGATACAGAAGCAAGAGGTGAGGCTGGGAGAGCTATACGGATGGGGCCTCCCTGCCGGACGTTGGGAATCTGCGGGCACCCAGACGTGAAAGCCAGGACTCTGGCTCAGGTCTCCTTCCTCTGACTTCCCTGGACATGCTGTTGCCCCACTGGATGGGGCTATGACCCCAGAACTGGCTGTGCTTGTTCTGGGAAAAGGCCCAAAAGTGGAGAAACCACCATTCCTTTATTACCCTCTCAGGGCCCACTTCATGCTAGGAACCTTCCCCAGAGCATTCACTGTGTATTTTCTGGCTGTGTGGCTCATGACTTTTCATTGTAACAAGCACTGGTATCCATGAATGGTGAAGGGAGCTCACCAGGACTCATCCCTTCCTGAGGCTCAGATGCAGGACTCTCTCAGGCTGGACTGAAAGGAGTTGGGGGTCTGAATTCCACAGCGCCCTCCCCAATGGCACCTCAGTGTCCATGTCCGTCTGCCTCCCTGGGCTGTCAGGGTCACTCCCTAGGCCATCCAGCCAGCTGCTGGCAGCAGAGGGACTGAGGGTAGGTGGCCCCACTTTGGACTCTGATTCCCCAACAGGAAGCGCAGTGGGAACTAGCAGCCTCCTGGGCAGTGTCGTGCCCAGGCTCGGCCTCTGCTCACTGCAGGATGTGCCCTCAGACGCTTCCCTGCCAGCACCCCACATCTCCAAGCCCTCATTTTCTTTGTCTTTTCTGAGGGGAAGCCATGCCTTGTAGCTTGTGGGATCTCAGTTTCCTGACCAGGGACTGAACCTGAGCCACAGCAGTGAAAGCACCGGATCCTAACCCAGGGCAGGGCCAGGAGGCTCCTTGGACGGCTAGGCCTTATCGGTCCTGCCACTTGGTCTGGCCCCGATAGAGCCACCATCGATGGTCGAGCGCCAGGCGGGGCTCACGAACCCTATCTCAGACCGACGTGATATCTCCACCGTCCCCACCACAGGGTATCTGCCCAGGAAAATCCTTCACCTACAACAAGAGCAACAATAATCTTGAACTCACACTGCTGTGTGCCGAGGTCACACGGCAGCAGCTCGTCCATCCTGAGAGTGAGGTGGGGGACCTGCTCGAGGTTAAAACAGTGAAACCAGGGCTCACAAGGGAGCTCATCCTGCCCAGGGTCAGCCAGGGGTTGCTCTTGGCTTGGGGAGGCGGGGAGGAAGCATTTGCAGACCCCTGGCTCAATCTTCTGCTGAGACCACGGCCCCTTTGAGCTCAGCCCCAGTACACAAGCTCAGAACAAGCCTGGCACTTGGAATTCGGCCCAGAGGCCAGCAGGTCTCAGGGCCCTGAGGCCCTGCACAGGCCCAGCCCCTCTTGTTTCAGGTGGGAGAGCAAGGCCCAGAGACAGAAGGCCTCGCACACAGCAAACTTGTCTCCTCTGCCCACTGGGGCTCCGCCTCCATGGAAACTGTGAACGTGTAACCTTCCCGAGCCTGTGTTCCCTTATCTTAAAACATGTCATCTTGAAAAATAAAACTTCTCTCACAGAGCTGTGAGGGGCAAACACCCGACATGAGAGTACCCAGTCCACACCATGCCCAGGACTTAGAGAACACACAGTTCACACCAGTCAGAGCCGGTCTGCAGACCTCACCTCACTCCACACAAAAGCGATCCAAGCTGGACTGTGGCCACCTCGAAGGACCAAACGGCAAAGTTCTTAGAAAAGTAATGCAGAAGTTGCACTTCACCTCAGCCTTCCACATAATGCTTCTTCCACTTTTTAAAAATTTGAGGGAAAATTTGCAGAACACAGAATTAACCATTTGAAAGTGAAGTTAATTCCGTAGCATTTCATATACTCATAATGAGTGCAACCAGGGTCACACTAGTTACAGAATATTTGCATCATCCCATCCTCCCCATCCCCGCCCCCAGCCCTTGGCACACACTCATCCACGTTTTGTCTCTGGGTTTGCCCCTTCGTATAAGGGGAGTCACACAGTACATGGCTTTTCATGTCTAGCTCCTTCACTTAGCGTACTATTCTCAAGGTTCATCCACGTTCTGTCAGTGCTTCATCTTTACCTTGTTTCAGTCACTCAGTTGCATCCGACTCTTTTCGACCCCATGGACCGCATCATGCCAGGCTTTCCTGTCCTTCCTCTCCCAGAGTTCGCTCAAACTCATGTCCATTGAGTTGGTGATGCCATCTAATCATCTCATCCTCTATTGTCCTTTTCTCCTGCCCTAAATCTTTCTCAGCTTCATTTTCATGTTTGTTTAGTAAATATCTCACTGTGTGGAAATACCATCATTTGTTGATCCATTCATCCATGGATGGACATTTATGTTGCTTCCACCTTTTGGCTGTTACGTATAGAAAGGTACATTTTTAAACTGAATTTTTAAAAATCACTTAATTTGACTGCATTAAACTTATAAATTTCTGCTCAACCAAAAACAGCAGTAAGAGTGCGCAGGCAAAGTACAGACCTGGGGAAGATACAATATATGAAACTGACAAAGAACTTACATCCAGAATACTTTTGTAAGTATTCAGTACAGTTCAGTAGCTCAGTCATGTCTGACTGTTTGCGACCCCATGAACGCAACACGACAGGCCTCCCTGTCCATTAGTACTTTAAAAAGTTAATTATTTATTTATGGCTGCGCTGGGTCTCTGTTGCTGCACGCTGACTTTCTCTAGTTGTGGGGGGGGGGGCTACACTCAGTAGTTGCACTCTGCCATTCAGGTTCAGCTGTGCCTCCACATGTGGGTTCGTCCCAGACGAGGGATCATACCATAGCCCCTGCATTAGCAGGTGACTTCCTAACCATGGGACCACCAGGGAAGTCCCTACCTAGAATCTCTTTAAATTTCCTATAAATCAGTAAGACTGGCAGCACAGTAGAAAAATGGCCATGACTTGGAAACTTCAACAAAAGAAGGAAATGCAAATGCAATGCAAAGGACAGCAGCTCTGTGAACAGGGACCTAGCTCAGCAGTGTCAGGAAAGTGCAAATTAAGAGCACGTGAGAAGCTAGCATACATCCAGCAGAAAAGCTGAACCGTTAGACCCCGCCTCCAACCAGACCGACGTGACAAGCTTTTAGAAGGGTGTGGAGCAAGAGGAACTCGCACATCACTAGGCGAGTGCCAGGCTTACAACTGTTCCAGAAAACATCCGCTATTAAATGCTGAAGCTGAGAACTCCATGCCCTGGACCCAGCAGCCTCCATCCTGGGGACTCTCAACAGCCAAGAACTAAACAGCCCAAATGTCCATCCCTGTTACCCTGGGTAACTTGTGATATGTCCCTACCAGGAAACACAATACGGCCACGACAATCGATGCCCACAGCACCTCGGGCATGTCACAAACGTAGGTGACAGGAGATGACCCACTACACTGTTTCATGGACCTGAAAGCCAAAGGCAGGCAACACCAACTAAAGCGCCTAAGGACACACAGTAGTAGTAGTGTGAGTTGCTCAGTCGTGTCCCACTCTTTGCGACCCCATGGACTGTAGCCCACCAAGGTCCTATGTCCATGGAATTCTCCGGGAAAGAATACTGGAGTGGGTAGCCATTTCCTTCTCCAGGGGATCTTCCCAACCCAGGGATAGAACCCAGGTCTCCTACATCGCAGGCAGATTCTTTACCATCTGAGCCACAGGGAAGTCCAAGGACACATAAGTGTGTAGTAAAAGCTCACTGTAAAGCAAGAAAGTAGGTTAGGGTCACCTTTGGGGAGGACTGGGATGCTCAGTATGTGACTTATAATATTTCGTTATGCTGTGACGTAACCTTGTGCTGTATTTTACAATGAAAAAAAGTAAAAAAAAAAAAAAAAAGGGATACCTGCCCACACCAATGCTTTGCAGGCCTTGGAAGTTTCAGAATCAAAGTGGCTTCCTGTAACTCTCTGTCCTGTGAAAGCCAAGGATGGGGGAGGTGCTGCCAAGAGGGGAGTGAGGACCGGCCCCATGGTGGGAGGCCGGGAGTCCACACTCCTCACCCCCAACACTGACTCCTGGCCAAGACCCCAGACACTGTAGCTGGGGGTCTTGTCCAGCGCACATCGCTCATTGAGGCCCCACTGTGCCTCCCCTACCTCGTCCAGCAGGTCAGCTCCACCCTCACCCAGGACCTCCAGACTCCCTCCTTCTGCCTGAACTTCCACATGTTCCTCAGCCCCCTCTGTCTCCCTGGCTCAGTCTGTTTTCTCTGCCAGTCTGTCCATCTGTCCCTGTCTGTCTCCCTTCCTTCTCTTCTTTCTGGGGAGCTGAAGCCTCAGGATCAGACTCGCACACCCTGACTGCAGGCCTAGATGCGGGCAGTGGCCTGGAGTCTCCTGAACCAGGGGTGAGCAGGGAGGGCTGGGCTCATCGGTTCTGCGGTGAGCTCAGAAAGGCAAAGTCGCACACCCTGTGAACACCTGGGCCCAGAGGCAGAGCACGGCCAGGAGAGGTGACCACGAGTGCAAGGCCAGCAGAGGGTGGGCACACCCTGGGAGAGGGAGACACTGTCACATGAGAAGAGGGCACAGCTGTGGAACATAAGGGGAGACCTGGAAGGGGCTTCCAGGAAGACAGACTCAGCTTCCAGGCCACAGACAGGCACTGACAGCCCCGGGAGATCCCCGCCCTCTCTGCTCAGCAGCAGGGAGGCACCACGGGAGGCAGCACCCGCCCTCAGACCTCCACAGTCTCATCAGCCCAGTCTCAGGCGTTGAAGAAGCAAGCCTCATAGCACAGTAACACTCCAAGCACAGAAGGTGCTCAACACTTGTTTATTCTTGTGCACATGTTTTCCAATCAGGCTTGTCTGAGCCTCACAATTTTCTCTAAGAATAGTTTAGCAAAATATCTGTGATCAGAACTCTCCATGCAGGAAACGTTTACCTCCATTCTGAAAAACTCCTAGGCTTTTGTGCAAGTAATTCTTTGACTAACTCTGAAATTCAAAAAGCAGAGACATCACTTAGCCAACAAAGGTCCGTCTAGTCAAAGCTATGGTTTTTCCAGTGGTCGTGTATGGATGTGAGAGTTGGACCACAAAGAAAATTGAGTGCTGAAGAATTCATGCTCTCGACTGTGGCGCTGGAGAAGACTCTTGAGAATCCCTTGGACTGCAAGGAGATCAAACCAGTCAATCCTAAAGGAAATCAACCCTGAATATTCATTGGAAGGACTGATGCTAGCAGAAACTCCAATACTTTCACCACTTGATGTAAACAGCCGACTCATTGGAAAATACCCTGATGCTGGGAAAGATTGAGGAGGAGAAGGGGACGACAGAGGATGAGGTGGTTGGATGGCATCACCGACTCGATGGACATGAGTTTGAGTAAGCTCCAGAAGATAATGAAGGACATGGAAGGCTGGTGTGCTGCAGTCCATGGGTTCACAAAGGGTCAGACATGACTGAGCAATTGAACAACAAACAAAAATTCAAAGGAACCAGAGTCACCAAAATCGTTTTGGAAAAGAAGAATAATGATGGAGGAATGACATCACCCAATCTTTTAACACCTTAATTGAGATAAAATTCACATACCATACAGCCTGCCATTTTAAGTGTGCAATTTGGGACTTCCCTGGTGGTCCAGTGGTTCAGACTCTTCACTTCCACTGCAGCAAGCACAGGTGTGATACCTGATCAAGGAACTAAGATCCCAAATACCATGCAGGGCAGACCAAAACAAAAAGAAAAAAAATTGAGTGTCCAATTCAGTGGGGTTTGTACATTCAGAGAGTTATGTGGCCGTCACCACAATTTTAGAAACTTTTCATTACCTCGAAAGAACCCCCAGCCCCATTAACAGTCACAGACCCCCAACTACCCTGGCTCCAGACAACCTAATCTACTTTTATCTTTTTTAAATTTTATCAATTTATTTTTGGCTGTGCTGAGTCTTCACTGCAGCACACAGGCTTTCTCTAGTTGCAGCAAGCAGGGGCTACTCTCTAGTTGTGGTGCATGGGTCTCTCATGTGGTGGCTTCTTGTGGAACACAGGCTCTAGGCAGGTGGGCTTCAGTAGTCGCAGCTCTCAGGCTCTAGAGCGTTAGGCTCAGGAGTTGTGGTGCACAGGCTTAGTTGCCCCTCAGTGTGTGGAATCTTCCCAGGCCAGGGATTGAACCCATGTCCCTTGCATTGGCAGGAGCATTCTTAACCACTGGACAAGTTAACCACTTAGGCAAGTTCCCTAATCTACTATCTGTCCCTAAGGACTTGCCTGTTCTTGACATTTATGTAAACAGAACCATACAATATGAATTTTTTCAAGATTCACTCAGGTATCAGTACTTTCTTCCTTTTTATGACTGGATACTACTCCATTGTCTAGATTATATACCATATTTGATTCACCTATTCATCACTTGAAGGACATTTGGGTTGTTTGCACTTTTTGGCTGTTATAAATAGTGGTGCTATGAACACAGTACAAGTTTTCAAATGGATGTATTTTATTGGGTGCATACTATGGAATGGAATTGCTGACTCATATAGGAACTCTGTTTAACCTTTTGAGGAACTGTCAGGCTGTCTTCCATAGTGGCTGCACCATTTTACAATCCCATCAACAGCCTAAAGATTCTAATTTCTCCATCTTCTTACCAACATTTGTCATTTTGCCTTTTAAATGGAGCCATTCTATAAGCTGTAGGTAAGGTTAGGATTAGAGTTCAGGCTGGGGTTTTTTATTATAGCCATCTTAATGAGTATGATGTGCTATCTTTTTTGGTTTTGATTTGCATTTCCCTAATGAGTAACGATGCTGAACACCTTTTCATGTGTTTATTGGACATTTTATGATATCTTTAGAGGAATGTCTATTAAAGTACTTTGCCCAGTTTTCAGTTAGCTGTCTCTTCTTGACTTGTAAGATTTTTTTATATTTTGGATCAGTCCCTGATCCGATATATGATTTGCAAATGTTTTCTGTCATTCTTGGGAGACTATCTAAGTTTAAGACATGACATAAAGCTATAGTAAAAAGCCTGTGTGATTTTGGTGAAGGATAGACACATAGGTTAGTGGAATAAAAGAAAGAGTAGAGAGTGCAGAAATATGTCCAATTAATCATTTACAAATAAGTTAGAGAAGGCAGTTCAATAGAGGAAGTATAGTGTTTTCAACAAAAGGTACTGGATAAATTGGACACTCATAGGTAAAGAGAAAATACAAACAACCCAGGACCTAAGCCTCATACTAGGTCACAGACCTAAGTGTAAAACATAAACTCTGAAACACTTAGAAAAAAGTCTTAGATGAAAACACTTAGATAAAGGCTTTGTGACTTGGGATTAGGCAAACAATTCTCAGGCATGACTCTAAAAACATGAATCCTAAAAGAAAAACTTGATAAATTAGACTTCATCAAAAAATAAAACTCTGGCTCTGGAAATTATATTATTAAGAGGACAAAATGACAAGCTACAAACTAGAAGGAAATATTTGCAAAGTGCATATCTGACAAATGATTGCATCCAGAATACATACAAACTCTCAAAATTCAACAGTAAGAAGACAAACAACCCAATTTTAAAATGGTCAAAATACCAGGGTCAAAATATTTCAGCGAAGAGAAAACCTGGACAGCAAACAAGAGTGTGAGAAGACGCTCCACATCACTGGCTGTCAAGGAAATGCAGACTGAAGCCAGCGTGCCATATGGCCCCACAACATCAGAACAACCAACATGTGGAAGTGCTGACAAAGACACACAGCGCCTAGGACTTCTCTTTGTTGCTGGGTGGAATGCAAAATGGTAAAGCCACTCTGGAAAACAGATTAGCAGTTTCCTACTAAGTTAAACATACACTTAGCACAATCCTACTCCTAGATATGGTATTATCCCAGAGAAATAAAAATACATGTTTACATAAAGACCTACACAAGAATGTTCACAGCAGCTTTACTTGTAATAACCCCAAACTGGGAAAAACCCACATGTTTGAGTGGGAGAATGAATGAACATTACTACCGCGGAGTACTATTCTGCAGTAAAAGGAAACCAACTATTGATAGAGGCAATAACATGCATGTATCTCAAGAATATTACATTAAGAAGGAAGCCAGTCCTGAAAGATTACATGCTGTATGTTGACAAGCTGTATATTTCCATTTACAGGACATTGTTAAAAAAGAAAGAAGTACAGCGGTGTCAGTTTAGGGGACAGAGGAAGATGAGACTGCAAAAGGGCAGCCAGTGGGAGTTTTGGGGGTGATAGAGCTCTGTGAGTCCTGATTGTGGTTGAGGTTACACAAATCTATACATGTGTCAAAATTCACAGAGCAGCATACTAAAAAAATCAATTGTATTGTAGGTTGAAATAAAATTGAAAGGCATATCTGCCTCACTTTGTTTAAATTATGACTTGGTGAGCAACACTGCAGAACCTAAAATCACACGATATTAGAAGGATTCTCTTCTGTTTACTTGCCACTTCCCCAGCTTTTCAGAAACCAGTCACTTCCCTCCTCAGTTCCCATCAGGCAAGACCATGCATTGTTTTCTTGGAGGAAACCCAGGGATCCTAGAGCCAGTGTGTGCATTGGGCAGCGGGGAGGTGTCATGTGGGTCCAGCCACAGCCCAGCCCAGCAGTAATGGGGCCAGCAGGGGCACGGGCCAGCTGGGAACCAGACGGTGTATGGGCACTCCTCTGGCTTCTCCCATTCTGGGATTCTGAAATGGACAAGAAAGTGCAGCGCTGGGCTGCAAACACAGGATGACCTCCTGGGCTGACTGGGCCCCTATCTCCCCTGGAGCCTGGTCAGGCCCAGCAAGGGTGGCCAGAGCGATAGCCCCTCACCCCACCAAGCCCACCAGGCCCTGACCGCCCATGGTCACTGGATCTGATAAGAGATACACACCCATGGCCCCCTCCCCTCCGCCAACGATGACCACAGCGTGGCCCCCACCCTGGCTCCACGTATATAAGCAGAGTCTGGGGACTGAGCACCAGGACGCCAGTTCTCAGTGCGCCCAGCTTCTGCTCAGCCGCCACCATGTCTCTGACCAGAGCTGAGAGGACCATTATCGTGTCCATGTGGAGCAAGATCTCCACACAGGCGGACATCATTGGCACCGAGACCCTGGAGAGGTGAGCACCAGGTGGGCTGGGATGGAGCCTGGAGGGCTGTGTAGGTCAGTGAGGAGGGGTCAGTGAGGAGTGTGAGTGAGGAGGGGTCATTGAGGAGGGGTCAGTGAGGTGGAGTCAGTGAGGATAGTCAGTGAGGAGGGTCAGTGAGCGTGAGGAGGGTCAGTGAGCATCAGCCGGTGAGGAGCGTCTCGGTGGTCAGAAGCAGGAGGAGGAGGTGATGGGGGCGGTCTGAGGGTCACCTGTGTCTCTCGGGGCCCAGCACCCAGGTCCCCACAATCACGTGGAGGGAGGGAGGGAGGGAGGGAAGGAAGGAATGACCCGGAGATAGGCAGTCAGGGTGAGGTGGCCAGGCCGTACTGAGCAGCGGCTACCGCAGGAGTCACCCAGAGCGGTCACTAACTCGCCCGCCCGCCCGCAGGCTCTTCTCATGCTACCCCCAGGCCAAGACCTACTTCCCGCATTTCGACCTGCACCCGGGCTCCGCACAGCTGCGCGCGCACGGCTCCAAGGTGGTGGCCGCCGTGGGCGACGCGGTCAAGAGCATAGACAACGTGGCGAGCGCGCTGTCCAAGCTGAGCGAGCTACACGCCTACGTGCTGCGCGTGGACCCGGTCAACTTCAAGGTGGGTGCGGAGTCCCGGGGGCGGGAGGAGGTCTTGGTGGGCGGGGCCTCGGGGCGGGGTTTCGGGGCGGGGCGAGGCCTCGGGGAGAGGCTGCTTCCTGGGCCGGGGTCCCGGGGGGCGGGGCGAGACCCCGGAGGCGGAGCTTCGTCCGGGCCGCCAGCGCTGACCGCTCTCCCTCCCTCCCCAGTTCCTGTCCCACTGCCTGCTGGTCACGTTGGCCTCGCACTTCCCCGCCGACTTCACGGCCGACGCGCACGTCGCCTGGGACAAGTTCCTGTCCATCGTGTCTGGCGTCCTGACGGAGAAGTACCGCTGAGGCCGCCGCAGGACCCACAGGACGGAATGGGCCCCCAGATTCTCTAAGGAGTCTCACGCCCCACCCCACGCCTTCCCCGAGAAGGGCCAATAAACGAATTAACGTCCACTTTGTCTCTGTGGTCACTGGGCCACTGTGGGTGGGGGTGGCAGAGATGGAGGGAGGGTGCAGGGCCTGCCTGGGTTACATGGGAGGCCTGCAGGCATCCTTGCACTGACCCCCTCTATCTGAGGGCAGAGATCAGATCTGCTCCAGTAACCTGGGGGGAGCACTTTCTCTTTTGCAGAAAGGGCGCCTCTAGGCCTTTACTTGGGGATGGGGCGGGAGGCAGCACTGGAAACCAGCTGGCAACCTCTGGCTGTCTCTGGGGCTTCTGATGGTATACTCTCTTCTTCTGGAATTTATACTGTTTCCTGGTTTATGCCTGATTTCAGTAAGAGAGGAGTGCTGAATATATTCATTCATTCATCCACCCATTCATTGCTCCATCAAGCAATCATTTATGAGCCCATAAGAGGCCCAAGAATCTTTCTAGGCCATGCATACGACCACTTAAATCAGCAAAGCCCTTGACTGCTGGAGTTGACAGTCTAGTGGGGGATACAGATCAGACACGGAAAAGGGAAAGAGGTTCAACCTTGCTCATAACAAGAGAAATGCAAAGTAATACTAAAAATTTCACTGGGATCCATTTCCCCCGCTCTTGATAAACAAAAACACAAGACTTTGACCAAACTCTGCTGGTGGCCCCCCTACAACGTGGGTGGGAGTAGAACACAGATGTATAGATCCACTGGGGCAGCTGAGTTTGCTATAGTCTGGAAAATAGTCCATAATGATTCAACGACAGAACAAACCATGAACATCCACACCACAGGGAACTGGGAACGGGAAAAAAATTGACAATTTCTTATGATGGTTGTGACATGATAGCCAGGATTTAGAGTTAAAAAGAAAAAGAAATGAAAAAGTAGATTGGTGTAAGTATAGCATGATTTTTTTTCTATGAGGAGGGAAATTCAAGTATGTGTGGGCACACATGCATGGGAGTAGTTCATTGACCTCTGTGTGCCCTTGCAAGTGTTCATCTGTTTGTGTGTGTTTGCATATTTTTGCAAAAAGCAACCATGGACAGATAAACTGGAAATGATTACACATGGCAACGTGAATGGGGTTGAAGGCGTGCTCCTCCAAGCCTAACTCTCTTCATTCTCTTGACCTTGAATCATGTTAAATCATCAAAAAGAAAATTTAAAAGAGCAAAAAATAAAAACATCAAAATAAGAAAATAAGTTACATGAAACTGGTTGAGGATGTAGTAATCTAACGATCAGGAAAAAAGAACTATCCCAAGTGACTTGTGAACATAGTACCTTGGCTATGCAAAGAATCTCTAATATTCATTAACTTATTGTTATTACAACACAGATACCGTGAGTTCATAATCTTATATTTTAAAACATTTTCAAACTGTCAAAAAAACAACTGCAAAAATAAGACTAAGATGGAGAAATAGGAGTGACTGCTAGTGGGTATGGGGTTTCTTCAGGGGATGATGGAAATATTCTAAAATTGTAATAGTTGCACAACTCTGTGACTGTATTAAAAATGAACTGTTATGTTTTAAGTGGGTGAATTGGATGGCATGGGAATTACATCTCAGTCAGTCAGTTCAGTTCAGTTGCTCAGTCGTGTCATTCTTTGCGACACCATGGACTGCAGCACCCCAGGCCTCCCTGTCCATCATCAACTCCCAGAGTTTACTCAAACTCATGTCCATTGAGTCAGTGATGTCATCCAACTGCCTCATCCTCTGTCATCACCTTCTCCTCCCAACTTCAATCTTTCCCAGCATCAGGGTCTTTTCAAATGAGTCAGTTCTTCACAGCAGGTGGCCAAAGTATTGGAGTTTCAGCTTCAACATCAGTCCTTTCAATGAATATTCAGGACTGACTTCCTTTAGGATGGACAGGTTGGATCTCCTTGCAGTCTGAGGGACTCTCAAGAGTCTTCTCCAACACCACAGTCCAAAAGCATCAATTCTTCGGTGCTCAGCTTTCTTTATAGTCCAACTCTCACATCCATACATGACTACTGGAAAAACCATAGCCTTGACTAGATGGACCTTTGTTGGCAAAGTAATGTCTCTGCTTTTGAATATTCTGTCCAGGTTGGTCATAGCTTTTCTTCCAGGGAGTACACGTCTTTTAATTTCAGGGCTGTAGTCACCATCTGCAGTGATTTTGGAGCCCCCAAAATAAAGTCTGTCACTGTTTCCACTGTTTCCCCTTCTATTTGCCATGAAGTGATGGGACCTAATGCCATGATCTTAGTTTTCTGAATGTTGAACTTTAAGCCAACTTTTTCACTCTCCTCTTTCACTTTCATCGAGAGGCTCTTTAGTTCCTCTTCGCTTTCTGCCATAACAAACCTGCAAAGTATGCTAATAAACTTCCAAATACTCATCAAGATTCCCCAGTTTACAACTTGCCTTCATTTGCTCTTTCTTTCTGAGTCACTTGAGAGTAGAAGGCAGGCATGACTCCCTTTAATACTCTCAGCATCCCTAAACACCCATAGATTTCCTAAAGTCAACAAGAACACTTACCTGCATAGCCAGAGAACTACCACCAAAATCACGAGATTGTGAAATGAAAGTTGCTGAGTCATGTCCAACTCTTTGCAATCCAATGGACTGTAGCTTGCCAGGCTCCTCTGTCCATGGAATTCTCCAGGCCAGAATACTGGAGTGGGTTGCTGTTTCCGTCTCCAGGGAATCTTCCTGAGCCCAGAATCAAACCCAGGTCTCCTGAATTGCAGGCGGATTCTTTACCATCTGAGCCGCTGGGGCACCTGCTTAGGCAGAGAACTACCACCAAAGTCAGGAGATTAACATCAGTCCAAATCCATCAACACAGATCTCATCACACACTGTCCTTCCCAAGAATGGCCTTTACTTGTCAACATCAAACTTCTCATTTAGTCTTCAGCCTGGCTCTTCAGTCTCTCTTTGTATGATCTTCATATTTTTGTGGACGTTTTGGGATTTTCAAAAAATATTTGCTATTTTATTTATTTGGTTTTTAGTTGCGACATGTGGGATCTAGTTCCCTGATCAGAGATCAAACCTGGGCCCCCTGAACTGGGAGTGCAGAGTCTTAGTCACTGGACCAATTTAGGGAAGTTCCTGAATTGTGTGTGTAGGGGGGGGGTGGGGGGGTTCTTCAGTGTCTTAATATGAAAAGAGTTGAGTACAACATTGTCGGACAGAAGAATTAATATTTTTCTGAATAAAAGCCCCAAGTTAGGATACATGAACAGCAGAAATGGGGCCAGGCTCCCAGCACTTGTGTATAATTAAAGAAGGAATTTTTAACTTAAAAAAGTCAGTAACAGAGGATACAGATGAAAAAGGCAGCAACAACACCAACACTGGAAAAGTGGGAAAGGGAGCAAGACTCTCTTGGGGGCTTGCCCCAACTGGAGAGCTGATCGGTCTCAGGGAACTTCAACATTTGGATGGACTCGAAATGCAAACCTAATCTCTCCAATCAGGGTCTTGTCAGAACCAGTAGTCCTTTTCCCTGAGACCCTATATAAAGAACTCTAGTCCTTGCATGACAGGGAGCCTAAGCAAAGAACCCTCATTTTTGACACCACTTGGGATAGATATCGGGCCCCAGCAAACAAACCACCACCTCCCAGACAGAAGCCCAGGAAAGCTGCCATGCTCAAGAAGCTGCTTCAGACTCTAAGATTTGGGAAATCTACACCAGCTGCTAGCTTAGCTTCTGGGGAAGATGTTGGGGTTCCATGGAAAATAAGTGCAGAGTGTTCTGACACCCTTTCTCATCACTGAGGGGCCTAGAAAATGACCCACTCCCACCCTTCAGGGAGTTACCTGGCCATGGCAAGTCTCTTCCAGCCCTTAAGCCACCAAACCTGCAAAAGTAACCCATAAAGTAGCAAGGGCTTGGGGAGGCAGAACTGCTGGCCCAGCCCATACTGCCTTACCTACTGGTGAGCAAAGACCAGCAGCTAGAATGGGGAGCCACACAGGAGGGTGCCTAGGCAACAGGATCCCCCAACTACCCCACGGCTTTCTCCTGACTCTGAAGCAGCCACGATGACGGGTCCAGAAAACCCACACACCTCACTCCACACGACAGACAACTTAGACCTCAGAATTACTGCCATGAAGAGCAACAGGGTCTCTGTTTGTTGAAAGTACAACAAAGGAAACTCTTGAGGAAACTAGGAATGGGCCTGGAGAAAATAAGAGCTTTGAGGTCTCTGCCACCTTCCCCGAAAGGAAAAAGTTCATGCAAGTAGGAAAGTCAGGGTCTTTCCCTGCTTTGTGTTCCTGGCTAAACTCAAGACTAAGAAAATCCCCTGGACTTGCAGCATCAGTAAGTATCCAAGTGCCCCACCAGCACACGCTACCCCCCACCAAGGTTAGCCTCTGGCATGTGAAATGCCCAAGAAATTGCCTTCTAGTCCAGTCCCCACCGACCTCAACCCAATGCAAAGGGCATCTGCCTGTGGTTCCCACCTCTCCTCAGAGAGGAGGATCCTAGCAGAGCCTCCAATGTGCAGTCAGGTGCCAAGGAACACAATGCCACACCATCTATCAGGCCAGGGCACGGACAGCCAGCTTCAGATCAAAGAGAGAGAGGCTTAGTGTAATAACCAGTGTCATTTCAGCAGGAAAGGAGAGGACAAGTGGTGAGAGGGGCTCCTATGGGCACACCTTCCCAGGGACACAGTTCCTGTCAGTTGCCTCCTCCTGCAGGAACATGTGTAGGCAGCGTTCGTTCTGAGCTAGTGGATGCCCAGCATCCATCCAATTTATTAGCAATTCTGCTAATAAACTGTATGAGGCCCTACCTCCTTTCTTCAATAAAGGACTCCTCAAAGACCCTTTCGTTTCCTCGAAACGGGAGCTGCTGTTTCAAGACTTTCCCACGCAGTGGTGGGACTATTAATACAATCGTTCTCTCTTGCTCCAGCTCATTTTTTAGTCATTCAAAGTTACTGCAGGACCGTCATACACAGGACTCCTTCAGTTGAAAACAGGTAGTTTTGTCCACATGCAAATCTCGTAGGTGGGTGAAGCAAGCGCAGCCCAGGCCTACCATCTGTGGATTAAAGATGTTGATATCCAGAAAGTTACTTGGCAGCCTATAAGTGCTGGTCAGTTCCTGCAGCTTCAAGTTAAGGCTCCAGGTGTTAGCTACTGCCAAGTCTGACGTCTTTCCAAAGGAGAGACTTGGACCGGGGGCTTCATTGTGGTTTTGATTTGCATTTCACAAACAAGTCATGAAGTTGAGCATCTTTTCATGTATTATTCTTTTTTTGGGGGGGATAAAGTTTATTCAAGTCCCTTGTCCATTTTTCACTGGGTTGTTTCTTTTTGTTGTTGAGTTGTAAGAGTTATTTCTACATTCTGGATACAGTTCTTTATCAGATAAGTGGTTTGAAAATATTTTCTCCCATTCTGTAAGTTGCCCTTTCACTGTCAATAGCTTTTAACCTGACCTAATCAAGTCTTTTGATTTGACTTCCAGGGTACAGGAAACACACGGATAAAGGAACCAGCTAAATAACACTGCAGGGAAACTATCAGAGCAACCCCAAAATGAAATATTCTACAAGTCAGTAGGCCTGAACTGTTCTGCAGTCATTGATAAGGAACAGTGGGTATGGGGTGGAGAGCTTCTGGAAGAAAAAAATGAATAGGCAACTGAAAGCTACATAAGAACCTGGGTCGGATCCCAACCTGAACAAATTGAACAAATGTGGGGGATGAACAGGGAATTTCAACGCAAAGGGAAGTTCACTTAGATTGAGGATAGGCTTGTGGTTATTTATATAGAAAGTGAAGTCGCTCAGTCGTGTCCGACTCTTTGCAACCCCATGGACTGTAACCTACTAGGCTCCTCCCTCCATGGGATTCTCCAGGCAAGAGTATTAGAGTGGGTTGCCATTTTCCTTCTCCAGAGGATCTTCCTGACCCAGGGGTCAAACCCAGGTCTCCCGAGTTCCAGGCAGATGCTTTAACCTCTGAGCCACCAGGGAAGCCCATTTATATAGAAGGATCTCCCTATTCTAGGAGATTTGTGCTCAAGTTTACACAGAGACATGATGTCATCACACATGTCCACAGTGTTGAGAAGAAAAATAAAACACATTGAGACACATCCCCATATACACTGACAACACAGATGTTAGCGATGATTGGTCTGAGTGGAGGGAGCCCAGCCGCTCAGCATGCTGTTCGTGATGTGCTAGACCTGACCTCAGCGTGCTCCCCGCCTGTCACTCCACCCCGCCGCTGGCCTCCTTTTTGTCTCCCAGAAGATGACGGAGGCCTGGGCCCTCTCAGGGCCCTTGCACCTGGCCCCACTCACTCTCTTCCCCAAACATCTTGTGGTTGATTCTCCCAGCTCCTTCAAATACTCGATCAGAATCCCCATCTCAGCACCATCTTCCCCACTGCCTTATCTAAAAGTATAACCCCTCTGAGCTCCACGAACAGCACTTCCCTGCTCTCTCCTTTCTGATGGCAATGCCATCTGTCTCTCTCGAGCCAGAGACCACCTGGAACACAGCCTTGGCCAGAGTTGGGTCCGTTAACTCACGGCCACAGAGAAGATCACGGCCGTGGGGAGCCCTGTATCTGGGTCAGAGGACTGAGCCTGGGCTCAAGGAAGCAGGCTAGCTCTGGACTCAGTAAGTCTCATCTAGAAGATAAGCGATACTGTGACTGACAGTGAAGCAGCAGCCACTCATCAGCCAGGACAGGGGCTGTGGGGATGTTCTCTTGGTGGGAGTGGCCCCTGTTTTCTCTGTCTGGACAGTGCTTTTCTGCCTGGATCATCGCAGTTACAGTGGCCAAGTCTGATGTCATGTTCCACAGGAATGCACAGGCGTCATGGAGAAATCCCAGGCATCCGGGGAAGCCCTTCTTCTCATGGCATGTTTACCTGCTGCCTTCATCCTGTTCTGCACACCTTCCTCAGCAGGAGTGTCTTCTTGTCCTGGGCTGAGCACCCAGCAGTTAGCAGTGGTCTGGCACGGGTTAGAAGGTCATACATCACCCATGAGGAATGCATGGAGCTTCTGGGCCTTCACAAGCTTGCCCAAGGCAGCGCCTGCTGCTCACCTGCCTTTAGGGTCTGGTCAGGGCTGCAGACCCTCTCTTAAGGGAGATGCCTCCTTCCCTTCCTCCAGGGAGGACTCTGACCAGAGGGACTGCTGCCCAAAAGCATGGCTGTGGGGTGTGGACCCATGCACCTCACTATCCTGGAGCTCCTAGGGGCTGGGTCTCGGGCCTCAGCGGAGGGGAGCAGCCTGAGTGTGAGGAGTCTCTCCCCTGAGGCCCGGGCCTCGGCCCCAGTGAACTTTGTGACCACAGCTGCCTCCCCGATCTCTAGGCCTCAGCTTCCCCATGGGGCCAGGAGACCCTGGGAACTCTTCATGTTCCGAAGAACCAGCACCACTTGCGATGGTGGGCCTGCTGTTCTGTGGGGACAGGAACCAGCCCCCTCGTCCACCATCGGGCAGGCCCCTGCCAGCCTTCCTTGACCCCCAGCCCCGAACTCAGCTCACCCAGGAGGCAGGGCAGGCAGCAGTATTCATTCAGGGAAATAGTAGTTAGCACACACATGGCGCTGAGGCACAAAGACCCCTGGGTCACTAGATAGTTCTTTACGGGGAGCCAGCTTTGGGCTCCTGACTGTCCAGGAGGCTTTACAAACCAGGAAACAAAACCAAAACAAAATTCCCTCCCTTTCTGAGCTTACATTCTAGTGGGTAATAAACACCTGTTTTTCTGTGGAAAAAAGAAAAGTGTAGCAAGTTGGAGACCAGACAGGCCAGGTGGGGGAGTTGCAATTTTAAATGGGGTGGTCAGTGTGGGCCTAGTAACATGGTGACATCTGAAGGAGGACCTTCCTGGAGGGAGGCCTGGGGAGGACGGAGCAGGCTAGAAGGAGGCAGCGCGGGGCCTGGAGGAGGACAGAGGAGGGAGGCAGAGCTCGGGGCAGGGAGCCTTCCCTCACGGAGGGTCGGAAGCCACAGCAGGACTCAGGGGTGAGAAATGAGGGTTGGACAGGCCTGGGGTCGCTGGTCTGAACCTCAGGAAGGAAGGATGGAGCAGCTATCTCCAGGAGGGATGGGAGGCAGGGGAGGGGATATGAGCCTGGGCAGGGGGTGGGGGTGTCTCCAGGGCATAGGTGGAGGTCAGTGCTGCCAAGGGGACTAAGGGCAGACAGAGGGAGGTTAGGATGGGGACGGAGCCAGGGCCCTCACCTCCATCCATTAAAATCAACTCCCTAGACAAAAGTTTGTGGGGTCAGGACACAGACTACCCAGGAGAAGAAAGAAAGGCAAGAAAACAGTGGGGCGAAGCGTGTCTGAGCACCACCTGACAAAGGCTGAGAGAAGGAGCAGTCAGCCATGGCCCCAGCCCAGAAGGAGGGCTCTTCCCTCCTGCCCTCAGGCCTTCCCTGGATTCATCCCAGCCTTTCAGCCTGCAGGCTCCCTGCTCTGGCCTGAGTTTCTGGGGGCTGAAGGTGGCAGTTCCAGGCTGGGGTCCTGCAACCAGGTTCTAATCCAGTCTGACTTACTTTGCCTGCTCCTTCCCCTGTCACCTCCCACACCCACACACGTCCACTGTACCCCTGCTTACACCTGGTACCCTCCATTCTGGCTGGAGAACCCCCTGCTGGGGAATTTCCAAGATGAGGGGCTGGTAGTCTCCTGTGGTCCCTGCCCTCTCCGGCCTGGAGCCCAAACGTCACCCTTGTCCCCACTGATCCCAGTCCTGGACCCGAAAGGAAATGGTTTCTGCTGAACTTGACCTCCTCACAGTGACCGCCACTGCACCAGGCTGCGAAGGATGCTCACAGGGAGGCTCAGGTGGCTAAGCTTGGGACTGTAGTCTAAGCTTCAGAGTGAGCTTCCCAGACAGTTGGTTCAAGTTCACCCTCAGGGCCAGCTGTGCTGGGCACACTCTTGCTGGACCAAGGGACTAACAGTGAAGAGAAAAGCATCAATAGACTGGAGGCAGTTCAGGGAAGTCAGCTAAACAAAGAAATACACAAGGGTGAGTGGTGACCCAGGAGTCTGTGTTCTTCCTCTGTGTTGTTGGTAGGAACAGGAATCCTGACTGTTAGGGAGCCTCTGAGGACAGGACGCTGGCGGGGCCCCTGGAGCGGGCGGGGAGCGGCCCTGCGCATGCACCATCCACGGCACGGGGTTGTCACTCCACTGGTGGTTCACTCCCAGGAAATGGATAAAGAAAGGTCACCTGCACAGGTGAGGAGGACAGAAGGGAGCTTTCGCTTTATAAGCTGTGCTTTTTCCAGGGCTGCTGTTACAAATAATATGTATAATTTGCAAATTCTTAAAATATTAATTAAATACATGCAGAAAACATGTGTTAAAGAAAATGTAGAAAGAAGACCCTGAGTGTGTGTGGACAGTGCATATGTGTCTGGAGACTGATTGTATGTGTGTGAAAAAAAAAAGTTACAAAAATACACCCTGAATCCATTTGAACACTGAAAAGGAATAAACAGATTCTAACTGTCATGTGGGAAAATGCTCGTCCACCCCAGGTAATAAAACCAGGTGTCCCTACACACATTATTAATACCACCCACAATCAAGAGTTGAAACTGGCCAGCACGTGAACATGGCTCCCTTGGGACAGCTCTGTGGATGGGGTGTTGAAGGGGGTCAGCCCCTTCTCTAAGCACCCCTGCGGTGCTTCTCTAAGCACTTCCTCTGCGGCAGTGGACAAGGGGCTGGGGGGACACATGAGCGGAGCAAGACTCCAGAGGACCAAGGCCTGGGCTCTGGGATGGGGGAACCTCCAGCTCAGACACAGAGACCGGGACACGGTGCCAGACCGCCCATGGCTCAGCTCCACCTCAAGGCACCTGGTGGTTCCAGAACCTGTGCTCAGGAGGAAGCCCCGTGAGAACATGTAAAACCAAGCAAGCTAGAACTCCTGCAGTCCCATCACCTGGGGACAGTTGTTTACCAGTCTGCTGCCTTCTATTTAAATAATATTGGGGGGACTTCCCTGGTGGTCCAGTGGCTAAGACAACATGCTCCCAATGCAGGGGGCCCAGGTGTGATCCCTGGTCAGAGAACTAGATCCCACATGCTACAGCTAAAGATCTCATGTGCTGCAACTAAGACCTGGCACAGTCAAATAGAAATATATCCATATATACTACAACAAGCTACCACCGCACGCCGGTCAGAATGGCCATCATTTAAAAGTCTACAAATAAGTGCTGAAGAGAGTAGAGAAAAGGGAACTCTCCCTCACTGCTGGTGGGAATGCAAGTTGGTGCAGCCACAATGGAAAACAGTACACAGGCTCCTCAGAAAGCTAAACATGGATTCCCATATGATACAGCAATCCTATTCCTGGGTATATATCCAGACAAAACTATAATTCAGAAAGATACATGCACTCCTATGTTCATAGCAGCACTATTCACAATAGCCAAGACATGGAAAGGACCCAAATGTCCATCGACAGAGGAATGGATAAAGAAAATGTTGTATATACATACAATGGAATACTACTCAGCCACGAAAAGAACAAAATAATGCCATTTGAAGCAAGATAGATGCAACTAGAGATTACAATACTAAACGAAGTTAAGTCAGACAGAGAAAGACAAACAGCATATGATATCACTTATATGTGGTGGATTCTAAAATATGCCACAAACAAACCTATCCTGGAAAATGAAACAGACTCATAAACAGAGGACAGATTTCTGGTTGTCAAATGGGAGGAAGAAGGGGGGAAGGAGGGACTGGTAGATACAAACTATTACATATAGAATGGATAAACAACAAGTCCTACTATATAGTACAGGGAACTATATTCATAAATCATAATGAAAAAGAATATAACAAAGAATGTATATGTGTATATAACTGAGTCACTTTGCTGTGCAGCAGAAATTAACAGAACATTGTAAATCAACCATGTGCTTAGTCGCTCAGTCATGTCCAACTCTTTGTAACCCCATGGACTTTAGCTTGAGAGGTTCCTCTGTCCATGGTGATTCTCCAGGCAAGAATACTGGAGTGGGTTGCTATGCCCTCCTCCAGGGGATCTTCCCAATCCACAGATCAAACCTGGGTCTCCGGCTTTGTAGGTGAATTCTTTACCATCTGAGCCACCAGGGAAGCCCAAGAATACTGGAGTGGGTAACCTATCCCTTCTCCAGAGGATCTTCCCGACCCAGGAATCGAATCAGGGTCTCCTGCATTGCAGGCAGATTCTTTACCAGCTGATCTATGAGGGAAGCCCAAATTAATTGTGGTATATCCAATTTCTTCCCCTTCTTATTAAAAAAATCCTATCTTTCAAAAGAGATGTGCTTATAAGGAAATGTTTATAAGAATTAAAAAATTTTAATCAAGCT
>SJYQ01092566.1:22740-35405 GCA_006410935.1 Redunca redunca | reverse complement strand
TCCTAGGCCAGGGATTGAACCTGTGTACCCTGTATTGGCAGGCAGATTCTTAACAACAGAACCATCAGGGAAGTTCAAAGATGAGCCATTTAAAGGTAATTTTTCCAGAACACTTCAGTGTGATGTGACCACGGGGACCTTTAAATGTGCCTGAGACAGAGATCTAGCAGTAGGAAGCACCTTAAAAACAGACTGAGGGACTTCCCTCGTGGTCCAGTGGTGAAGAATTATCTTCCAGTGCAGGAGATGCAGGTTCAATCCCTGGTCAGGGAATTAAGACCCCACATGTCTTGGGGCAAATGAGCCCACATGCACTGCAACTAGAGAGAAGTCCACGGGCCACAACTAAGAGCCCGTGTGCTACAATAAAGACCCAGCACAGCCAAAAAAATAAATACACTCCTTAAAAAATAAAAACAGAGTGAGACTTTGAGATTGTAACTTCCAAAAGTGTGTTGAGATGAAACCAGGAGGTGATGAACTCAAGGATGGGCAGGTGAGCAGAGCCGCTGCACAGAGTTGGTGAGTCAGTCTAGCAAGCCTTATTTGTGGTCTCTACCAGACACAGGTATTCTAGAAATCCCTGGAAATGGGCACTCTGCCCTAGAGAGTCAGTTAAAATCCAACACAGAGGGCTTCCCCAGTGGCTCAGAGGTAAAGAACCTGCCTGTAATGCAGGAGATTTGGGTTCAATCCCTGGGTTAGGAAGATCCCCCAGAGAAGGAAATGGCAACCCACTCCAGTATTCTTTCTTTCCCACGGACAGAGGAGCCTGGTGGGCTACAGTCCATGGGGTTGCAAAAGAGTCAGACAGGATTGAGCAACTAAAATCCAACATACAATCCTCCCTCCTGTAATGCCCACACCCCACCCCACCCCCACCACTGGCTCACTCTCCAACCCCTTTTGAGGATCTGAAGCAGGCTGCCCTAGAAAAGTCACAAGAGCATTTACACTGACATGCTGATTTATTAATCCATCATGTGTAAGTTTAAATTACATATGGCCTGACCACTACAGTATGAAATGATAAAATTTTCTTGCAAAGCTGCAGGCTCTGTCAATCAAGGTCTAATATCTCTGTGAGACCACACTGGAAATACCATCTACATATCTATGGCATTGCTGTAGTGGTGACCTTGGTCATGGAATCCAGAAGTAAGTAGTTCTCACTAACCCTCAATCCTCAAATCCAGTGGCACTAAATTATTAGTAGGGTAACCAGTTCATCCTGGTTTTAGCACTGAAAGTCTTGAGTCCCAGGAACCCCCTTCAGATTCAGTTTTAAAACTAAAATTTCCATATTTCCTCATTCCTGGGAAAACCAGGACAGCTGGTCACCCTAAATTTAAGAACACCATAGAGAATGATTGGAAAATCTCAAGGCAGTATATGTGAGTGTTCAGGGCTGAGTTCAGACCTAGTAGACATTTGTTCACAATTGAGCAAGCATTTATTAAAAATAGAGACTGGGCTTCTCTGGCGGCCCAGTGGTTAAGAATCTGCCTTGCAATGCAGGGCATACCAGTTCAATCCCTGGTCCAGGAAGACCCCACATAACATGGGGTACCTAAGCCTGCATGCCGTGACTACTGAGCTCTGCATCAAGAGAGGCTGCCACAGTGAGAAGCCTGTACACTGCAACTAGAGAAAGGCCTCCTGCAGCAACGAAGACCCAGTGCAGCAATAAATAAATAAATATATATATATTTTAAAAAATACAGACCAAGTTGCCCATTAAACTTCACAATGGACCCTACCTGAGAGGGTTTCCAATTTTATCAGGAGTGAAAGAAAGTGAAAGTGAAGTCGCTCAGTCGTGTCCGACTCTTTGTGACCCCATGGACTGTAGCCTACCAAGCTTCTCCGTCCATGGGATTTTCCAGGCAAGAGTACCAGAGTGGGTTGCCATTTCCTTCTCTGGGGATCTTCCCAATCCAGGGATCAAACCCGGGTCTCCCACATTGCAGGCAGATGCTTTACCCTCTGAGCCACCAGGGAAGCTCTTATCAGGACTGGGTAATATATAATGTGATTTTATTACATATTCATAAAATATTAATAAGATAATTTTTATATGTCATCATGTATTTTAGTTAACTAACTGTCTCAAATATAAGTTGTTTAATTTTAAGTGCTGAATGTAAAATGTAATACAAACTAAAATTGGAATCAGTATTGAGCATTTAATACACTAAGCACTATTCTTATGAGGGCTTCCCTGGTGGCTGTGGGGGCTTCCCTGGTGGCTCAGAGGTTAAAGCGTCTGCCTGCAATGAAGGAGACCTGGGTTCAATCCCTGGGTCGGGAAGATCCCCTGGAGAAGGAAATGGCAACCCACTCCAGTATTCTTGCCTGGAGAATCCCATGGACAGAAGAGCCTGGCAGGCTACAGTCTGTAGGGTCACAAAGAGTTGGACACACACACACAAGCACTATTTTAAGCACTTTACATTTATGAGCTCATTTAATTTTGACAACCATAAAGATAGGTATTAGCCCAATTTTACAAATAAGGAAACTGAAGCTCAGAAGAAAGTAAAGTTCAGGGTCATATGGCTAGTAAGTGGTTCTTCTGTACCTGGAAAGAAAAGACAGATGTGATAAATGTCAAATATATGATGGGCTGTCAGCGGCAAGAGGGAGGATCTCATTCTTTGACACTTCAGGGAGAACAGTAAGAAACAGTGGAGGGAACCACAGAGGGCAGGACCCAGCTTCACAGCAGGGGGACTTCTCTATGATCAACACTACCCTTGAGTGGAGTAAGTGGCCACGTGGACCATGAGTTCCCCTGCAGTGAACTTGGTCAAGTAGATTCTGTACGATGACTTGCTTGGAATGGATGGATGCCAGGAGATGGATTAGGTGACCTTAAATCTACCTTCCAGCCTTAAGGACTGTTAGGAATTTCTTGAAAATCATTTTCTTTTATAATAAAGTTTATTCATTTTTATTTTTAAAAAATATTTATTTATTTGCTCTGGGTCTTCATTGTGGCATGTGGGATCTTTAGTTGCGGCATGTGGAATCTAGTTCCCTAACCAACAATCCAACCCAGGCCCCCTGCACTGGGAGCACAGAGTCTTAGCCCCTGGACTCCAGCTTATTTATTTTTTAAAAAACAAATCTATTAGGGGTGTACCATGCACCCGAATCCTTTCCAGGAACTGGGGATACCTAGGTGAATAAACTAAGGTGCTTAGAATCTCAAAAAATTCACAGCCTGAGACATCTACGCAGAAAGTGACAGTCTAGATGGTAAGCAAATGTCAGCAGGATCACAACAGTGTATGCTCAATAAATATCTGTTGAATATTTGCAAGGAGAGGCTGTGGGAGGTCAGTGTGGGAGTCCTACAGAGGAACAATTGTTGACAGGGTCTTGAACTCTGAGGAAAAGCTTCCCAAGTGGAGATGTAGGAAAGGGTAGGAGAGCTGACATGTGCAAAGGCCCAGTCTGGGCACTCTCCTCTGAAGCTCAGCCATTCCTGCCCCATCAGTAATTTCGAGGGGACACCTGCAACAGGCAAATGAGGCCACCAGGGCTCACCTAGGACTGCATATATGGCATGGCTTGCATGCTCAGTTCAACTCTCTGCGACCCCATGGACTGTAGCCCGCCAGGCTCCTCTGTCCATGGAATTCTCCAGGCAAGAATACTGAAGTGGGTAGCCATTTCCTTCTCTAGGGGATCTTCCCAATCAAGGGATTGAACCCACGTCCCCTGCTTGGCAGGTGGATTCTTTACCACTGAACCGCTTGAGAAGCCCCATTTAAAGCTGAGGGGAGACCAGACAGAGAAAGGAGGCTGTGGCCCAACCCAGGTATGATAGGAGGCTTCACAGAGAGAAACCAGCTGGGGTCTTTTACACAAAGGGAGCAGTTAAGGCACTGACGTCCACAGGGAAAATCATGGTAAGCACCGGGAAGAACACCTGGGAGAGGAGGGAGGCCCCAAAACAGGACCATGGGTTTGGAAGCTGCAAAGACTCAGAGGTGCATTTGGGGAAGCAATGGGAGACCAGGTCAGGGAGATATTCCAAGACCAGGCCAGTCACGTAGGGCCTTTCATGCCGTGTAGAGTTCGGACTTTATTCTCAGAGCAAAGAGGAGCCCTTGAAGGCCAGCTGGGAAGCTCCAGCCACCAGCCTGCCCTTTCTAGACTTTTCCCCTGAAATGACCCTTACCCCCACCTCCTGCTTTCTTTTTTATCCCCATTATTATTTATTACAGGATGTTGCATATAGTTCCCTCTGCTATACAATAGGACAAAGTTTAACTATTTTATATACAGTAGTTTGTTTCTGTCCATCCCAAACTGTTAATCTACCCCTCTCCCACCCCCTTTCCTCTTGGGTAACCGTAAGTTTGTTTTCTAAGTCTATGGGTCTGCCTCTGTTTCATATATAAGTTCATTTGTGTCATATTTTATTTTTTAATAATTTTATTGATTTGGGCTTGTGCTGGGTCTTCATCGCTGCATGGGCTTTTCTCTAGTAGCGGTGTACAGGCTTCTCACTGTGGTGGCTTCTCTTGTTTGGGAGCACAGGTTCTAGAGCACACACTCAACAGTTGTGGCGCACAGGCTTAGTGCTCCGTGGCATGTGGGATCTTCCTGCATCAGGGATCGAACCTGTATCTCCTGCGCTGGTACACGATTCTTTACCATGGAGCCACCAGGGAAGCCCCTGTGTCATATTATAGATTCCACGTAAAGTGATATTATACGGTCTTTTTCTGACTTGCTTCACTTAGTATGATAATCTCTAGGTCCATCCATGTTGCTGCAAATGGCATAATTTTATTGATTTTTATGACTCAGCAGTATTCCATTGTATACATGGACCATATTTTCTTTATCCATTTGCCTGATGATGGTCATTTAGGTTGCTTCCATGTCTTGGCTATTGTAAATAGTGCTGCAATGAACATTGGCATGTGTGTAACTTTTCTAATTAGAGTTTTCTCCAGATATATGTCCAGAAGTGGGATTGCTGGATCACATGGCAACTCTGTTTTTAGTTTTTCTAAGGAAACTCCATACTGTTTTCCATAGTGGCTGCACCAATTTACATTCCCACCAACAGTGTAAGAGAGTCCCTTTTTCTCCACACCCTTTCCAACATTTATTTGTAGACTTTTTTTTTTTTTTTGGCTGCATTAGGTTGCAGCACATAAGATCTTCGGCACACAAGCTTGCAGCTCCAGACCATGCATTGGGAGTGCATAGTCTTAGCCACTGGACCACCAGGGAACTCCCTGTAGACTTATATTTTTTAATTATCATTTATTTATGGCTGTGCTGGGTTTTCATTGCCGTGCGCAGAATTTGTCTAGTACAGTGAGAGTGGGATACTCTTCGCTGTGGTTCATAAGCTTCTCACGGCAGTGGCTTCTCTTGTTGCTGAGCACAGGCTTTAGGTGTTTGGGCTTCAGTTGGTGCAGCCCTCGAACTCAGTAGCATGCAGACTCAGTAGTTGCAGCGGATGGGCCCAGTAGAGAGCACTTGGGCTTCAGCAGTTGTGTCGTATGGACTTTGCTGCTCCACAGCATGTGGGATCAAACCCATGTCCCCTGCACTGGCAATCAGATTCTTAACCACTGGACCACCAGAGAAGTCTCCCCTGTAGACTTTTAAATGATGGCCATTCTGACCAGTGTGGGGTGGTACTTCATTGCAGTTTTTATTTGAATTTCTCTAGTAATTATTGATGTTGAGCATCTTCTCACTTTCCTAATGGTCCTATAGATGTCTTCTTTGGAGAAATTTAGGTCTTCTGCCCATCTTAAAAATTAGTTTGTTTGCTTTTTTGATATTGAGTTATATGAACTGTTTGTATATTTGGGAAATTAAGCGCTTATCAGTCACATCATTTGTAAATACTTTCTCCCATTCCACAGGTTGTCTTTTTGTTTTGTTTATGCTTTCCTCTGCTATACAAAGGTCTGATTCAGTCCCAAGTGTTTATTTTTGCTTTCACTGCAATTGCCTTGTCCACCCCCTGCTTTCTGTTCCCTCCTGTTCCCTAACTTTTTGCAACCAATATTAGGCAAATCTGATATCAAATCTCTTGTCTATGTCCTGCCACTTCTTTCTGAAAGTGGATTCTTAAATGCCATTGCTGGTACACTGACGCCTGCTCTCTATCATTTTTTTTCTCAGGAGCCAGAGCCTGCCCCACCCTAAGCTGCCCCAGACCAGTTCTGCTCAGTAGCCAAGCCCAGCTTCCTTCCCTCCCCCCAAGCCCTCAGATCATTCCTGGCCAGGCCCAGGCGGGCCTCCTCCGGGAGCTCAAACACAATATTCCCCTTTCTGTCTGCAGCGCACTAGATGCACAATTTCACAATACTTCGTTAGTGTTACAATTGTATTTTTTCATGTAATTTCCTTCTCTAAACTCTCAAACACAACCCCATGTAGTCCATAAAATGCTTTGGCATTCTTGCAATAATTAAGTTCCCACAAATAAAGGTGTTTTGGAAATGTACCCTATTCCTTAGCAGTTAACTCTATAATAAGACAGATTTTTTTGGTTCATTTTTTATAGTAATCAAGAGATGTGGGTATGAAATGTGGACATTTTCTGTTAAAAATGAAAATATAAAGACAGGATACAAAATCCTAGCTACAAACTGATTTTTTTTTTTAAGTTTGAAATTATAAATTCACAGAAAAGTGCAAAGAAACACACAGGGAGGTCTTTGACACACCCTACCCAGCCACAGGGCTTCCCAGGTGGCGCTAGTGATATAGACCCTGCTTGCCACTGCAGGAGATATGAGAGACATGGGTTCGATCCCTGAGTTGGACAGATTCCCTTGCCTGGAGAATCCCCATGGACAGAAGAGCCTGGCAGGCTACAGTCCATAACGTCATATAGAGTTGGACATGACTGAAGCGACTTACTTAGCATGCTCACATGCACCCAGCCTTGGGTTAACATCTTGCATAACTACAGTACAATATCATAACCAGGAAATTGACACTGGCACAATCCACAGAGTGTATGCAGACCTATAGAAAACTATATATATACAGTTAGTGAATGTAAGTGTGTGTGGCCCTGTGCAATTTTACAACATGTATACCTTAACATCACCACCACCATAAACATAATACTTCATTGTAACAACAGCCCATGACTCTCTCATGCCACCCTTTTATATCCACACTCACCCTCCCCTCAGCCTGATTTAAATATGAAAAAATATTAAATGGAACACAGAAAAATTGACAAGAAAAAAATACAGCAAAATGATTGCCAACAGATGTCTGGATTGTGGGATAATGCTTGATTTATTTTTTATTTTTACAATTTTTAGTCTTTTTCATTTTTCTTCAGTGAGAATCCATTACTTTTTAAAATTAATTAACTAATTAATTTAAAATTACTTAATTAACTAATTTGGCTATGCCAATGGGATCTTCAGTCTTCACTGCGGCATGTAGGATCTTTTAGTTGCAACGTGCAGAATGTTCAGTTGCAGCATATGAGATCACGTTCCCCGATCAGGTATCAAACCTGTGCCCTCTACATTGGGAGCACGGAATCTTAACCACTGGACCACCAGGGAAGTCCCAAGAATCCATTACTTTATGAGAAAAATATCCTGATGAAATTTCTAGTATACACTGTAACATTTATAATCACATTATCCCACAATTTTCAAACTGGAAGAAGACCAGGTGGATTTTAATTTATATTAAAGTTTACCAACAGATCAAAATAAGCCCTTCCCTTCCACGCATAAAAAATTTTTCCATCTCCCACAGAGCAATTTACAAAGTAAAACATTCTAAGTGTTGTTTATAATTTTATCCTAGCCTGCCTTTATAAGGTTAAACTTGAACACAGTAAAAAGACATTGTTTCTATTATTTACAGATTGCATAAAAACACATTGCAAAACGTAGAGGCATAAAATCTTGATTTATCGTTTCTCTTGATTCTGTGAATTGACTGGAAAGTTCTTTTACTGGTCTCCTCTGGCTCACTTGGGCTATTACAGATGGCTGGAACAGCTGGAAATTCATTCCAAGTTGGCCTCATTCACAAGTCTGGCAGCTGGTGCTGAGCAGGGAGTCTCAGCTCTTCTCATGACCTCCCAACCTAGACGCTGATCTGGGACAGTGTTCAAAGAGGGTGTGCCACAGTGCTCAGGTGCTTATCCTCCCAGGTTTGTGGGATGCAGAGCCCAAGGCTGATAGGGAGTTACACAGAGGCAAGAATACTGGGAGGCAGGATTCATTAGGGACCATCAAAAGCAATAATCTACCCCAGATATGAAGGCTTGCCCCTTTATAAGAATGTAAATATGGGCAAAATAAAATACTTCTTTGAGTTCAGTGGAAAGGCTAAGAAAGGCAATTATAAGCAATTTCTTTTTCAAAAAATTAACTTATTTGTTTTTGGCTATGCTGGGTCTTATTGCTGCACGTGTCCTTTCTCTAATTGGTACAAGTCGGGGCTACTCTCCTGTTGTGGAGCATGGATTCTAGGGCGAGCAGGCTTCAGTAGTTGCAGCACATGAGCTCAGTTTCCCTGAGTCATGTGGGATCTTCCCAGACCAGGGGTCAAACTGGTGTTCCCTGCATTGCAAGGTGGATTCTTAACCACTGGACCACCAGGGAAGCCATAGCAATTTCTAATCTTCATATAACCATGATTCAATCAAGATAATAGAAAAGGTCAATTTCCCCATGGTTAACTCAAGAACTAGTGCCTCATTAAGGGAGCTGAAAAATATAGTTACACAATCAACTAGATGTTACATTCATATATCTATTTCCATATATAGTAATATAAGAAAGAAATTCTCTTAATATTTACCAAACATAGTTCAGCTATTTTAAAATTTTTGGCCACATGTGGGATCTTAGTTCCCGGACCAGGGGCTGGTCACCTGAGCCTCCTGCAGTTGAAGTGGAGTCTTAGCCCCTGGACCACCAAGGAAGTCCCTATAAATTTTGTGTGTGTATGAGTGTGAGTTCAGTCTCGCAGTTGTGTCCAACTCTTTGCCAGGCTCCTCTGGAATTTTCCAGGCAAGAATACTGGAGTGGGAGTATTATGGCACTGGAGTGCCATTTTCTCCTCCAGGGGATCTTCCTGACCCAGGGATCAAACCTGGATCTCTTGCATCTCTTTATTTTGAAAAAGATTTATTTTGGGAATTCCCTGGTAGTCCAGTGGCTAAGATTCTTTGATCTCACTGCAGAGGACCCAGGTCTAATCCCGGGTCAGGGATCTAAAATTCCACAAGCTTTGCAGGGCAACCAAAAATATTTTTTTAAATAAATAAATAAATTATATCTATTGTTTTAGAACAAGTATTTATGAAAAATCTAATTAAAAGTTTACATTAAATCTTAAAAGTTATACACTAAATCAACTTTTGCCTCAGAACTAATTTCTGCAAACACAGGAAATATAAAAGGGATCAGTTCAGTTTAGTCATTCAGTCATGTCCAACTCTTTGAGACTCCATGGACTGCAGCACTCCAGGCTTCCCTGTCCATCACCAACTCCTGGAGCTTGCTCAAACTCATGTCCATTGAGTCAGTGATGCCATCCAACCATCTCATCCTCTGTCGTCCCCTTCTCCTCCCGCCTTCAATCTTTGCCAGCATCAGGATCTTTTTCAATGAGTCCATTCTTCCCATCAGGTGACCAAAGTATTGGAGTTTCAGCTTCAACATCAGTCCTTCCAATGAATATTCGGGACTGATTTCCTTTAGGATTGACTGGTTGGATCTCCTTGCAGCCCAAGGGACTCTCAAGTGTCTTCTTCAACACCATGGTTCAAAAGCATCAATTCTTTGGTGCTCAACTTTCTTTATAGCCCAACTCTCTCATCCGTACATGACTACTGGAAAAATCACAGCATAAAAGGGATATGCTTTTAAAATTTTTAATAAATATATTTCAGACGTCCCTGGTGGTCCAGTTTTTAAGAATCCACCTGCCAATGCAGGGCACACAGGTTCAATCCCTGGTCTAGGAAGATCCCACATGCAGTGGAGCAACTAAGCCTGTGTGCCACAAGTACTGAACCTGAGCTCTAGAGCCCAAGCTCCACAACAAGAGAAGCCACTACAATTAGAAGCTAAGCACTGCAACAGAGAGTAGCCCCTGCTTGCCATAACTAGAGAAAAGCCTGCATGCAGCAACGAAGACCCAGTGATGCCCCAAATAAATAAAATACATAATGGATGTTTCTTTCACTATAAAGTAGAATCAACACATGTTATACAGCTAATTTTTGATGTGTGTTCCCTCCAAAGTTTGACTGATCCGACGGCTCCCTGAAGCATATGACACTTAGATAAGACTTAAGATCCACTGAAAATTTATTTGGAGGATCAAATGTTTCAATCGATCTTGAGACTACAATAGGTCCTCAGACATCTGCTGTGAAGCTTGCTCCCTCATCTGCCAGATGCTGTCTCCAGAAGCACTGGCCCCTGCCCTTTTCTGCACAACATCTCTCTTTGGCTTCCTTCACTCTCCAGCTATGCTGGGCTTCCTTCAGTTTCTTCAACCAGTCATGCTCTGGCTTTCCAGCTCTCTTCACATGTCTCCTCCTCTGAGATCTCCTTGCTCCATTTCCTTCCTCTGGCTGACTCCTTCTTGCATGTTCCTAAGAGTCACTTCCAATGAAGATTTCTGACTTTTCCATATATGTTCCGCCTGCACCCTGGGGGCTTCCCAGGTGGCGCTAGTGGTAAAGGAACCCTCCTGCCAATGCAGGAGGCAAGAAATGCTGTTGGATCCCCAAGTTGAGAAGATCCCCTGGAGGGGGACGTGGCAACCCACCCCAGTATTCTTGCCTGGAGAATCCCATGGACAGAGGAGCCTGGCAGGCTACAGTCCCTAGGGTAACACAGAGTGAGACATGACTGAAGCGACTTAGCACGCGTGAGTTTTTGATGATGTTAGCATTCTGTACTTTCCCTGCCATAATGTCACCATATTCTGTTATTTTTTTTTGTAAAATTTAAAAAATTGTTGTTGTTAAGCCATGTGGCATGTTAGTTCCCTGACCAGGGGTGGAACCTGTGCTCCCTGCGTTGGGAGTGCAGAGTCTTAAACACTGGACCACCAGGGAAGTTCCTCACACTTTATTGTTTTATGTTTTTAGTTTTATTTTTTCTCCCTGAGGGCAAGGAATGGCCTGTTCATTGCTGAGTCTAGAGACTGACAAATAGCCGGGGTGCCCAGAAGTGTCCTTCTGCTGCTGCTGCTAAGTGGCTTCAGTCGTGTCCGACTCTGTGCGACCCCATAGACGGCAGCCCACCAGGCTCCTCCATCCCTGGGATTCTCTACGCAAGAATACTGGAGTGGGTTGCCATTTCCTTCTCCAATGCATGCATTCGTACTAAGTCGCTTCAGTTGTGTCCGACTCTGTGCGACTCCATGGACAGCAACCCACCAGGCTCCTCTGTCCACAGAATTCTCTAGGCAAGAGTACTGGAGTGGGTTGCTGTTTCCTTCTCCAGAAATGTCCCTCAAGTGAATATAAATACAACAGAAAGAAAATTAAAGAGGCACTTTCAGTAGCCATGTTCACATACTCAAGATTATGCTTTTTGCCCAAAGGTGATGCTGTCAAGTCTTGACTTATAGTCTACTTACTCACTTTTAAAAAATAATTTTAATTATTTGTTTATTACTTTTGGTTGTGCTGGGTCTTCGCTGCTGTGCCAGACTTTCTCTAGCTGCAGCGAGAAGGGGCTGCTCTCTAGTTGTGGTGCTCAGGCTTCTCACTGCGGTGGTTCCTCTTGTTGCAGAGGGGCTCCAGGTGGACGGGCTTTGGTAGTTCATGCATTCAGGCTCAGCAGCTGTGGCTTGCTGACTCTAGAGCTAGGGCTCAGAAGTTGCGGCGCACAGGCTTTAGCTGCCCCATAGCATATGGAATCTTCCAGGATCTGGGGTCAAACCCGAGTCCCCTGAGGTGGCAGGCGGATTCCTCGCCACTGTACCACCAGGGAAGGACTTCCCACCTTACTCTTACTTTTTAAATTAATTAATGTATCATTTTTGTCTGTGCTGGGTCTTCCTTGCAGCCCATGGGCTTTCTATAGTTGTGGCGAGAGGCCTACTCTCTAGTTGCAGTGTGTAGGCTTATTGCTATGACCTCTCCTGTCGTGGAGCACAGGCTCTAGGTGCACGTGCTCAGTAGTTGTGGCTCAGGGGCTTTGTCGCTCCACTGCATGTGGGATCTTCCCTAACCAGGGGTCAAACCCGTGTCCTCTGCATTGCAAGGTGGATTCTTAATCACTAGACCATCAGGGAAATCCCACCTTACTGTTATTTTAAATAAAAGTCTGACCTATTTGGATTTATGATTTCCTAAGTGAGAAATAGATTTAAGGGCCTAGATCTGATAGATAGAGTGCCTGATGAACTATGGAATGAGGTTCGTGACATAAGAGACAGGGATCAAGACCATCCCCATGGAAAAGAAATGCAAAAAAGCAAAATGGTTGTCTGAGGCGGCCTTACAAATAGCTGTGAAAAGAAGAGAAGCAAAAAGCGAAGGAGAAAAGGAAAGATATAAGCATCTGAATGCAGAGTTCCAAAGAATAGCAAGAAGAGATAAGAAAGCCTTCTTCAGCAATCAATGCAAAGAAATACAGGAAAACAACAGAATGGGAAAGACTAGA
>SJYQ01092566.1:0-21937 GCA_006410935.1 Redunca redunca | reverse complement strand
ATGTATGGATGTGAGAGTTGGAGTGTGAAGAAGGCTGAGCACCGAAGAATTGATGCTTTTGAACTGTGGTGTTGGAGAAGACTCTTGAGAGTCCCTTGGACTGCAAGGAGATCCAGTCCATTCTGAAGGAGATCAGCCCTGGGATTTCTTTGGAAGGAATGATGCTAAAGCTGAAGCTCCAGTACTTTGGCCACCTGATGTGAAGAGTTGACTCATTGGAAAAGACTCTGATGCTGGGAGGGATTGGGGGCAGGAGGAGAAGGGGATGACAGAAGATGAGATGGCTGGATGGCATCACTGGCTTGATGGAACGTGAGTCTGAGTGAATTCCGGGAGTTGGTGATGGACAGGGAGGCCTGGCGAGCTGCAATTCATGGGGTCACAAAGAGTCGGACACGACTGAGCGACTGAACTGAACTGAAATCAACACAAAGTTCAAAGTACAAAGGAGAGTGCTACTTGGGACTGTCAACTAAACGCAGTCAGGACCGGCAGAATCAGTCCGATAAGGAGAGAAGGAGCAGAAACATTGCAAAAAGTCATAAGGAAAGGCCAATTGGCTTAGAGGAGAAAATAAGAGATTTTGCGCAGCACAGCCAAATCCAAAGCCTAGCATTCATGCAGTACCTGGAGTCAAGGAGAAAAGACTGAATTTCATTGAGCATATTCCATTTAGGAAAAAAGAGGGGCCTTCCCTGGACTCTGAGCTTCCACTGCAGGGGTCACAGGTTCCATCCCTGGTTGGGTGCTGCATGAACCCCATGGTGCAGCCAAAAATTTTTTTTTTTTTAAATAAACCAACTGTAGCTTAAGAAGGTAAAAAACAAAAGAGTACATTTTACCTATTTCCATGAAAACAAATTTTTTAATGCTTTAAGTTCGGGGACCTAGAAAAATAAGCCTGGTTATCTGGAAAATCCACTTTTCCACATGGAAAATCCCCCTCCCCCAGCCCTGGTAAAACAGTGAGGGGCTACTGATTTTCCACTGAAGGAGGCGGTATCTTGCCTCAGGGATTATTGTTGTTGTTCAGTCACTAAGTCATGTCTGACTCCTTGTGACCCCTTGGACTACGGAACGCCAGGCTTCCCTGTCCTTCACTATCTCCCAGAGTTTGCTCAGACTCATGTCTCTTGCGTCTGTGATGCTCTCTAACCATCTCATCCTCTGCTGCCCCCTTCTCCTTTTGCCTTCAATCTTTCCCAGCATTAGGATTTTTTCCAAAGAGTCTGCTCTTCACATCAGGTGGCCAAAGAACTGGAGCTTCAGCTTCAGCATCAGTCCTTCCAAGAAATATTCAGGACTGATTTCCTTTAGGATTGACTGGTTTGATCTCCTTGCAGTTCAAGGGACTTTCAAGAGTCTTCTCCAGCACCACGATTCAAAAGCAGCAATTTTTCAGCACTCAGCCTTCTTTACGGTCCAACTCTCACGTCTGTACATGACTGCTGGAAAAACCACAGCTTTAACTATACGGACCTTTGTTGGCAAAGTGATATCTCTGCTTTTAAATACAGTGTTTAGGTTTGCCTCTGGGATACCAGCCCCCTGATCACGGCTTCCCTGACAATTGCTCCACTCTATTTCATTAATGACTCACTTCTCTGTCTCCCTGGCTGGCCCATGCATTTCTTGTAGGCTGGGATAGGGTCTTTTATCTCTTTAGCCCTGATATCTACCACAGTCCTAGCCTATTGTAACCGTTCAACAAACATTCATTAAACAAATAAAAGAACAGTGTCAAGGCCATAGCTTCCACTCTCTGCCTTTCCTTTAAGAAGACATGAAAAGCCTTGCCATATGATCACAGAATAGCATCCCCCAGGATAAATTTGTGTGTTCACCACACTGGCCTACAGACCAATAACATGGTTGACTATAACCAGCCCATTTTCAAAGAGGATGAAAAGGAATAAGAGATGTCATTTCTGCAACTTTAGAAATTACTATTTTTTTCAATTCCTTTTATGCATGACTGAAGCAAAGATATCCCAGGAACTTGGCTTGAATTTCTGAATTCAAGTTGAATTTCTGATATTTGAGCCTCTGGAAATGGTCCCAATAGATACACTTATACAAGGTGCCATTAGCACCTGAATGGAAACAAACTGGTGACTAGGAGTATTTTGCTTCCTACAAGATCAAATGATAGTCATGAAGCATGAACTGGATCTGTCGACGGCTGCACCAAAACAGAGAATCAGTGGACAGTACGACAGTTCTAAGGCCCTCCCTGCAAAGTCAGCTGGGAAAGAGGGCATCAGAACTGGCACAGGGGGTAGGTCACCTATAGGGTAAAATAAAGCTGCCAACTGGCTGTGTTCCCCTGAAACAGCTTTGCAGTGGCTTGCCTCGCTCAAGGAGCACAGGCTCAGCCAAGAGATGACCAGAAGGAGGAGGTGAGGAGAGAAAGCCTCGTGTATGCCTGTGTGCTAAGTCACTTCAGTCATGTCTGACTCTGTGACCCTATGGACCGTAGCCTGCCAGGCTCCTCTGTCTATGGGATTTCCCAGACAAGAATACTGGAGCTGGTTGTCATGACCTCCTCCAGGGATCTTCCCAACCCAGGGATCAAACCCATGTCTCATGCATCTCCTGCATTGGCAGGCAGGTTCTTTACCGCTAGGGCTACCCAGGAAGCCCCTGGGAGAGAGCCTCAGCAACACCCAACTACAGCTGGGCCAGTGAGAAAAACATTGAGTCAAACAACCCCAGAGATCTGAAAGTGATCCATTTTTCTTTTCCCAACCTACAGCGCCCCCATCCCGAGAATTCCCACTCCCACCATTTCCCATTCTTCTTTAGGATTCTGGACCCTAGAGACAACTGCTCCCCAAAACATTTCTCTTGCCCACTCAGATTCCGTTTCTGGAAATGGTACTATCCAATTTCATCAGCGGGGCTCCAAGGTGGAAATGAATCACACAGGACACTGGTCCCAGGGATGGTGTGGAAAAAATACCAGGTCACCTGAGGTTCATGAAAAGGATCAAGTAGCAATGAACCTACTAGGCTTTATGTCCAAGGGCTACTGAAGGCCAGAGTACAACTTCAGCTTCTAGGACATAACCCCAGATGAAACAGCTGAAGAGGGTCCCCCACCCACAGCCAGGGGACAGCCTTAACTGAAGTCCATGTGGCCCCTGGAACCCCTTGTAGTCTCACCCTCTCGTGGATTGTAAACAGACTCAGTCCTGAGAACACTGTGATACTCTGTCTTCTTTGGAGTCCAGCTGTGATCAGGGAGCTCCCCACAGTGACTATTCTATTCCAACCATCTAGGTTCCCTTGGACTCACATTATTTATTTTTCTGTATGCACCGTAGCTGTCCCTTGCTCATTCAGTCAGTTTCTGACCACTGGCTCTAACCCGCATGTGAGTACATGCCTTCAGGTACATTCCATTATCAGGAGATGCAACAGCTGTTAATCCATTGCCCTGAGCCACCAAATTGATCCTTCCTACCCTGTCATACTCCACTCACTGACATCCTTGTCCTGCAAATAGCAAGGCCCCTATAAATGCAGGCATTTCTTCTGCTTCCCCTATGCCAAGAGTTCTTAACCTCTGCTGACACATGGGTCACTTTCGAGAAACTGTTACAAACTTTTCCCCAGAAAAAAATAAACAGACAGACTTGAAAATAATGTTAAGGGGTTCTTGACTCATAAAGCCCATTCTGTGGACTCCAACTCATGACATGAAATGATGACCATTCTAAAGAGACACGCAGTCAGAAGAGTGAGAGCTCGGGGGAATTCCCTGGTGGCCCGGTGGCTAGGATTCAGCACTTTCACTGCTGGGCCTGGGTTCAATTCCTGGTCAGGCAACTATGATCCCACAAGCCAAGTAGTGTGGCAAAAAAAAAAAAAAAGTGATAACTTAACCTACCTGTTCTCCATATGCATCAATGTCTACAGAGATTTGGGAACAAAAGTTTGTTGGTTTCATCCCTGAGGTCCAGCCAGGTGCTGTCCTCACCTGCCCACTGAGCTCAAGCAGCAGGCTCATAATAAGCAACCAAGACAGCAGCTCCTCATTGAAGCTGGCAGACATATCAATACCCTTGCCCACATCAGTACACTCCCACCTATGGGGCCAGCCCAGATCTTACACACCTCTCCCAATAGCCATCTAGGTGACTCTGGTGCTACCTCGTCACCTTGAAATAGTGAATGAAAAGGACTTCCAACAGGTCTGCCAGACCACACCTTCTCTACACTGCCTGCTTCTCCATTCATCCCTCTCCTCCCCTCCCCTCCTTCCCTCTCCCTCTCTCACACTCACACACACATTCCAGCTGTCACTCAGGAAAGCAGTCAATGTCAGCATCCTGAGGCCTCCTTGGAGCAAATTTCCTGGAGCGTACCATCACAGAAGATTGCTGAGCTCAGGGATGGTTGCCACTGGCCACTGGCCAGATTATATTTCCTGGGTCACTCTGACCTCCTCAAAGGCCACAGCCAGTAGTGATCTGGTATTCTCATGTTGACATCCTATTCCAACCCTCTCTGCTTTAAAACAAAGTAAATCCTTGAACTTGTCACAAATCTAAGTGGTTATCACATACACACAGGGTTGTCACCAACCTTCCCCCATCTATTCCAAAAATGATTACATAAAAATATACATATTAAGAAAAAAAATGATTACTTATTTCTAACAAAAACTGACCATGAAGATGATTGAGGGTCTGTGGACCCCAGGGAAGGGGAGAGGTTTCCCTGCCCTTCTGTAGACTAGGGACTTCATCCATTCTCATATGTAAACTGAAAGTCGCTCGGTCGTGTCTGACTCTTTGTGACCCCATGGACTATACAGCCCGTGGAATTCTCCAGGCCAGGATACTGGAGTGGGTAGTTGTTCCCTTCTCCAGGGGATCTTCCCAACCCAGGGATTGAACCCAGGTCTCCTGCATTGCAGACCAATTCTTTACCAGCTGAGCTACCAGGAAAGCCCTTCCTTTCCCAATGATGGGAATTCTCCCACCACCCCACATATCTTTCCTACTGGTAGAGTATTAGCAAAAGAAACAAAACTCTAAGGTACCAAAAGAAGCCTCTCAAGATGAACCTCAGAGTCAACTCTGGATGTTGTGGGTCATCATGTAAATTAGAAATTTACACAGATAATGTGTCACCAGTTTTATTCCAAGATCCAGTCCAATTCTAGCCTCTCCTGACATGTGTCAGGCAATGCGATGTAATTACAATGTTATCATAACCTATGTCTCACAAGGTTGTTACTAACTAGATTTGTGATTTGGGACAGGGCACTTCCTGTCCCTGGGACTCTGTCTCATCATTCATTCACTCAACAAACATTTATCGAGAAACTAGTAAGTTTCAGGCACTGTGCTAAGTGCTAATGACAACAATGATGAGCAAGATATAGACCAGCTGAAGAATTTCCCACTCTATTGTTTACATTAACACGTAATTCATCATGTGACTGCATAATTAGGGCAATGGTGAAGGCTGGACAAGGTACTGGAGGAAAACTGGGAGGGGAGTACTGTCTGACTGGGGTGCAGAGGGGTCTGTAAAAACGAGAGGGTTGGACTTCCAGATAAAAGAGTCTGCTACTGTAAGATCATGACGCATTCCAAAAGGCCCCAGAAGCAATTTGGATATTTCGCTTCAGGGAAATGTGTGCAAACCACCCTCCACTAGTGTAGATAAGGTGTATACCATTGACAATTTGGCTCAGAGGTTAAAGCATTTGCCTGTAATGCAAGAGACTTGGGTTTGATCCCTGGGTCTGATCCCTGGGTCGGGAAGATCCCCTGGAAAAGGAAATGGCAACCCACTCCAGTATTCTTGCCTGGAGAATCCCATGGACAGAGGAGCCTGGTGGGCTACAGTCCACAGGGTCGCAAAGAGTTGGACACGACTGAGCGACTTCACGTTCACCTCTTCCAAATGGAAGAGAAGCCAGATTCTCCTTATCAGACTTTCGCAGTACCCAATTTTAATGATTACCTACAAGTGTAAAGAACACTTGATAAAATCAAGTCTCTTCCAACTCAAAGGTCAGAAAACACATTAGGTATACTTGTGCCATATATATACTTAACCAGCTGATGAAACAAATACATCTTTTTTGGGGGCTGCACCATGTGGCATGAGGGATCTCGTTTCCCCAAACAGGGATCAAACTGGTGCCTCCTGCAGTAGAAGCACAGAGTCTTAACCACTGGATCGCCAGGGAAGTCTCAACACATCATTTATTGTTTAGTCACCAAGTTGTGTCCGTATTCTTGGGCTTCCCTTGTGGCTCAGCTGGTGAAGAATCTGCCTGCAATGTGAGAGACCTGGGTCTGATTTCTGGGTTGGGAAGATCCCCTGGAGAAGGGAACAACTACCCATTCCAGTATTCTGGCCTAGAGAATTCCATGGACTGTATAGGCCACGGGGTCACAAAGAGTTGGACACAACTGAGCCTGTCCTTCACTATCTCCCGGAGTTTGTGCAAACTCATGTTCACTATCCAACCAATCTAATCTACTGCCCCTTCTTCTCCTGCCCTCAATCTTTCCCAGCATCAGGGTCTTTTCCAATGAGTCAGCAACACATCTTTTAAGTGGGGAAAATACTCAAACACAGACACACATAAAATCGAATCCATCATAAGGTCTTCTTTCAAACAAGAACAGAAATAAAACCTATTGATCTGTGATCACTGGGAACTCACTCACCCTGAAATGCTATTGAACTAAAGTCTGCTAATTGTGGCTTACAATTAACTCAAGCACAAGTTAATATAGTCAATATTTAAATCCTCAAATACTGAAAACAACAGCGTTCCAAGTGCCTAAAAAAGGTCAATATTTATCCAAGTTATTTACTTTTTCTGCTCACCTGTTTTTTTCTATATTTACTACAACAAATATGTTTTGATGCTATAATGTTTAAACCCAGCAGAGATGATTATTTTACATAGAAAAAGTGTGTCCTCTCCCGTTAAAATACTGTTTTTCCTATCTTCCCAAGGTAGTGTGAGGAAGATGATACACATCCAGAATGGCTGCTAAGTCAGTTATATCTACAACTCAGTGCTTAGATTTTGTTCTATCCTGAAGTAGAAATACAGGTAAAATACAAAGCTTCCCCATCCTATTTTGTATTCATCAGTTTATATATTTTGATATATACATTTGATATATATTTATTTATCAAAAGTTTTATGTGTTAAGAAGCTATCTCAGTGGTTGCACACTGATGTAAATGTACTTAAAGCCACCGAACTGTACACTTAAAAACTGTTAAAATGGTAAATTTTATGTGATGTATCTTTTGCCACATTAAAAAATAAATAATGAAAAATGTTTCATTTTTTTAAAAAATGCAATTCCCTTGTGTATATGGATCTTGAATTGTAACTTTTCTAAAGTCCCTCATTACATTAGTTCTGGTAGCTTTTTCAGACACATTCCTTAGGATTTTCTATGTATAATCAAGTCTCTGTAAATACAGCTTTATCACTTCCTTTAAAACAAAAAAGATATCTCTACATTAACAAAGCAAAGGCTACCAGAATATAAAATCTCTTTTTCTGTACCCTCAAATGCCCTTTTTTTTATTAAAAAATTTTTTTTAATTTTTGGCTGTGCTGGGTCTTCGTTGCTGCCTGGGCCTTTCTCTAATTGCAGCAAGCGGGGGCCACTCTAATTGCAGCATCTGGGCCTCTCATTGCTGTGGCTTCTCTTGTTGCAGATCACAGGCTCTAGAGCACACAGGCTTCAGTAGCTGCGGCACGTGGGCTCACTAGTTGCAGCTCCCAGGCTCTAGGGCCCAGGCTCAGTAGTAAGATATGCCAAAGAGGAAGAACCATGTCATACAGATGTCAACTCAGATTAGGGAAGATCAGATTAAAATTACTTTGATTCCAACACGTGAGAATAGTTTGAGGATGATTTTGCTTCAACATGTGATTAACAGAAAAACACCTAAGTCATGTATCATTCCTGAGCCATGGAGGAACTATGGCAGAGGGAAGCAGACACAGGCTGTTTCCAGGGTTCCTGGGCTATCATCTCACTCGATCACAGGGTGATTCAACCCAGGGGGCACTGTTTCTACCTGTTTGGTCTCGGTCCATCCAAAAGGCACTCACTGACTTGCCTCTGTCACTCATTTACAGATGGGACTGAAGCAGGCAAGGGAAAGGACTCGGACAGTTCTCACACAGAATCCTCAGAAGACTCACAGATCCCCACCCTCCCCCACAAGAGCCTGCACAAAAGGACTGTCTTGAGACCCGCAGAACCTTGGGGTCAGCCACCAAAGTCTTAAACTGGAGCAGTAAGGAGCCCGAGGGGCAGACAAGCCAGGACTAAGAAAATGAGAGCTCCAAAACAAACAAAAACCATTAATAAAAAGTGTTAGGGCTGGATTTTCCAATTTTCAGTTAGGTTGTTAAATAACTATTCTTAGAACCTAAAAGGTTTTGTTAAATTGTGTTGATTTAACAAACTAAATGATAGAAAGCAGGAAATTAAAACCATGTCAAAAGTTAATTTTTAATAATCTCCTAAATGGGTTAGCCAAATACACTAGCCTGGCATAGCTAGAGAGAGGTACTGGTAGCATAAGAAACACCAGTAGAGTCAAAGCGACTACAAATGTCAGGGTTTCCCTTGTGGCTCAGCTGGTAAAGAATCTGCCTGCAATGTGGAAGACCTGGGTTTGATCCCTGGGTTGGGAAGATCCCCTGGAGAAGAGAAAGGCTACCCACTCCAGCATTCTGGCTGTCAACATACATATAAAAACAATGGAAGCTCTAGAAATAAAAACAGTCCCAGATACTACAGGAAATCAAACTATTAGATATAACAACACATTAAAGCAGTAATAGAAGATATTGCATCTTACTACAATGCTTCCAAAAATGGAAACTTTCTTATTTCATCAGAAAAAAAAAATCTAATGAAATTTTTTCCTGTCTGGCACCACAGTAGAATCTTAAAAGGGAACTCTGACCAGAGCACCAAGCCAAATACATTGTGACTTAAACAGAAATCATCTTTACTGTAAGAAGGAGAAGAAAAAATACAACTTACAACAGAAGAAAGGAAAATATAAACTATACACAATACCATTATTAGTAATGATGCAAACATACTTTTTGAAAAAGAAGTAAGCCTCAGTTTCCTCATTCATGAAATGAAAAGTTGAAATAGACTAAGTACTTAGTGATCAAAAAATTTATGCATTTAAGTTATCTTGAGGGGAGTTCCCTGGTGGTCCAGTGGTTAAGAATCCACCTGCCAATCCCAGAAGATTCCACATGCTGCCAAGCAACTAAGCCTGAGCACCACAACTACCCAGCCTGTGAGCTGCAACTACTGAAGCCTGCATGCCCCAGAGCCTGTGCTCTGCAACAAGAGAAGCCACTTCAATGAGAAGTCAGAACACCACACTGAGAGTAGCCCTTGCTCACTGCAACTAGAGAAAGCCCGGGAGCAGAAACGAAGACTCAGCGCCGCCAAAAATACATAAATAAATATATATTTACTAAAGAAACTTCTTAAAAAAAAAAAAAAGAAGCTATTTTTTGAGGCTTCTCTGGCGGTCCAGTGGTTAAGAATCTACTTTGCATTGCAGGGGAAAAGGGTTAGATCCCTAGTTGGGGATCTAATACCCCACATACCTCTGCGCAACTAAGCCACAATTAGAGGCACGACTAGAGGGTCCATGCGCTACAACAAAGGATACCTCATGACACAGTGAGATCCTGTGTACCTCAACTGAGACCCAACACAGCTAAATAAATAAATAAATAACACTTTTAAAAAAGAAGCTCTCTTGGGTGAGGTCGGGAGGGATGGATTGGGAGCTTGGGGTTAGCAGATACAAACTATTATATGCAGAATAAACAACAAGGTCCTAATGTACAGTGGAGCAAACTATATTCAATATCCTGTGATAAACCATAATGGAAAAATGGTTATAATGGGAAATGAGCTAGAGGGTTCACAGGAGCCCCCCAGGAACCCCTTCTGAGGAGAACTGCCTCAATCCTTCCCTTTCCTTAGGGTATGGTTGTCATTTTCTCTGCAAACTGCAAGGGGAAAGGTTGGGAAGGCTTAATTAATAGATAATCTCTACAGTCCATCCAGCTCTAGGAAGCTGTCACCATGCCTCCAATAAATCAAGACGGTGATGCACAGCGGCAACAATTTGAACAGACAGACCTTCCGTCCTGCACAAAGAAGTTACATACAACAGATAATTAAAGTGACAGAAACATGTCTATCTTTCTAAAAGCTACTTTTCTGGAAAGTACACTTAAAGAATATCAAGATAAGAAAATTAAATACATTTTAAAGCAGGCATCCCTAGCAAAACGTATTTTAGGGCAGGCTGAAATGAGGGCCTAAGATCATCCATTTAATGAAACTGTATCTGTTAGCAATTACGAGAGTGAGGCAACCAGGGATGACATGGGCATGAACTAAGGACAAGAGCAGAATCCTGAAAATGCCATCATGAAATACGTAATTTCCAATCAACAGTACAAGAAGGGATGCAAAAACTACACAACAAAATAAAAACTTGAAATTTCCCCTAACTTTTTTGCAGTGAGTATAAACATATTAAAACATTATCATTTATTTTTAAAATACTGCATGATTTCTTTTACAGAGGCATTGGTGGCATACACAAATTCACCTCATTCAAGTGATCCCTAAAAGAGCATACTCACATTTATACCTGGGATAAGTTTTTCATTTGAAGTCAATTATGGGACTTCCCTGGTGGCTCAGACGGTAAAGAATCCACCTGCAATGTGGGAGACCTGGGATCAGTCTCTGGATTGGCAAGATCCCCTGGAGGAGGGCACGGCAACCCATTCCAGTAGTCTTGCCTGGAAAATCCCCATAGACAGAGGAGCCTGGTGGGCTACAGTCCAGGGGGTCGAAAAGAACTGGACACAACTGAGCACACATGGGACTTCCCTGGCGGTCCAGTGGTTAAGACTGCCTTCCAATGCAGGGGGTGTGGGTTTGATACCTGCTCAGGGAACTAAGTTTCCACATGATGTGGGCATGGCCAAAAGTTTTTCAAAAATAAAATATAAAAGAATTATGAAGTATATAGGGTACAATTATATGATCCTTGTTAATTTTTATGTTCTTAAACATCTAAAATAAATAAAAGTTTGAAAGTTTAATTATAGATTATATCTTTTAAAATTTTAAATGTTTAGGTCTTGTTATGTGGTGTAAATAGCTGAGTCCTAAGTGTATTATTTCAGCCTGGTCAGTTATCTCTGTTTCAGCACTCTTGCTTCAATAAGTAATTAAAAGACTCAGGAGAGCATATTGTTGAGCAATGCTCCTTAAACTTCAACATGCCTGCAGATAACCTAGGATCTCCTGAAAATGCAGATTCTGATCCAGTAGATCTGAGGTAGGACCTGAAATGGTTTCTTTTTTTTTTTTCTTGTAATCGTCGTGTCCGATTCTTTGTGACCGCATGGCCTGTAGCCTGCCAGGCTCCACTGTCCATGGGATTTTCCAGGCAAAAATACTGGAGTGGGTTGCCATTTCCTTCTCCAGGGGATCTTTCTAACGCAGGGATCGAACCCATATCTCCTGTTTCTCCTGCTCTGGCAGGAGGATGCTTTTACCACTGAACTACCTGGGAAGCCTGAGATGGTTATTTTTTAACAAGTCTGTAAGTTACACTGATGCTGCTGGGCCAGGACCAAACCTGAGGACCATAGCTAGAGAGCAATGGCTTTCAAACTGAGGTGTGTGAGTATCATGGGGAGGGCTCCTTAAACCAGATTGTTGGACTCCACCCCCAAGTTTGAGGTGGGGTATGAAATTCTGCATTTCTGTGTTGGGTTTTTTTTTTTTTTGGCTGAACCAGCAAAGCTTATGGGATCTTAGTTCCCCAAGCAGGGATTAAACCTAGGCCGTCAGTAGTGAAAGCACTGAATCTTAACCACTGGACCTCCAGGGAACTCCGTGCATTTCTAACAAGTTCCCAGGCAATGCTGATTCTGCTTGTCTGGGATCCACTCGTTGAGAATCATTACTAACAAGGAAAGAATATTAGATTGTGAGAGAGAACACCTGGGATTAGCCTCAGCTCTGTTACTAACTAGCCCTCTGACTCAATCAAGTAGAAATACAGTGAGCTGCAATTAAAAGAACATTAAATTAAAAGCAGCTTAAATAAATAGTAGTTTGTTTTTCTCCCTTGGCAAATCCAGAGGTAGGCAGTCCAAGTTTGAGGTTAGGAAACCATCAGGGACACATGGCCTTTTTTTTTTTTTTAATATTTTGGCCATGCTATACAACATATGGGATTTTAGTTCCTCCACCAGGGATTGAGGCATGTCCCCTGCAGTGGAAGTGCAGAGTTTTAACCACTGGATCCCCTGGGATGTCCCAGGGACACATGGCCTTTCTATTTTGTGTTGCTCCATCACTAATTCGTGGCTTTTTGTGCTCCTGGACACAAGACAGCTGCTGAACCAACTTCCAAGCAGAAGAAAGGGAAGAGAGCAAATGTGGAAAGGGCGTCTGGCTGCACTTGCCCTTTGAAAAAGTTTTCCCACGAGTCTTGCTCCATGGCTCCTGTTCGTAGACCAATCATTGGGAGGTGACTAAGAGCAGACTGGACTCACCAACCACCAGTGTCTACCACAGTGATCTCAGACACAGACACAGATCTTCACATGATATCAAGACAAAGAGAAGCTCCAAAACGTCAGTACACAGCTCTCTGAACCCCAGTCTCCTCATTTGTAAAGTGTATGAGATGTACTCATACATGGCAGGGCAGGTCACCTGCAGTGTGGCTCTATCCTGTATACTGTGGGACATTTAGCATCTCTGATCTCTAGGTATTAAAAGTCAGTATTGTCTAGCCCCACTTTTGTGATACAACCAAATAGGCCTCTGCTGGTTTGCAAGTGCCTCCTGGTTGGTGTAAGGCATGGGAGGGTGACTATCTTCTGGGGTTGGAAACCACTGTACTAGATGGTGTCAGGTCCAGAATTGTGTGACTCTTTCTGGCCTCTTCAATAAACGCCAGTTTGGTTTTTCTGAAGCCCTGGCTATACAGCAGAAGCATGGGCCCCCACTCTCCGCCTCATGGTGGGTAGGCATTCTTTCATCTCCTTACTGCTATTTTTAGACAATTAACTTTTTAAGAGTAAGTTAATTTACAATGTTGTGTTAGTTTTTGGTGCACAGCAAAGTGATACAGATATATATAGAGACATATATTCTTTTGAAGATTCTTTGCCATTATAGTTTATTACCATATATTACAATACAGTTCCTTGTGCTATACATTAGGACTATTTGTTGTTTATCCATTCTAAATGTAATAGTTTGCATCTACCAAACCCAAACTCTCAGTCCATCCCTCTTTCTTTCACCTCCCCCTAGGCAACAAGTCTGATCTCTATGTCTGTGAGTCTATTTCTGCTTTGTAGATAAGCTCATTTGTGTCATATTGTAGATTCCACATATAAGTAATATCATATGGTATTTCTCTTTTGAACTTACTTCACTTCGTATAATCTCTATGTCCATTCACGTTCTGCAAATGGCATTATTTCATTCTTTTTTATGATTGAGTGGTATTCCATTGTATATATGTGCCACATTTTCTTTATCCATTCGTCTATCAGTGGACATTTAGGTTGCTTCCATGTCTTGGCTATTGTAAAGAGTGCTGCTGTGAACAGTGGGATGCGAGTATCTTTTCAAATTAGAGTTTTCTCCAGATATATATATGCACAGGAGTGGAATTGCTTCATCATATGGCAACTCTCTATTTTTAGTTTTTTTAAGGAACCTTCATACTGTTCTCCATAGTGGCTACGATTTACATTCCCACCAACAGCGTAGGAGTGTGGGATTTTTTTTCTCATCCTTTTCTTTACATCCTCGCCAGCATTTATTATTTGTAGAATTTTAGATAATGGACATCTGAACTCTCTGAGGTCATACTTCATTGCAGGTTTTTAAAAATATTTTTTTATTTGGCTGTGCTGGATCTTTGTTCTGCCACACAGGATCTTTGATCTTCATTGCTACATGTGAACTCTAAGCTTTAGCATGCGGGACCTAGTTCCCTGACAAGGGATCAAACATGGGTCCCCTGCATTGGGAGTGTGGCATCTTAGCAACTGGACCACCAGGAAAATCCCTTCATTGTTTTCATTTGTATTTCTCTAATAATAATAGATGTTGAGCAACTTTTCATGTGCCTCTTGGCACATGTCTTCTTCAGAGAAGAACAACTTTTGATCGGGTTATTTGTTTTGTTGAGTCGTATGTGGTGGTTTACTTGCTAAGTTATGTCCGACTCTTTGCGGCTCCATGGACTGTAACCCACCCGGCTCCTCCATCCATGGGATTCTCCAGGCAAGAATACTGGAGTGGGTTGCCATTTCCTTCTCCAGGGGATCTTCCTGACCCAGGGATCGAACCCAGGTCTCCTGCATCGAAGGTAGATTCTTCCCCCCACCCCACCCCNCCCACCCCACGCCCTCCCCGCAGGTAGATTCTTTACTGACTGAGTGAAGAGGGAAGCCCATTGAGTTGTATGAGCTCTTTGTATATTTTGGAAATTAAGCCCTTATCCATTGCATTGTTTGCAAATATTTTCTCCCAGTCCATAGGTTTAGATAATTACTTTCACCTTGCTGAAAATGCCACCCTCCTCCTTTGAGGCACCTATTATCCACCACCACGCTCTTCTGCTTGTTCCAAAGGTCCACCTACTTCCAAGTCACTCTTCCACCTTCTCCAGATTTTCCTCTCCACTCCAAACCTCACCTTCAAGTTTACATCCCATGGATGGTCCTTGTTGGACTAGCTGTTTCTTGACCTCCTCACCTCCAACGCCCTTGACTAGTTCTCTACTTATCATACACACTATGGACAGACCACACCACCTGCCATCCCACAAACTATTCCTTAACCTCAAACCTGACTGGCTAACTCTTGCACCACCACTTCCTGCACCTCACCCTTCTCATTCCCTGAGTCCCACTCTGTTACTTCTAATGTTGATTTCACTCTTCCAAGCAATCAGTCCCTTCCTAGCTTCACATTCTCCAGGAAGTCTGGATAATCTGATCCATGCTTCATTTACTCCCCTGATCTTCACCCCCATCCTCCTGGTAAAACCCAGCCCTGGCTTTCACTGATCTGTGCTCTGACTCCCACACCTGGGCAGCTGAACACTGCCTGAGGCAGCACAGTCTCACTTGGACTATTGCCTTGACATCCTGGTGGTCCCTAACTGTCCCAGCCCTCTCCACCCATGGGGCTGGGAGACCTCATACTTGTGCGTGTCAGCCCTCTCTTCTGCTCCCTACCTTTGTCATCTCCCCTCTTACTCTCAGCAGATAACTTCACTCCTACTAGTTGGTGAAAATAGAAGCCATCAGGCAGAATCCCCCTCAGCTTCCTGTCCCCTGCTCCCACCCGACTAAAACACTTATTTTTATCCACACTCATCCTTTCCTCCCTTTCATTGTGGGAAAAGTTTCCTTCCTGTAGTTAATCCCTCCACCTGAGCCCTGCATCCCAAGAGCTCCAGTCTCCTCAGGGACTTGGTTCTTAAAATCCCCTTTGTCCCTTTAGTATTTCAACATCATGTTGAAATACTGAGGTTTTTGCAAGCTCTCCCATGCTCTAAAAAACAGTGTTCCCCAGACACTGCATTCCCACCTCGTCTGTACAAGTCTCCCTTTCTCTCTTTTCCCCTTGAGAGCTAAGTTCTTTTTTAATTGCTGTTTTTTTATTATTTTATTTTGGATCTTAGTTTCAACCGAGGATAGAACCCATGCCCCCTGCAGTGGAAGCATGGAGTCTTACTACTAGACTGCCAGGCAAGTCCCTAGAGCTGAGTTCTTAACCCTTATCACACCACAGATGCTTCTGGAATCCGGAGCATGCTTTTAGCAGTCTGGTGAATGATGTAATTTTTTAAAAAATATTTCTTAAAATGTATTTATTTGCTGGGCTGGGTCTTAGCTGTGGCACTCGAGATCTTTGATCTTTGTTGTGGCATGCGAACTCTTAGCTGTGGCACGAGGGTCTAGTTCCCTGACCAGGTTTTGATATAGGTTTGATCCCTGTGTCGGTCTGGGAATAGTCCACAATGTCGCAAGGACAACTAGGCCTGTGCACCATAACTACTGAGCCTATGTGCTGCAGCTACTGAAGCGTGAGCACCTAGAGCCTGTGCTCTGCAATAAGAAGCCCACACAACACAATGAAGAGCTGTCCCCACTTGCCGCAACTAGAGAAAGTCCATGCAAAGCTGTGATGCCCCAGCTCAAAATAAACAAATAAATAAATCACGGTATAATCATACACATACTTCTTTCATTTTATTTTTGTGTCATCCATGAATGTATTAAATAACAAGATCTCGAGGGGGCCTAACAACTCATTCACAGGTAGTGAAGATTATAAACAATATTTTGTAACATCTGCATCAGCTGTGATGTGATCTAAAAACAGCTGTGATTTTTAGCAGTGACAGAGTCACAGGCACTGTTCGTACTAGTGAAGTGTGATGCCTACAGTTACAATGGAAGGGAAGGCTAAAGTTTAATTAGAGGTGAGTGAAAAATCAAAATAGAATTGGTTCCATTTTAAGTTCATGGTCTATTCTATCCATAAGCCCCTTGGAAGCGATCTGTGATCCCCATATTAAACTCACTGTTTCAAACTCCCTGTTCCCCTCCTTATCTTCCACATATCTTAATTTTATGTTTCCTCAAATATTCATCAGTGCCAGCCTTGTCTAACTCAATGAAATCAAGCCATGCCTGCAGGGCAACCCAAGACGGGCGGGTCATGGTAGAGAGGTCTGACAGAATGTGGTCCACTGGAGAAGGGAATGGCAAGCCACTTCAGTATTCTTGCCTTGAGAACCCCATGAACAGTATGAAAAAGGGACAGGGAGAGCTGGCATGCTGCGATTCATGGGGTCGCAAAGAGTCGGACACAACTGAGCGACTGAACTGAAGTGACTTTTGCCAGGAGATGCAGGAGACATGGGTTTGATCCCTGGGTCAGGGAAGATCCTCTGGAGGACGAAATGGCAAGCCATTCCTCCAGTATTCTTGCCTAGGAAATCCCATGGACACAGGAGCCTGGCAGGCTACAGTACATGGGGTCACAGGGAGTTGGACATAACTGAGTGACTGAGAATACACATACAACCTTTTGCAATCTAGCTTTTACTCCCAGGGTTACTGCGCTCACTGAAGTCATTAGTAGTCTCCCACACTAGAAAAACCCTTTTCTATGTCCATATTACTCCATCTTCCTACAGCCTCAGATGTCAGATCATCTCCTCCTAACATGTTCTCTTTCCTAGGTTTCTGCAGTATCCTCTGTGGCTATGCCTCCATTGTTGCTTAATCGCTAAGTTGTGTCCAACTCTTTTGGGACCCCATGGACTGTAGCCTGCCAAGCTCCTCTATCCATGGGATTTCCCAGGCAAGAATACTGGAGTGGGCTGCCTCCAGCTGCAAGTAAGAAAAACAATAATTTTTTTTAAAGTTTAAACTATAAGGAACTATCCCGCATTTCAAGAGGTCCAGATACAAGGCAGCTCCAGGGCTGATTAATTTGATGGCTCAGCAGCAGCATCAGGGACCCAGGTGCCTTCCATCTTTCTGCTCTACCATCTTTAGCATGATGGCTTATCCTCAAGAAGCTCTCTGCTTCTAAAAGATGACTGCAGCAGTCCCAGGTGCCAACATGCAACTGAAGAAGACATTTTTCACAATGTCTCGTGGCTTGCAGGATCTTATTAAGGGGGTTGGATGCAAGCCTCTGCAGTGAAAGTGCCAAATCCTAACCACTGGACCACCAGGGAATTCCCTCTTCCTATCTACTTTTATCCAGCGAGGAGATCTTCCCCAGAAGCCCCCAGAAGTCCTTCCTTACATCTCACGGACCTAAATCGCATCACATATCCCTTCCTAAATCAGTTGCTGGCAAGGAAATTGTGAGAACCATAGTTGGCCTGGATTAATCAGGATTTACTGCTGCTTAGAGGAGGGGTGGAATGCAGAACAAAATCAGGGCTCTGCCAGGAACAAGGAGGGTAGGCAACCAAACCTCACTGATAGGCTCTAGTTTTTCTTCTGCCTTTTTGTTTGCTCTTTCATTTTTCTTTGCAATAAAATCTTCCTGCCCCTTAGGTGTTATATTCTATTGGGTTCTATTCCAGTCCTCTTCCAGTCCAGGACCATCCCACACCATGCATCCTCCCTGAGTGATCCTATTCAGGCCTATGGCTTCCACTGCCACTTGGGTACAGCCAACTCTCCACCTAGACCCTGCTCCTTCACTCTGGGCCTCTGTATTCTCTGTTGCCTGCTAGCCCCCGACTTCTATCTGGATATTCCCCAGGCTTCTCAAACTCAAGCTCTGCAAACACATTCCTCCTGAATTCCCATGTCTCAGTACATGGCCCTACCTTCACCCAGTGTCCCAAGATTGGTATCTGTCCGCTCAGACTCTTCCCTCTCGCTTAATCCCATGACACATCCAGTCATCTTGAACTGTTGTGGATTCTCTCCACTCTGTCTCTAGAATCTGTCGCTTGGGCAGGGCCCTTCTCATTTCAGGCCTGGCTAGAAACCTTGCCTGTTGCTCCATTCAAGCATGCCCGTCTCACTGGTATCAGAGAAATCTTTCCTTTTTTATTTTTTAAGAATTTTTTTTTAACATGGACCATTTTTAAAGTCTTTACTGAATTTGTTACAATATTGCTTCTGTTTTATCTTTTGTTTTTTTGGCTTCGAGGCAAGTGGGATCTTAACTCCAGATCAGGGATCGAACCTGCACTCTGCACTAGGAGGCAAAGTCTTAAACACTGGATTGCCAGGGAAGTTCCTTTTTTCTTTTTATTTATTTTAAATTAATGTATTTATTTATTATTTTATTTAATTTTAATATTTATTTATTTGGCTGTGTCAGGTCTTAGGTTGTGGCTTAGTTAGGGCAACAAACTCTTAGTTTTGTGCATGTGGGATCTAGTTCACTGACCAGGAATCAAACCTGGGACCCCTGCATTGGGAGCAAGGACCCACTGGAGCCACGAGGGAATCCCCAATCCATTTTTTTCTGAGCTTGTGTTTTCTTCTTACTGATTTGTATTCACTCTCTTTCCCTCACCCCCATTTTCTCCACCTGGCTAATTCCTACTAGACATTCAAGACAGGCCAGGGGCGACCTCCTCCAAAAGTGAAAGTCACTCAGTTGTGTCTGACTCATTGTGACCCCATGGACAATACAGTCCAAGGAATTCTCCAGGCCAGAATACTGGAGTGGGTAGCCTTTCCCTTCTCCAGGGGATCCTTCCCAACCCGGGGATCGAACCCAGATCTCCTGCATTGCAGATGGATTCTTTACCAGCTGAGCCACAAGGGAAGCCCTAGAATAGTGGAGTGGGTATCCTATCCCTTCTCCAGCAGATCTTCCCAACTCAGGAATTGAACTGGAGTCTCCTGCACTGCAGGTGATTCTTTACCAACTGAGCTATCAGGGAAGCCCTCCTCCAAAAAGTATTCCCCAATTTTCTGGCCTATTCCTGCCCCCACCCCAAGTTAAGCCAGCTCTATTCTCTCTACACACCAACCCTGCTGTGTATTTATCTCCTCTACACGTTCATGAACTTGTAGAGGGGGCCTGAGTTCAATCCCTGGTCAGGGAACTAGAGTTCACATGCTACAACTAAAAAGATTCCAAAACTGAATGATCCGGCATGCTTTAACGAAGATCAAAGATTCTGCGTGGTGCAACAAAGACCCGGCACAGCCAGGTAAATCCAAATAAGTAAAAATAAATAAATATTTTTTAAAAAGACATTATTTGGGAGGCACCTTTGTTTCTGGGCTCTCCTGAATGCATAATAAAAGAATAAGCGAATAATAGGCAAATAGGATTAACTTCAGGTTGTTTTTTTTTTTCCGTATTCCTTAGGAAATAACACAGAACAAAATAGCCAGTTTTGTTTTACTTCACAACCAAAATATGAATTTAGTAAAACTCCTTTCACATAAAGAGCTTCAGCTCTCTGCTTCCATTGTTTAACCTTTTTCCTTGGCATCATTTTGACAGTTAAACTCCCTGGGGTCACAGTATCCCAGTCTCAAGACCCTGAGACACACCCTCATTTTCTCATTTCACACCACTGCCTCGTTACTTCACAATATACCTGTGTTCCTGGCCTACCATAGGCCAGGCATTCAGAAAAGCCCAAAAACAAAGGTGCCTCCCAAATAATGTCTTTTTAAAAAATATTTATTTATTTTTACTTATTTGGATTTACCTGGCTGTGCCAGGTCTTTGTTGCACCACGCAGAATCTTTGATCTTCGTTAAAGCATGCGGGATCATTCAGTTTTGGAATCTTTTTAGTTGTGGCATGTGAACTCTAGTTCCCTGACCAGGGATCGAACTCAGGCCCCTGCATTGGGAGTGAGGAGTCTTAGCCACTCAACCACCAGGGAAGTTCTCAAAATAATGTCTTATTGGGAATTCCCTGGGCGTCCAGTGGTTAAGACTCCATGCTTCCACTGCTGAGGGTAAGGGTTCAATCCCTGGTTGGGGAACTAAGATCCCGCAAGGCACAAGATGCAGCCACAAAACAAATTAAAGTTTTACTCAATCTGGAATGTTCAGTAAAGGCTTAGGACATTTAACACTTCGTTAGTTGACAAATGCTACGTGCATTATCAGATGCAAACCAAAGCCTCAGACAAAGGAATGCCAAATCCCACTACCTGAATCAGAGATCATAGAGCCAAACAAATTAAACTCAACACTCAATAATCAAGCTGTGGGTAATGACCTCCAGGTCCATGAACCTGGGCCTTCTGTTCAACCTCAACAGAAGTCTGCTCTGAAACTGAATCTGTAGGATCATCACAAAGTAATTAGGTTTTAAGTTTTTTCACATTTATTTAAAACAATCAGTCATTTAGTTTTTACCCCGAATAAGATCTTTCATCTCTAGCAGCAACTATATTTCAATTTCAATTGCATCTTGTGATATAACAGCAGCTAATATTTGCTGAGTGTTGACTATGAGTCAGGCACTGTGCTAAGTGCTCATGCATCATCTCATTTAACCCCGACAGACAGGTCAGTTCTCAGCAGAAATGGAAAGCACACCCTGCTAATAACTGGGAGGATTTATGTTCAGCTCAACTTATGTACACCAACACCTCGGTTTCCAACCCATTTCTGCAGAGGAGGAGCCTCAAGCTTGTCAGAGATGGCCTTTCAGAGAAAACTTACACTGCAACTTCTCCAACTCTGAGAAATTCACACGTTCTAACCTGTTTGCCTATAAACTGAGATTTCAGGGAAGTTTCCCTGCTTCTGGGAGAAGGAGGAGCAAGGCACTATTGTTAATTAAGAAAAGGCTGAAATTAAATTCCCACGTTTCACAAGTGTTCCTAAAGGGCTTACAGCTTATTATTTTAAAGGAAGCAAACAGCTATTCCAGGCTCAAAAGGAGGGGAGGCCTGGCAAGTTTACTCTCACCTCTGAAGCCTTGCCCTTCACCTGGGCAAATTCTGAGAAGGGCCTGGCAAAGCCTCTGAAGACGGGCAGCCCTAAGGAGCTGTTTCGTCGGGGGAGGGGAGATTCAAGGCTAACGGAGGCGCTCCGACCCCACCCTCAAACTTCAAAGGAAGCAGCCAGATCCTCCCAGAACGTGCCGGCCGGCCTGCGTGCGGATACTCGGGGAGGGCGCTCGAACTCTTCCGACGGCAGGGCAGGAGCGGGAGGGAGCTGGCGGGGAGGCCCGGTAGGGTTAGGGGAGGGAAACTGAGCCGGGGAGAAGACAGGCGTGGGGCGAGCCAGCGCCTTCTAAAGAAGCTCAGAAGATTCTTGGCGGCCGGGGGCTGGAAGGCGGCCGAG
>SJYQ01092563.1:47386-69570 GCA_006410935.1 Redunca redunca | reverse complement strand
GAGCAACTGAACTGAATATGTATCTCTAATAAATACTTTTGGAGAAGGAAATGGCAGTCCACTCCAGTATTCTTGCCTGGAGAATCCCATGGACAGAGGAGCTTGGTAGGCTACAGTCCATGGGGTCACAAAGAGTCGGACACGACTGAGTGACTTCACTTTCACTTTCACTTTCAATAAATACTTTTAACATAACCATGATTTCTTTATCACATCTTTACAATATGTCCTTAATATGATTTAATACCCAACTCATGTTCAGTTTTTTCCCCAATAGTTTCCAAAATATTATTTCATACCCTATTTATCTGAATCGGGATCTCCACTTTGCACTTGATTGATAAATATGTCTCTCAAGTTTCTTTTCATGTATAACATTTTCCCTTCCTTTTTTTCTTCTTCCTTCCTTTTTTCTTCCTTTTTCATATGCAGTTTATTTGTTGAAGAAACCAGATTATATATCTTAAGAACTTTCCACATTCTGGACTTGGCCAGTTTCATCTTTACGATAGTCACTATTTTTCTTGTAAACTGGGAGTTAAATCCAAAGGTTTGATGTTGGGAACTTTCCTGGCAGTCCAGTGGATAAGACTCTGCCTGGTTGGGGAGCTAAGATCCTGCATGACCTATGGCATAGCCTAAAAAATTTTTTAAGACTAATAAAGGTTTGATGTTATATAGGGAGTGTTTTTATAGTATTTTGTATCAGCCATGACCTTGTTCTCACACTTATCTCTGCCTAAATTACAGCTCCCCCACACCCCATTCCGTTTCCTCAACACATAGGGCATCTTAAGAGACTCTGGCTGTCTTAATATTATTATTATTATTCCAGATCTGTGCCTATGATCTTGTGCTAATAGGCCTCTTTCCTCAAATTCTTCAAATTTCACACACACACACACACCTACAGGGGCATATCCCAACGTCAGATTTGTTCAACATGAAAGTATTTTTAGTAGATACTGTAAAATATATGTTATTCAATTCTTAGAATTTATCCAAGAAAGAAAAGAAATTTACACTCATCAGTGGTAGTCAGTACTTAGGATGGTTGCAGGGACTGTGCTTTCTGTGGATTTAACTCCTGAACAGCTCTTGAATTGGCCTGGTTCCTCATCCCCACGGCCTCTGCTGTGGTGGTTCATACCTGTTTCTCACTTGAGGTAATTGAGGTCCCCCTGTACTGGGGTTGTAGAGTCTCAGCCACTGGACCACCGGGAAAGTCCCAGATTGTTCCATTTTAACACACAGAAATAAACGCTGGGCCAAGGTCCCTAAGGATGGCAGAATACAATTTAGTTCAAGAAAGTCCTGCCCTAGAAAACTTTCAGTCTCAGGTATCTATCAGATAAGCATCTGTTGCAAAAGCCATGAATAAATTAAAGCAGCTGCACCGGAGTCTTAAAGAAAGCCAGCCCTGAAGATATCAGGCAGTAGATGTGAAGGCAGTACGGCCAGAGTTAAAAACATGGGCTGTAGAGGTCCTTTATCAGATGTACATGATATGCAAATAATTTCTTACAGGCTCTGGCTTGAGTTGAATCTTTTTCATTGTATTGTGAGAATATAAATAGGATATTATCTATCTTGTTAAATGTTCCATGTGGTGCACTTGACACAATATGTTATAAACAATATTGCCAATAAACCCTATATATTAATATAACTAAAAACAAAATTATTTTTAACAACTAAAAACAATGCATGTATATTAACAAAGAAAATTAAAGTGTCTAACAAAAAAAAAAATTGACTATGGAGTTCCATCTCCCCCTCTTACTCCTGTCAGCGAGTATGTTACTTTGTGCTGACTTCATAACCAGGCTGTTTTGCTTTCCTTTTCTGTAAAACGGGGTTGACATTACCTCCCTCACAGGGTTGTATGAGGATTTAAATAAGGTAACATGGGGCTTCCCTGGTGGCTTAGGGGTCAAGAAGCCACCCACCATCTCAAGCTTGATCCCTGATCCAGGAAACCTCACATGCCTTAGAGCCACCAAGCCCATGTGCCACAATTATGGAGCCTGTACTCTAGAGCCGGGGAGCTGCAACTATTGAGCCCACGTGCCGCAACTACTGAAGCTGGATGCCCTTGAGCCTGTGCTATGCAACAAAACAAGCCACTACAATAAGAAGCCTGTGCAATGCAATGATAAGTAGCCCCGGCTCACTCCAACCAGAGAAAAACCTGTGCAGCAACAAAGACCCAGGACAGTCAAAAATAAATAAATTTTTTAAATTATTAAAAAATAATAATAAGGTAACATGTAAAGTGCCTAACCCATGGGAAATGTTTTCAAGTAGTAGATGGTGTGTGTGTGTGTGTGTGTGTGTGTGTGTGTGTGTGTGTGTCAGGAGGTAAATTTTCATCACACTTCTCTGATGCTACTGTCTGGCATGTGCCCATGATCAGTACATCACAATTGTCTGGGACATCTGTGAATGTGGCAAGGGTTGGGCTGCATGGTTGCGGACTGAGAGGTTTTTGGAATGCACTTCTGGATCAACTGGTGATTTTGTCATGCCCTTGTCTTTCGCTGACATCTGCCAGGATTAAAAACAAAAGCACAAAGTCCTAAGGGAGTTGTGCTACATAAGATATGAAACAAACAGCTGGCAATCAAAACATCAAATAAGTTGACATTTTATTGGCCTAAGATTATCTTTGGGCTTCGTCTTTGAGCCTTCTCTTTGCTGGGCAGTAGTACAATACTAGCAAGAAGACTTTGGTTGAAAGTGACAGTTCAAACCAGCTTGGAGTGGGTAAGAGGGAGGAAATGCATTAAACCCTGTAACTGAAAAGTCCAGTGCCTCAGGAATTTAAAGAATTTTGTCAGATGTTTGCCCCTTTTTGTCTCTCCTTTCCTCCTCTCCACACGCCATACCCAGCTTCCAAATGCTTGACTATTTTTGTCTATATATTGGATTTTTGTTATAAATTTGTTTGTGTTTGGATTGGGGAGGGGGGAATGCAACTAGGGGATCCAAGTGCTTCCCACTGCTATCATCTAATTTCGTATACCCCAGCACTGAATAGTGCCATTAATACTGTCTATACACAGGAAATGAATCAAGGAGACTTCTTTCTTTCTTTCTTTTTTCTCTTTAGTTTGGCTACACTGGGTCTTAGTTGCAGGACATAGAATCTTTAGTTGCAGACTGTGAGATCTAGTTCCCCAGCCAAGGACTGAACCCAGGCCCCCTGCATTGGGAGAGTGGAGTCTTGGCCACTGGACCACCAGGGAAGTCCATCAAGGAGTTTTCTAGTATCAGTTTTAACCAGATACTTCTCTTGCTAACATGACACTGTATTGTGATCACTAGTAACAGGAGTCCCTGTTCCAAAATTGAGGTTTATACAACCACTTAAGCTCGCATGCTATGTGGCCTTTCTTGCATAACCTGCTCTCTTTCACCTGTTGCCCAAAAACACTAGACATCTAGTCTAGTGATCAAATGGTATCATACAAATGGTTATCATGAAACTCATCCTTTATTTCTCCTCTTCACAAATATTCTCAACACAAAAATGTTACAATATTGTAAATGTAAGAAATTGAAGTCATTTGGGACTTTGTGAGAATGAGCAGATCAGAATTTAGGGCATATGGACCATAGATAGTGTTTCCAGGAGACATGTAAGCAGGCTTCACATAGATCATATTAGATGAACTTCCATCTTCATAATTGATTCATGTGGCAGAGGGATGGGGCAAGGGAGCAGAGGGGAGTGAGAGGAATGACCACAGAAGTCCAGCTTGACATCATCCCAGTTTAGTGACCCTAAAGGTAAAGGAAAGATTCTCCCTCTCACTTAATAGTCATAAAAGCCAAAGGAGGGCTTCCCTGCTGGTCTAGTGGATAAGAATCTGCCTGCCAACGTGGGGGGACATGAGTTCGATCCCTTGTCCAGGAAGATTCCACATGCCTTGGAGCAACTAAGCCAGTGCACCGTGCCACAACTACTGAGTCCACGCACCTAGAGCCTGTGTGTGCTTTGCAACAAGAGAAGCCACTGCAAGAAGCCTGTGCACTGCAACGAAGAGTAGCCTATGCTCACCACAACTAAAGAGAGCCCTCATGCAGCAATGAAGACCCAGTGCAGCCAAATATAAATAAATGAACAAACAAATAAATCTTTTTAAAAAAATCCAAAGGAGCATCGCTGAGTAGCCCAGCTTGGACCCTGTGTCATACGTTCCTCTGTGGGCTAGTCTCTTCACCAAGGGGTGAGACATTCTGATGGCCCTAGCTGGGATTGTGCGTTCACCCTATGCAAAGAGGCTCAGAGTAACAACTCCACAAAATTACATGGAGTGATGGAGAGGAAATTCCTTAAAAGAATGTAGGGTACTTTTTGCCAGAAGATGAGGGAGAAATTCTGGACAGACAAAAACAACAGATGTTCACTACAAGAAGAATAGAACTGCTGGCGAGGCCAAACGACATGGTTTTGTGGGGATGCTTCTTAGAGCACAGTATGTAAGTGTTTGCTGTGGCCAGGTAAAAGAAAGCAGCAGTCACCTGGAAAGTTACACTGTAGAATGTTCATATCTATTACCTCTTCTTTTTTTTTAAAATAAGTACACTTTATTTAATTATTTTTATTTTGGCTGCACTGGGTCTTCATTGCAGCATTCCAGCTCTTCATTGCAACACACGGGCTTAGTTGCCCTGTGGCATGTGGGATCTTAGTTCCCTGGCCAGGAGTCAAACCTGTGTCCCCTGCATTGGAAGGCAGATTCTTAACCACTGGACCAGCAGGGAAGCCCTCTATTACCTCTTCTGATTGTCACCATAATGACGAGAATTGGGCAGGGCACACTTATTTTACAGAACGTGCTTTTGAAAGTCAAGCAACACAGGGAAGCACAGTGGAAAACACGTGGTTCATATGACAGTGCCAGGTGTAAATCGGGTTTGTACATCAGTTTGGGAGGCAGGTGCCTTCCAGACATTCTCAGGATGTTAGACAATCCTGAAAGTATCTGGCATCTGCAGGGACCCAGAAAATGCCCTGCCCAGCATCCAGGTACATATTATCAAGGTGACTGCAATTTCCTGGAAACTCTAGCACATATGTGCATCCCTAGAATTCTCTATCACATTAACCTTTATAGTTGGTATTCTTCCATATACTCCAGGATAACAACTTTCATTCACTCATTTTATTTCCGTCTCCCACAACTAACCCAGTTTACACATAAACCACAACAAGTGTTTATGGAATGATGCATTGAGAGATAGCAATTATTATTGAATGTCAGTTATGTGAATTATGCTAGGCTCTATGGATATAGAGATGAATACCATTCCTATTCTCAAGTCACAGCCTAATGGGAAAAGTCAACAAGTAAACAGTCCAAAGTCCTTTGGCTGACATAGAAACAGGACCCAAAGTAGTTTAAGGAAAAAAAAGGGGGGGAATATTTTGGCTCACATATGTTAAAAAGTCCACAGGCTGGCTTCAGGCAGAGTTGGTTCCGGGCTAAATACTCTGGTTTCATCTCTAGGACTTCTACCATGCTGCATGCGGTCTGAAGCTTCACAGAAAGAGGCATCAGCGACTCCAGTTCTTATATCCTTTCAAGGCAACAGAGTGTAGTAGTTCAGAGTGAAAGCTGGTTTGACATCAGGCCTCACCACATGCTGGCTATGAGAGCTTTCTCAGGCTGATCGAAACACTCTGTGCCTCATTTCCACCATTTGTAAAAAGGGAATAATAATTGTACCTACCCAATACAGTTCAAAATACATACATACATATATATATATAATTTGTGTTTTTCTTTTCTTTTTTATATTTCTTTTTATTTATTTATTTGACTGTGCTGGGTCTTAGTTGTGGCACATGAGATGTTCAATCTTTGTTGCAGCATATGGGATCTAGTTCCCTGAGCAAGAATCGAACCCAGGCCACCTGCATTGGGAGTCTTAGCCTTTGGAGCACCAGGGAAGTCCCCTACTTAGCAGAATTATCATGAGGGCTAAAGAACATAAATTGTGTTCAGAACTCTCCCTGGCATAGAATAAGCACTCAATAAGTGCTTATCTTATTAATAAATTATTATTAATAATTATTAAGTTATTAATAGAATAACTTATTTTCATTATTCTTGTTATCATTATTGTCATCCAATTTGGGGGGAAAAAAGAAGAGAATTTCTTTCCCCCAAATGCCAGAGAAAATCTTGCCTCTCATTGGCTCTGATTGGATTGTGTGCCCATCCCTGACCCAGAGCCAAGGGAGTGTCATACGCTGCACACACTCGCAGTTTAGGCCTGATAAACCTGCTCCATCCCTGGAGTGCAGAGTAGAGTCAATGTCACAAGAACCACATAGACTATGATTAGAGGACAGGCTCGTTCTCAGCAAGAGAAAGAGAGAGGATGGATGCAAAAAACAAGAGATGAGCAGCATCATAGTCTTGATGGTACAGTCTGGCCAGTGCTGTGATCAAGGTAAGTATTCGAGCTCATCTGAGGAGTTTCTGGGGAGAACTGAGTTTTTGTTTTTGTTTTGGTTTATTTTGGCACAGCTTGTGGAACGTCTGCTCCCCAGTTAGTGATTTGAATCCAGTCCACACAGCGAAAGTCCAGAATCCTAACCACTAGACCACCAGGGAACTCCCCAAGAACTGATTTCTTTTTATCCACTACCTAAGTTCCCTAAACCAAAAGGATTGTGGTAAAATATACATTAAAAAATTTACCACTTTAACCATTCAAAAATAGGCAATTCAGGGCTTCCCTGGTAGCTCAGTGGTAAAGAATCCGCCTGTCAGTGCAGGAGACATGGGTTCTATCCCTGGTCAGGGAACTTAAACCCCGAAAACCTCATAGGTGGCTGAAAAAAAGAATTTCATTCCTTTTGAAGGCTAAATAACATTCCATGTATGATGTAGGTATCACATTTCATTTGGGCATTCATCTGTCGATGGACATTTGGGTTGTTTCCAGCTTTTGGCTAGTGGGAATAATGCTGCTATGAACATGATGTACAAATATCTCAGTCCTTGCTTTCAATTTTTTGAATGTACAGGGGTTGAGCTTTCTAAGAACAAAGAAAAAACCACTTTATTAATGAATTTTTTTCTCTCTTTTTGATAGGCTCTGTTAAATTCTCATAGGCGCATGTCACCTCTGGCTTGGACAACTTCCACTCTGTTACCCAGCCATATCCCCTTATTATTGAGGGCATACGTGAATACAGAGGTTTGCCCATCACCTCCACTGGAAGCAATAGTCTGCTTTGGAACTGGATAATGCACTGAGCTAGCCTTCCACTCAGATCAGACTCTTGGAATGATAGGAGGAGATTAGCATTGAGAAACTTTGCTTCCTGGGGAGGGACTGTGCCAGTTATGAAAAGCCTACAGTTGTAAATTGTCTAATGGTGATTGCCTGTGAAACTTGTCAAGATTCCTGACAGCTCAGCTGAGAACCTAATTACCAGTTACAAAGAGAGACAGGAAAAACGTGTTGTCAGAGAGCTCCTGGTCAGAGAGAATGAGGTACAGTATCCTGGCCCTGTCATCAGCCTCCTTCTTGCTTCACTAGAGCACGGCACATTAATACAACTGACATCACACGTGTTTGTTATCTGGAACAAAGGAACCATGTCAAACACAGCCATGTGTCAGCTAAGACTTTGGTAATCATATAAATTGAACAGTGGCATTTGACCTGACTGTACAAACACTTCCGGTATTCTCAGTGCCAAGGATAATACCAAACCATACTTAACTTTCCTCCTGGAATTTACACAGACTTCAACCAATCCTCTTCCTTTCCTGAACTGAAGAAGAGCAGTGATCCTTTGTTCCAGAGAAGCTTAGAGACAGGTAATAACTTACCTAATCAGCAACCTAGCATCTTATCTTCCAAGGAAAATAAATTAGTATCAACCATGCTATAGCAGCAACATGAGGAAACCAGCAGTCTTGGCCAAGAATCTCTAAACTGAGGGAAAGCAACCTTATCGTATTCGCATGCTAGTTTTTACAAATTCCTGGTCTTCTGGTCTTGCAAAAACACTCACACTTCCCACTCACCTTTCTTTCTTCAGTTGCATCAGTAGCACCTGATTGTGGATGCTAACTTTCTCAATGGAAAAAAGAAATTTTTTTCAGATACTTGAAAATCAGGGGCCTCGTATTTATTGCAACAGGAGATGAGAAGAAAGAGAAAGTTAATATTTACTGGGCATATCTATGATGTTCCAGATACTATGCTTTTTAAATTAATTAATTTAATTGGCTGCATGGTTGTTGCATGAGGGATCTTCATTGCATCATGCAAGATCATTTGTTGCAGCACACGGACTCTCTAGTTGTGGCACGTGGGCTTTCTGAGTGTGGCGTGTGGGCTTAGTTGGTCCACAGCATATGGAATCTTAGTTCCCTGACCAAGGATCAAACCCGTGTCTCCTGCACTGCAAGGTGGATTATTCACCCCTGGACCACCAGAACAGTCCCTAGGTACTGTATTTTACCTCTATCTAATTTAATCTATGAATCAACTGACAACATAGATACTATTATACACATACAAAAGGCAGGAGGAGAACGGGACGACAGAGGATGAGATGGTTGGATGGCATCACCGACTCGATGGACATGAGCAAGTTCTGGGAGTCGGTGATAAACAGGGAAGCCTGGCGTGCTGCAGTCCAAAGAGTCAGACATGACTGGGCGAATGAAGTGAACTGATATACGTATTCCAATGCCATATCTGGAGCTCAGAGAGGTTAGGAAAATTGCTCAAAATGACCCAGCTAGTAAGTGACAGAGCAGATTTTTTTTTAACATATTTATTTCCTGGGACAGGGCTTAGAACCCACTTCTTTCTGGCTCCAAAGCCTGTACTCTTTGTAATGCATTATGCTGCTTCAGTAGAAGAGGAGAAACTAGAGAAACTCCCAAGAGATACACCTGATACATGCACTTCTAGTGCATTTGATTTTCTTTTGTCTGTATGGATTACAATTGCCTGGTCAAATAGAAGACATTCAGCAAAATATTCCATCAGATTCAGAGATGCTACAGAGAATAGAGAACTGGGAGGGGAAAGAAGCAGCTAGAAGAAACAGGGACCAGGAAGGGGAACCGTTTGGGAAATGTACGAGGAGCAGGAGGTTGTTCTCAGAGGCCTTCCACCAAAACCCAAAGAACAGAACAAAACTGACACTCCTCTTTTTTTTTCCTTTCTTCATTCACCATTTATTTTCTCTTCTCCTATAAAAGGATTAGCAGGATGGGCTCAGTGGGAGAGGAGGCTCCTGTGGGATCCTGTTACCAGCCATCTGTGTTCCGTTCTTTACTTTTGAACAAGACGGCTCCAAAACTCTGAACCGGAGAGGGAGTTGGAGCTGCATACAGATCAGCAGAGCTTTTGCTAACAGCTCTGACGCCTGCGGGATGACTCAACCCTCTGTGCCTGGCAGAGTCAGCTGTGGTCCCCTGGAGCCTCCTACTCTCGGGGAGGAAATCAGAGATGTGGGGAAGTGGCTTGGGGGAAAGATCCAGACCCTTCATCTAGGGCAGAAATTCAGGCTGGAAGGACAGGGAGGAGCACCCTCATTTAAGAGTACCAGCTGATGCTAGGGGAAGGAGTAAAGGTGACCGTGAGGAAAGCACCATCCTGTATACACATCAGCCACTCTGCCAAAGGAATATACTGTCCGGAGGATGGCAGTCAGCAAAAGCCATATGGCTGTGTCACCAGGAGTTCAGCCCCAACACAAACTGCACTCACTTCCTGGGTAAATTTTACTCAGGTATAGGCATCTCCTGCTGTTCCCTCGCTTTTTAAAAAATTTTTAATTGTCTTTTATTTTTATTATTTAAAAATATTTTAATCAGAATATAGTTGCTTTACAATGTTGTGTTATTGTCTGCTGCACAGTAAAGTGAATCAGCTCTCTGTATACATACATCCCCTCTTTTTTGGATTTCCTTCCCCTTTAGGTCACCACAGAGCACTGAACAAAGCTCCCTGTGCATTCCCTCACTTTTGGAGGAACCCAAAGGCTCTTCCTGTTCTTCCGCAACACCATTAATCTTTAAGAACATTCTCATGCTGGACAGTTGCTACTGTCAGACCTCTCCTCTGGTTACTCACTCAGATCTCTGAGATACGGGCAATCAGGAGGAGGTTACTTGTATACCTAGCCAGCAAGTATCTGGATTTACCCTGTACCACGTACCCTGCTCCACTACCACCCCCAAACAACCCCAGGCTTCTTCAAAGAGCTTCCCTTTCAGTTGGCTCCTTACCACTCACCAATAAATAGCCCCTGAAGTTTGGCTTGTTGTCATGGTAACTCAAACACAATGACTGAAGCTGCCAATATAGGCATCAGTCCCCAAACTCAGACTTCTTTAAAAACAATAGCATAATGTGGAATTACCACTCCATCCACCTTCTTCACCACACTGAATACATACTTTCAGTTGCTGATTTTATGGAGAGACTCAGTTCTTGGAACAGCTGAGAAACTGGCCGTTTTGCCCCAGATGAAAGGTTTCTAAATTCCAGGGACTTCTGCGGTGGTCCAGTGGTTAAGAATCCGAGGGCTGGGTCCCTGGTCAGGGAGCTAAGATCCATATGCCTCCTAGGCAAGAGAAACAGAACATAAACAACAGAAACAGTATTGTAACAAATTTAATAAAGACTTTTAAAATGGTTCACATCAAAAAAACAATCTTTTAAAAAATTCTAATACAATTCTTTCTTTAGACACTAGCCTAGAAATCTGACCAATCTACAAAGTATCAACATCTCTAGGACTCCATGGAATTTAAAAAATACATCTGTATGTATCCTTTACTTATACTTCATTTTTTTTCTGTGCTGGTAGAAAGAATCCAGGTAGTTGGCATTTCAGGGCTAGAAGTGCTAGTTGGTTTCCCACAGAGGGGGAGGGGACTCCTGATGTCCTCATAAAATACACGCGAAAGTACTTCATACCCTGTAGAAGAGTGTTCAAATATTCAGTTCGTTTCTCTTTCTTTTTTATTTTTTAAATTATGAAAGTATGATAACACATTGACAGGAGCCTTGAAAAGTTACATATAGCTCTACTATATATTACAATTATTTTTTAAGTAGATAAATTAAGATTTTTAGTTGGAGTTTTAATATCTAACTCTCAAAAATTAGAATGGATACACAGAAAAGTAGAAGCAGGCCTGAAAAGCACCATGAACCACGTCAACATAATTAAGATTTAGACAATTTTCACGCAACAGTAGGATACAAATTATATTTAAGTTCCCAGAGACTATAAACTAGGAGACACTGGAACATATCCAGGGACATAAAACAAGGTAGAAAAAATTTCTTGATCTAAAGATATTAAAAACATACAGAGTCTGTCCTCTTGTCACTGTAGAATGGTGTTAGAAATCTATATCCAGTGATATTTGAAAATAACCCACAAATTTTCAAGTGCAATGTGACATTTACCAAGAGAGGTCTTTGATTTAGCCATTGAAAGCCTCAATAAAGTTAGAAGACTGAAAAGACACAGAAGGTGATTACAGAGAAGAAAATATTTAAATGAGAAATTAATACAAAGATACTTTAACACACCCCTGTATTTGTAACAGAATAAAAATGAAAAGAGAATTTACCAGAATTTTTTGCATGCAGCTGAAGTTGCTCAATGCAACTAAATACAATGTGGAATCTTGAATAAGTTATGGACATAAAAACAGACACTTTGTGAAATTCAAATATTCATTTTAACTACTATTCTCTGCCCACTCTTCCCCTTTAGTTCAAGGTCATATTGCATAGGACCCTAGTGCCAAATGTTCTGGTTTGAATTCCTTCTCTACCCTTTACTTTGTACTTTGGGCAAGGTTTCTCTGTGCTTCATTTTCGCCATCTGTAAAATGGGAAAGATAATAGTGCCCTGCTTAGAAGGTTTTCATGAGGCTTGCGTGCATGTGTGCTAAACTGCTTCAATTGTGTCCAATTCTTTGTGACCCTATGGACTGCAGCCCATCAGGCTCCTCCGTCCATGGGATTTTCCAGGCAAGAGTACTGGAGTGGGGTGCCATTGCCTTCTCTGTCATGAGGCTTACATAAATTTAAACATGTAAAGTATTTTGATTAGTCCCCAGTTTTATATATCAAGGATGCCTCTGGACAGAGTATGTAACTGAGAAACACAGACAAGTTGCCCTATCCTCAAAGAGTTTAAAGGCTGATATCCACATGGTAGAAATAGAAAACCCAGTAATTACAGGTAGTGTGACAAGTACTTCTCTGAATGGAGAGAGAGAACAGAGACAGAGCCAGAAATTCAGCCTTGATGGATGCCTGGGTTTTCCTAAACAGAAACAGCTTATCAATTAGGCCCTCTGGGTCACTCCATTTAGCTCAACAAGGTTATTTGAAAGATAGAAGTCACAAGAAAACCAGGAAAAGTAACAGCCCAGAAGAGCAAGAGAGAGCATCTTGGGTATTTTAATCCTGATGCTCAGTCATTAGCATGACTTAGCTGTTTTCCTGGCCTCCTTTCCAACTGGTTCCTTGGTCTCTGCTTTGTATTATGCTCTCTTCCTCGTCGTTTCTATATATCCACAGCTAGAGCCTGCCTTGACCCCTTGTGATCCCGAGGGGACCTTCTTTCTCTCTCTCTTTTATTTTTGGCCATGCCACGGGGCATGAAGGATCCTAGTTCCCCAACAAGGGGCTGAACTCATGCTCTCTGCATCGGAAGCATGGATTCTCAGCCGCTGGACCACTAGGGAAGTCCCCTCTCATAACTTTTCTTTATACATGATTTTAGATCTTGTTCCTGTTATTAATAGCCACATTCTCTCCTTTTTCTAATTCATTCTTAGAGAGTATCTGATTGACCTCATCCTTTTTTGGTGTCAGGTATGTTAAGTTGCTGGCCAGGTTCTGGGTTGTCCACCATTGCATCAGATGCCAACTCTGGTCCCAGCAGCTAAGGCACAAGTACCTCCAAGAACTGTGGCCACCTCGGGCTACCTCTTCGACAGCAGCTATAGGTAGTGAAGTTTCCCTTTGAAAGGAAATATGGATGTAGCAGTCATGATGCTCTGTTTAGAACAGAAAGAAGAAATAACATATACAAAGAACGTGGAAAAAGAGAAACGCAGTGTGTCTAGAGTTGACTCAACACATTTATTTACCGAGACATCGCTAAATATCAGTCACTGTGCCGGGAGGGGAGTGGATAACAAATGCCGTGATAAATGGTATATAGGGTGTTACGGGAAGCCATTGCAGGGTCACCTGAACCAGACAGGAGAGCGTCAACAAAGCCTTCTTAGAGGAAGTAAACTTTACACCTGGACCAGAAAGAGGAATAGGAATAAAAAAGAGCATAGCATATTCCAAGATCTGAAAGTAGCTTTAATGAGGCTGCCAGAAATGAGAGGGAATAATAAGGGATAGGCCGGGACTACCTCATTCAGGACCTAACAATTGTAATGACCATTTATTGAACACAGAACTGAACACTATGCTAAACCTTTTATGTGTATGTATGGCTTGTTTTTAATTCTCCCACCAACCCTATCAGGTGGGAATAATTATTCCTTACATTTTCTTTTTAAGATGAGAAAATCAAGACTCAGTGAGAGTTAGTAACTTTCTTATGATCACTTAACTAGCAAGTGCCCAAACTGCTAAAATATACTTACTTTATGGATTATTGTCTTTAAGAGCTGCGGGAAGCCATCAAAGGGTTTTAGGCAAATTTGTGTTTCAGAAAGATCACTCTGGTTGAGTATAGAGTGGATTACAGGGAATAAAGGGGGACATGGGCGACCCTTTGGGTTCCTGTTGCAGACCAGGTAAAAGGCAGTAGTAAAGTGGACCAGGATGATAAAAGTGCCACGGAAGTATTCATTCATTCATTCCTCTGTCCAATACATATTTAATAAGCTCCTACTCTTAGTATGAGGATATAAAATTAAACAAGGATATAAAGTTAAACAAGGCAAATGAGGGTCTTGCCCTCACGGAGTTCAGCTAAGGGAGTTCATCTAAGGGATAGAATAGACGGGAGTCAGTGGAGTTGAATGTGAGAGTGAGGGAGAAGAGGGAGTCTGGGGTGGTTTACTGGCTCGTGCTTGGCTCCAAACCCTCACCCTTTCTACCTCATTACTCTCCCTAAGGTGGTGTATGTTCAGTGGGGAGCAGGGGGCCAACCGATAAGTAAGGTAGTTAGGAGGACCAAGGACACTTAGGAAACGGTTTTGTATACCGTTCTCATCAGCTCAGACTTTACTCTGGAGACTTTTGGGAGCCAGTGAAAATGTGTAATCAGGGAAATGACTTGACCAGATACACATGTTAGCAAGATCAAGATTAATCCTTTCGGAAACTAAAATTCCTCCAGGGGTGTAGAGCCAGTTTAAGTCTTCTTTTCGTATTCTGCCCTCTAGTGGCAAGACGAAAATCAGCACGTTCCAGCTCTTCAGGTTTACGAGGAGCCGCCAGCTTTGATTAGTCATGAATGTCACAGCTCCCGTACCTCTGAGCACGTTGTGTTGCTCAGTCTTCAGCAGAGACCACGCATTTATTCCAGAATTCCTCCAGTTCCATGGATACAGCCCTGTCTCCCATTATAGAAAACCCTCTTCTGAGAACTCTTCCCCAGCCTGGTTCGCAGTTGCTCCTCACCTCACCTCTACACCCTTCGTCTCCTCAACGCCCTTGCAATGCAGACGAGGCAGTAGGCAGCCCTAAGGAGGTCATAAAAGCTAGCACTGCTGCCCTCAAGTGGGGACCTAGGGAAGTGCATGTTGCATTTTCCCTGGATCCTCTCCCTCTCTGAAAGTCAAATCTTTATTAACTTGGTATCTTATTGAGCCTTCTTTTCTTTTTGCATCCGAGTTGTAGACAGACAGTACCCCTTTCCACTCTCGGGCTCAGATTTAAGGAAGCAATGTGGAGGAGGAAAAGCAGGACCTCGTCCCAATGAATTCAGCATTTTCATCATCATCATAACCAGCAGGGAAAAAGAGAGTAGGGCAGATAAAGGATAGCCTCCTCAAAGACATCCCTTGCTTTCTTTGAGAATTATTATTCTTTTTTCAAAACTTAATCCTTGTCCTTTTGCCCCAGAATCTCCATGCTTCTAAAACGGAGCTCTGATTATAACGAGTCACATCCAAGTGTATGGATCTTGAAAATAAATACTGGAATCATTTCTCAAAATTTTGTATTGATTTAAACACCCTCTGGCAACGTTCCTTTGGCACCCTTGCCAATGCTAATGAACCTGGGCCGCAATCTCCTCCACTCCTTGACTCAGCACTTAGTGGCAAAGTGACCCTTCAAATCTCAACTCAGCAAAGACAGCTACTCTACCTGCTAAGAGGGTGATTTTTGTGAATTAAACTGGGATGCTGTTTTTTCTAATTTAGCACATACATGCCACCCACAGGCAATTTATTCCAGAATTTCTTTCAAAGCCAAAGGCTTTAAGATTTCTGACCTGACAGATCCCTCCCCCATTCAAACCCTCTATTCACCCAGGAATTTGTGATGGAAATAGTCCTGCTGGCTAGAGTGGTGAGGCATACCAGCGCTGCTCAGAGCTGAGTGGCCGTTGCCATGGGGGCAAGAGTGTTTGTATAGAACTGTCTATACAAGGTGGTAGGCTTGAGGGCTGCTTAGGTTTGGAGGATTCTAGAACTGAGCCAGCGCCCTCAGTTTACAGATGAGGAAATTGAGGCCCATAGAGTCAGTTTGATGATTCATTCAGGGTCCTAGGGGAAGTTAGAAACAGAGTTGTGCTCTTTGCAATACTTTTTTTTTTTTTTAATGTGGACTGTTTTAAAAAATTCTTTACTGCATTTGTGGGCTTCCCTCATAGCTCAGTTGGTAAAGAATCTGCCTGAAATGCAGGAGACCCCGGTTAAATTCCTGGGTCAAGAAGATCTGCTGGAGAAGAGATGACTACCACTCCAATATTCTTGGGCTTCCCTGGTGGCTCAGCTGTAAAGAATCTGCATGCAATGCAGGAGACCTGGGTTTGATCCCTGGGTTGGGAAGATCCCCTGGAGAGGGGAAAGGCTACCCACTCCAGTATTGTGGCCTGGAGAATTCCATGGACCATGTAGTCCATAGGGTTGCAAAGAGTTGGCAGGACTTTCACTTTCACTGCATTTGTTACAATATTGCTTCTGTTTTGTTTTGTTTTGTTTTTTTACTGCAAGGCATGTGAGATCCCAGTTCCCCAACCAGGGGAGGTGAAGTCTGAAGCACTGGACCATCAGGGAAGTCCTGACTCTTTGCAATATTACAACACCCTACTCATGAGGACACTCACGCTGGTTGAGTAGGTGCTCCTCCACCCATTTCCACGAATGTCACTGTGCTATTCCAGCACCACCAATTTCAGATATAAGTGCCAGGAAATAAAGGACTGGCCATGATGAACATGTAAATACCCTTGCATATGTCTGCATTAAATTACATGTGCACACCTGTGGGTGACTGAGCTAACTGGGTATTTGTAGAGCTCTCTGTTTCTTGGAATTCCTCAAACCTCAGTTTCCTCATGAGTGAAATTCAGAAAAGAAATAGTACCTATCTCAAAGGATTAAATGAGATTAGGTATTTAAAGTACTTAAGCACAGTAGCTGGCATAGATTAAGTATTGGATATTAGATTGCTTCTATTATGTCTTTCTCTAATGGAACATGTCAGAGATTGTCTTTAAGGCACTGGGTTAAATGCTTTAATTTTTTTCATTTAATTTTCACAATAACCCTTTGAAGTAGGTTGTTCCATTTTCTGTGTAGCATTGATGAAAAAACTAGGCCTAGAGAGGTTGAGTAACTTGCAAAAAGTCACAGGGCTAGGAAGTGGCCGAGTAAGAATCAAAACCAGGTCTGTCTGACATTAATGCCCTCAATCTTAATAATTAGATTATTCTACTGTCTTCCCTGGTGGCTTAGTCGGTAAGGAATCTGCCTGCAATGCAGGAGACCCGGGTTTGATCCCCGGGTCGGGAAGATCCCCTGGAGAAGGAAATGGCAACCCATTTCTGTATTTTTGCCTGGAGAATGCCATGGACAGAGGAGCCTGTGGACTTCAGTCCACAGGGTTACAGAAGAGTTGGACTCCACTTAGCGATTATAGCACCACCACATCTCCTACACAAAAGCAGAAAACCAACTGGTCTATTCCAGTGCCTTTGACTTTGTTTCCTAGAACTCTAAATCTAGATACTGTAGATACATAATTACATGTGGAATGGGCTGCCTCATCCATATAAATACATTTTAATTAAACCCACTGAAACTGTAAGCAAAGAATTTGTTTTCACTCCCCTTTAATTACAGTTCTTTAAGAGACCCTACTTAGCCATTTTGTATGAGACAATTTCTCAATGACTGAATGCCATTTTATTCAATATTCTATTGTTTTAAAAACTCCTAGTTTGTCTTGGTAAGACCTACGTAAAAAATACCAATCTAATTGAAATCGTGTCCCCAGACGCTTGAGATCCTACTTATGTAGTAGGCTCTCCATTCTTAAAGATCTCTTCGGGTGTAAGAGATAGAAATTAAACATCTTTCTTTAATAGATATTCTCCTATTCTTATTAAAAATATCAGTTTTAGGATCTTCCAGAGTGTAACTCAAATTTCTCTTGTGGTCACATCATTCAGTTTCTATCAGATCAATTCCAATCAGAGCTTAGTTGTTCTCGGCTGTTCCCTTTTCTTTCTCTCTCTTTTATCCCTCAGTGGTTTTGTCCACTCCTCTACCTTCAACTATTCCTGCTAGATGGAGAACTACATCAATCTTATTCATTCAATAAATATTCATTAGCTTCTTGCTATGTTCTACAACCTGAATCTCACTGGTCCAGTCCAGTTGTTTGTGGAACGTCTTCAACAGGATCATGTGAGGTATTTGACAACCCTGTAAAAGTAGCTCTGAGTAAGAAAATGCCTTGACTTCTCTGGATTCCAATCTTGGCATCACTTCTCCCACCCTTCTTATCTTTACATTAGGTGTCCATGCTGACTCTACAAATCATCTCCGTTCCACTTGGAGCTCTGCTAAAAATAACTACTATATATCAACCTGAAGTCAATAAGACCTACATCATCATCTTTTCCACCAAACCACTCTGTGCTCTTAATTTCCTTCAGGATTTCATCTGATAGAAGCATTAGTCCTCCAAAAGTTTCTTGAGGCCTCCTGATTGCTCTGACACAATCTACTACCCTTTAGTAACTAATTTTTAAGATATTTATTTTATGTATTTATTTGGCTGCGCTGTGTCTTAGCTGTAGCACTCGGGATCCTCGCCCTTCATTATTACGGCATGCTGGATCTTTAGTTGTGGCGTGTGGGATCTAGTTCCCCGACCAGGGATTGAACCTGGGCCCTTGCCTTGGGAGCGTGAAGTCTTAGCCACTGGACCACCAGGGAAGTCCCTTTAGTAACTAATGTTAAAACACAAATCCAATCATATTATTCCCCTGCTTAAAACTAGTCTATAAATTCCCATTGCACTAAGAGTATAATTCAGATTCCTTACTAGGGCCTAGAAGAAACTCTGAATGATCTGGCCTCTACCCACCTTTCTCCTCTCACTTCTTGCCACTCTCTCCTACTGTGCTCCAGTCACACTGGCCTTCTTTCAATTCCTGGAACAGGCAACACTCTCTCTGGGCCTAGGCTTTAGCAAAAAGCTCTCTTCTGTCTGCTCTTGTCATGGTCTGTTTCTCAGCCTTTGAGTCTTGGTCCAAGGCTCTTCCCCTGGTCAAAACTGGCCCTCATCCCTAACCATTCCTTTTCATGATATCATTTATTTCTTCATAACATTTATTTCAAATGTTATATATTTTTAGAATACACCTATTTGTTGTCTGCCTCCCCTTCTAGATTGGAGGCTCCATGAAGGCAGGGGTCAAGTCCACTTAGTTCTTCAATGCATATGCTGCGTTTAGCATATTGCCTGGCACATAGTAAGTGCTCATAAATGGTGGCTACTATCTTTATTTATGAAATTAAAAGACACTTGCTCCTTTGAAGAAAAGCTATGATAAACGTAAACAGCATATTAAAAACCAGAGATATCACTTGGCCAACAAAGGTCTGTATAGTCAAGCTATGGTTTTTCTAGTAGTCATGTACAGATGTGAGAGTTGGACCATGAAGAAGGTTGAGTGCCGAAGAATTGTTGCTTTTGAACTGTGGTGTTGGAGATGACTCTTGAGAATCCCTTGGACAGCAAGAGCAAACCACTCAATCCTAAAGGAAACCAATCGTATATATTCATTGGAAGGACTGATTCTGAAGCTGAAGCTCCAGTACTTTGGCCACGTGATGGAAGAGCCAACTCATTGGAAAAGACCTTGATGCTGAGAAAGACTGAGAGCAGGAGGGGAGGGGGTGACAGAGGCTGAGATGGCTGGATGGCATCACTGACTCAATGGACATGAATTTGAGCAAACTCTGGGAGATAGTGAAGGGCAGGGAAGCCTGGTGCACTGCAGTTCATGGGGTTGCAAAGAATCAGACACAACTGAGTGACTGAACAACAATGATCTTTATTCCTAGTGAACTCCCTTTGGCATTCTGTAAAATGGCCATTTCAAAGCTTTCCCACTCTTTTTGAACTATGTCTTCTAACCTCTATCTCCTCAAAAATCTAAATAGAAACTGCCATCCTATTCCCATTTTCTATGATTTCCTTAAATGTCCTACATTTGAGTGACACTGGACCACTCAACATTCCATCACATTCCAGCCCATTGTTCACATTGCCTCTCTGCCAGAAATATCCTCTCAACCCACTCCCATCCCTTGTTATCATCTTGTCCTTAAAACCCAATGCAAATGGCATATTCTTTCTCCAATTTTTCCTAATAACCTACAATTAACTGCTCCTTTTTAAGTATTCTCAAAATGTTTCACAATATTTTTACATGAAAGTTTCCACTTTTTATCTGTGTGGGTCTCCTACCCTGGAAGGTGAATTCTTTAGGGAGGAAGTATTTGTTTTCTTCTTTTTTGAGCACAACTCTTGATGCATAGTATGCAGTCAATATAGAGTAATCAAATTAATAAATCCAGGGGCATCTCTAGCTGTCCAATGGTTAAGAATCTGTGCTTTCACTGCAGGGGATCCAAGTTTGATCCCTGATCAGGGAACTAAGATTCCATATGCAGCGTGGCCAAAAAACAAATGAATGAATAAATCTATAGCAGAACATCTTTACAAGAAATTCAAAGCTTGTCCCAAAAACTATTAAGAGACCTGATAGGTGTGTTAATCAAGCCTCAAATACATCTTTTCTTCAGAAGGCACAGAAGTCCTCAAAGAAGTCTCTCTTTGGATTTTCTTCCTATATGAATAAACAAAAAATCCAGAAATAAAGTGAAAATTGGGTGAAATCAGAGTTCCTTGGGCTGACCCCTAGGGCTTTATGAAATTCGGTGCTCATTATTTGGGAAAAATGTGAATTCTACCTCTTTCTAACTGTCCTTAATAAAGAACAGGCCTCGCCCCAAATATTCTGATTTAATTTGTCTAGCATATAGACATTAAAAATTTTTTTGAAAGCTCCCTAGACGATCAAGGGCTTCCCAGTGGTTCAGATGTAAAGAATTCGCTTGCCAGTGCAGGAGATGCAGGTTCAATCCCTGGTCAGGAAGATCCCCTGGAAAAGGGACCCACTGCAGAATTCTTGCCTGGAGAATCCCATGGACAGAGGAGCCTGGTGGGCTACCATCCATGGGGTCACAGAGAGTCAAAGACGACTTAGCCACTGAATACACACACACATACACACACACATTAGGTGTGCAGCCAGGATGCAGAACCAATTCCTAGAATGGTGTTATGGCTTAATGTTTGTGTCCCCCTCAAAATTCACATGTTGAAGTCCTAACCTTGAATGTGATAATATTTGAAAGTGTGATCTTTGGGAAATAATTACGTTAGATAAAGTTGTGAGGGTACAGCCCACATGGTGGGATTAGTGTCCTTGTAAGAAGAGAAAGAGACCTGAGTTTTCTCCTTAATGTCCATGAAAGGATACAGTTCTTTTTTGGAGCACCTAATGCTATTAGGTGCTAATGCCGGCTGCGACCGGTGCACATAGTGGCCGAGAGGAGCTATCCCACGTCCGAGGTCAGGGGCAGAAGCCGGGAGGACCCCATGCCCGAGGGGTGGCGGCCAAGAGGAGTTACCCCACGTCCGAGGTCAGGGGCAGCGGCCGAGAGTGCCAGGCTGCGACGCCGCAGGAGCCGCCGATAGGAGCTACCCCACGCCCGAGGCCAGGGGCGGCGGCCGGGAGGAGCAATCCCACGTCCAAGGAGCGGTGGTTGCGCAGGTGCAGGAGGACCTAGAGGAGCTATTCTATGTTCAAGCTCAGGAGGGGCGGCAGTGAGGAGATACCCTTCTTCCAGGGTAAGGAGCAGCCGGTGCGCTTTGCTGGAGCAGCGTTGAAGAGATTCCCCACGTCCAAGGTAAGAGAAACTCAAGTAAGAGGGTTGGTGTTGCCAGAGGGCATCAGAGGGCAGACACACTGAAACCATACTCACAGAAAACTAGTCAATCTAATCACACTAGGACCACAGCCTTGTCTAACTTGATGAAACTAAGCCATGCCCGTGGGGTCACCCAAGACAGGTGGGTCATGGTGGAGAGGTCTGACAGAATGTGGTCTACTGGAGAAGGGAATGGCAAACCACTTCAGTATTCTTGCCTTGAGAACCTCATGAACAGTATGAAAAGGCAAAATGATAGGATACTGAAAGAGGAACTCCCCAGGTCAGTAGGTGCCCAACACGCTACTGGAGATCAGTGGAGAAATAACCCAGAAAGAATGAAGCAAAAACAATACCCAGCTGTGGATGTGACTGGTGATAGAAGTAAGGTCCGATGCTATAAAGAGCAATATTGCATAGGAACCTGGAATGTCAGGTCCATGAATCAAGGCAAATTGGAAGTGGTCAAACAGGAGATGGCAAGAGTGAACGTTGACATTCTAGGAATCAGTGAACTAAAATGGACTCGAATGGGTGAATTTAACTCAGATGACCATTATATCTACTACTGCGGGCAGGAGTCCCTTAGAAGAAATGGAGTAGCATCATGGTCAACAAAAGAGTCCAAAATGCAGTAGTTGGATGCAATCTCAAAAACGACAGAATGAT